>CAHIKZ030005553.1:695000-792500 GCA_903632075.3 Acanthosepion pharaonis
TTTTGCATTTATCTATTAATTTAAAACTTCCAGAGAGGTAATATAAGATAAAAGAGCTAGTTTCGAGCGCAAAAATCTAACTTATTTGATGGTTCATCGGTTGCAGGCAAAAAGAACGAGTTTCAAGTCTTGACAGGAAATATAGAAGGGACCACAAAAGTAGTTATATATTTTACTTTTAAGGATCCTCTGTCACAGTGATTCTCAACCGCTGTGCGGTGGCATACTAATGTGCCGTGAAATATTGTCACTATATATATATATATATATATATATATATATATATATATATATATATATATATATATATATATTTAACCTAGAGAGCCAGACAAACCTACCAAGGTTTCACCTAAGCGGATCGTCAGGGATGGCTGGCCATCTATCCAGGTAGACAGCTATCCCTGACGATCCACTTAGGTGAAACCTTGTTAGGTTCGTCTGGCTCTCTAGGTTTAACTAGGTTCGCTCTACTTACTGTATTGAGCAATTTATTTAGTTATTTTGCTTATTCGTATCGTTTTTTTGTCTTTGGGCTTTGGACTTACATGCTAGATGATTATTTTCAGCTAATGTACATATTCTTGGTTCTTCTTTTTTATACCTTTTTTTCCCTTTGGTATTGGTTTGACTATTTGCAAATCAAAACACTGAAGGTTTTCCGAACGAGTAGAATTTCTTATACTTATAAGATTATTACTACTACTACTACCAATATATATATATATATATATATATATATATATATATATATATATGTACATATATATATATATGTATATATATATATATGTACATATCTATCTATCTCTATATATATATATCCATATATATATATATATATATATATATATATATATATATATATATATATATATATATATATATATATATATATATATATATATATATACATATATACATATATATATACATATATATATATATATATATATATATATATATATATATATATATATATATATATATATATATATATATACATATATATATATATATATATACATATATATATATATATATATATATATATATATATACATATATATATATATATATATATATATATACATATATATATATATATATATACATATATATACATACATATATATATATATATATATATATATATATATATATATATATATATATATATATATATATATATATATATAAGTTTAAACAAAAGTTTAATACTCATTCATTTATTCAAATATTAATGCTGTACCATATATATATATATATATATATATATATATATATATATATATATATATATATATATATATATTTGTGTGTTTGGAAGTAGTAATGGTACAGCATTATTATTTGAATAAATGAATAAGTATTAAACTTTGTTTCAAATAATTATTTTCACTAATCTTTGATTACGTTATTTGAAATACTTTGTTTTAATATTCATTTTAAAAAGTATTATTATTTTTTAAGCGTCTAAAATAAAACATTCGACGATACCCATTGACACATTTTGCATTTGAATACAAAAAGTTATATCCCAGATTAGCTAAAGAAAAAGATTTATTCCAATTGTATAATTGTTATTTATGTGAATTAGGCTTCTCAACGCTAAATGACATCCAAATTATGACGCGGGAAAAACTACGCTCAACCGAAGACGAAATGAGGGACTGTTTGTTGCACACTCGACCAAACATTGAAGAAATCACGAAAAAATATAACAGGCACAGGCTTGACACAATATAATCTCCGCAAATATTTGAATAGAAACATTGATTAGTTTTGGTTTGTTTTGTTTAACGGTATATCAACCTCAATAATTAACACTGAAATAAAGTAAGTTCATATTTGTGTGATTTGTATTTTTTTAATCTGTATTTTTATTTCATAACATTTAAATGTATTCCCTTTAAAAATGTTGCTATGTGTACCTTGATATTTTCATTAGCTTCTCGGTGTTCTGTTGCTCAAATAGTTTGAGAAACACTACTCTATGGGCACCTAAGCGGGAAAAAACATCGTCCATAATCCAAAATGTAGTACGGGGAGAATTATTTATTTTGAAAGTTTCCGACATATATCTAATCGACTAAATGCAAATTTAGGGAATGCATGTTTAAATGATATCTATTTACTCCATTTTACGTTATTCGGACTGTTTTCATCATCATTATTGCCATATTCATGTCTTTTCAGCCGTTGTACGCTCAGGGCTTCTTCAGGTGATATTTCATGGGATTTTGAACTGAATCATTTATTTATGGTATCTTGTTCTAATTTCATGAGCCATGACTTTGGATATTGTGGTTTCCGTTAATTTCTCATGATAACTCAAAACTCCAAGTTTTGTGTTCCCTCTGTTCGGCCAGGTATTGAACTCACAAGTTTTCAGGTCAAGTCACTTTTGAATCAATCCACCAACACTTTTATTGTTGGGCCATGTCTCTCAGTGGATGACGTTTCTACCTGATTATAGTCTAACTAAACATACGAATAACGACATCCTAGTTACCAGAATTTTACTGTTTTGAAAGAAAGGAAAAAGAAAGGACTAATCCTCAATTGGGAGAAGACGGTATGTGTGATCTCCAGTAAAAGGAACAGCACAACATGCAAAAATGTAGCAATTACGAATATGTCAATATCTGGGAAATGTTTTAACAGAGAACAGAAACGGCGACAGCGAAATCAGAAAGCGCATTGGTATAATGCAAGCTGTTTTCCAAAAGCTAAGCAAAGTATCAAGAAACAGAAAAATCATTAGAAAAAAGTACAGAAGAGTTATGTAATATCAGTCTTTCTATATTGCATTGAATTCAGAAAATCTTCTCAAAGAAGAGACTTGAAGGAACATTAATGTGGCTGTTTAGAATGATGCTGAGAAAACTATAGTTGGAACCTGTGAGCAACGACGAAGTTTTAGAGAAGATGGAAAAAAGCCACTTCTACTTATTAGAAATAGTAGAAATTTCTAGGGCACATAATGAGGTAAGAAGGCTTAGAAAATTTGAAACTCACAGGATATTTGAAGGCAAGAAGGACAGAAGAAAACAGCGTAAAATTTATCTAATAAGTTTTTATAAATGGATGAGACAACAAGACTTAGGAGAAAGAGAGCAAAAAGAAAAAAAAATGCTAAAATCATGTGGAGACTGATGATCGCCTACATAATGAAGCAATAGGCCACATAGAAGAAGAAGAAGAAAAAGAAGAAGAAGAAGAAGAAGAAGAAGAAGAGGAACAACAATAATAACAATAACAACAACAAATACTACTACGACTACTACTACTACAACAGTTTAAAGGATGACCAATTAGTTTACTTTTATCCAGACTGATTACACCAGCCAACAAAAAACCTTGTTGACGTAAGCGAGAAACAGGAAGAACGTTTCCACCAAGAAATCAAGACATTGGAAGAGTGGTATATGAGAAGCTTCCTTCAGATGAAGCAAAGTACGATGAACTGGACAGCTAGCGATATTGGGCTTGTAAGATGAAATGTTGAATAGCTTCATATTGTTGTCTCGACCAGAGGCCTTGCTGCCGGATGTAGTTTATTATCATAACCAGGACTACTTTTTCTTTGTACTGATTAAAATATTACAATAGCGACAAATAGAAAAGACATTTGATCTCTTAATAATGATCCTCAGTAATTTGTTTTGTAAGTTGATTTTTATTTATTTCTCAGAAGTTTTCATCCACAATTTATATCGCAGCATTTTTTTTTTTTTGTTATTATAAGACAACGGATATTAACTTGGAAATTGAAATCGTGGAGCCGAGTTCGAATTCCAGTCACAACTGTTGCGTTTAGTTTCGCATTAATATCCATGAAACGTATCTTCTCCCCACCGCTACTGGTTAAATAATAACATAGATGGGGACATCAATACTTGGATGACATCTGTCTAAAAGAAGGCGAAATCTTAGTTCAAATCCATAGAAAACATAAACTGGGGAAAATTTTCTCAAGGTTTCCAGTTGGCAGAAAATAAGTAGAAAGGTGTGTTCAGGTAATTATGATCCCTTACATGCTGCAAGGAAATGACATTTTGAAAGAATAGATGTCAGTTTTCATTGGATTGCAATAATTACAATCATCGTGCGACGAGAATTGGTGCGGAAATCGGGATCGGCGTGTTGAGATCAAACTCCAATTTAGTTGGTTCCTCTTACGTTTCATTTAATATAATTGGAAAAAGCCTGAAACTATCTATTCTTCCAATCATGGCTTAAATAGCAGCATAAACTGTGCTCACTAGCCTAGTTTATTTGACTGACTAGGAGAAAGTCCTTCGTGAAGTCAAAAACGTGGTGAAGGCAAGAAGAAATCTGATACAGCCATGCAGCCTCACGTCCATTACCATTCCCGCGGCCTTACGTAAAAATCATATCTGCCCGCTCACGATATGAATATCTTGATATTGTTAAACAGTACACTTCTCAATTCACATACTACTACACAGATTAAACGTTGAGGACAGACTAGCTACAAATCTACACGAATGTCAAACTTAACCTAGTCTGCATAGCAACAAAGTACCACCAACCGTAAAATTTCTTTAGATTTAATAACTAAAAATACGAAACATTTGCGGCAAGAAGTTTATATGGTCTTTTGTCCTTGGTTTGGTGTAAGAAAAACGCCCCCAAAGTTTGTAAATGTACTTCTGATGCACCTCTTTCTCTCTTTCTTTATATATATATATATAGAGAGAGAGAGGGTGCGGTGAATAAATTGTTGTCAAATTACGAAGAAATGAAAATAACACTGACATTTCATTTTAACAGATATATATTCTAAAAGTACAAAAAACATCAAAGAAATGATAAAGAGTAAATTTATTCCATAAATCACCATTAACTTCAACTACGGCCTCCAGACGACTTCGGAATCTCTTGCAACTCTTCTGGAAGTCTCCATCTTTGAGGTAGTGAATGCTGCCACAATCATCACGTTCAGTTCATCGTTGGTGTTACAAGGATTTTTGTTGGTCACTCACTTAACTCCTCCCAAGCATAATACTGAAAGGGATTGCAGTTTGGGGAGTTAGTTGGCCAGTTGTAAGTAGTGATGGGGTCGCAGCTGACAGCCATGACTAGGTTCTCCTGCTTGTGTGGCATGATGCAGAGTACTCTTGCCAGACATAGGGTCCTCGAGCAGACACCCTCTTGTCACTGGACAGTACTGTCTCTTCTTCGTGTTTCGTCTGAAACATTACCAAGAGATTCGGGATCTCTTTTCTTATCGGAACGATCAGAGGGATTTTACCGGGCTACCGTACAATCGTATCACGATTAGACTCGTGAAACCTTTTGAATTTTCCTCAGATTGACACCTAAACATTTTGAAATGTTCGTATTAGAGCTTCCGGAGCAAATGTCATGCACTAAAGCATCCCATTTCCAAATTTCAATTATCGACGGATTTGCTCCAAAATTTACATGCACATGCTCCAAATTAGCGGGAAGGGCAAGACCGACTTTGCATTTCCCAACTTCCATCGATAGTAGAAATAATCGATTTGTTCATGCTCCTACGGCAGTTTTCATGTAGTTTGCGGCCATTTTGTACTGGCCAGAGTGAGAGCCTATAGCTGGCTGCCACAAATAGGAAGGAAGATTCTATTGGCCAGCGTGAGAGCCAACAGCTGACTGACACGAATGTTAACTAGCATGCTAGTATGCAAAAAAAAAATCGATACCTGCATTCGTCACAAGTGGGGAAAATTTAAATCTGCATGGCACTTTACTCCAATTGGCTCATTCGCTTGCTTAAATTCAACGTTGATTCTGATTCCGCAGAACTGGGTTGGGTGTGAAAAAGTATTTGTTGTTAACATTCTTTTTTTTCATTCGGTTTTCCAGTTACGAGTCCTTTTTTAAAGCTGATCGTTTTGTGTTCATTTTGTTTAGTTATTTTTTCGTAACAGATTTAATGTTTAGTATAGAGCTTAGAACAAATTCTCAGTGTGAGATATGCAAGAAGTAAGGCATGTAGCAACATCAGCACGGCAAAGGGCACTCCTTTAAAAAAAAGGCAAGGGAAGGGCAAACATATTTTTAAGTCAAGTGATAGCGATTACTGTACGAGTCGTACGATTTTTGAATCAAGCACGGGCAACATAAGGCCATGCTGGTATATATATATATATATATATATATATATATATATATATATATATATATATATATATATATTCACATTTATGGCACAGGTATGTTATAAGATAACTACAAAAGTTGCAATTTTCTTTCTGGTGTCTTATCAAGTGATCACTTTAAAAGATACCAGAAGTGTCAAAACAAAATTGCGACTAGTGCAGTTCAATTCATATTACAATGAATCATTCATACAAAAATTACATTAGTAAAGTTAATAATATAAAATGGAGAAATCCCTTCGCAAACAAAATTTTAAAGGTACTTTAACCTACAAATCACTCGATGAATGTTATGATCCTTGTTTTGTTTTTTTAAATTATAAACTGTATACGGTCTTTCTTTAATACCAAAGTAGTTTTAACTGTACATTCATATTTCGATTCGCATTTCATTTTTGCGTCTCGGATGCTACCTGAATTTTACCAAAAACAAAATAATTTCCATGCCTGAAGATGACTATTATAATTTTTAAAACAAGTATCATAACATACATCGAGTGATTAGTAAGTTAATGTAGCCTTAAAACTTTGTTTATGAAGGGAGTTCGCCATTTTATATTATTAACTTTACTAATCTAGTTTTTGTATGAATGATTCATTGATTATATATATATATATATATATATATATATATATATATATATATATATATGGGTGTGTGTGTGCGTGTAAAGAGATTTATTCAGATTAATTTGTACTCTCTCTCTTTCTATCTCTCTCTCTATCTATCAATCTAACTCTTCATGTGCCATATCCATCTTGACTTTGGTATTCGTTACTTTTCACAACTTCCTGTCTCTTGTAACTCTTAATAATTTTTCTCTTTCTGCTATGTTCTCCTAAACCCTCGTCCACCATCCATCAATTCACTAAGTATGTCATGGCTTGATTCCCTCTGTCTCTCTTGCTTTCAATCTCTCCTGTGTGTATCAGATTTTACAAGCCTTCCTTCCTCATTATATGCCTCAGAAACCTCAACTCTCTCTTCTTGATATTAAGTATAAATTTTAATTTTTGTTTTTATTTTCACTAAAACTTCGTCGTTGCTCTCATGATCGATCTATGTTATACTCAACATCCTTTTGTAGAGCCATATTTCTCTTGCTTGAAGTCTCTTCTTCAGGAGCTTATCCAACACTCACTTCCATAGAGGAGGACATATACCACGTAACAATTCAGTACACTTTTCCTTGTTTTCTAGCGAAATGTTTTTATTTCTTAGTACTCTCCTTAGCTCTTGGAATAAAGCAAAAACTAATATTTTATCAAAGAGGAACCTACGTCAATATACCTCCTTCTCCTTGTGTAGTCTCCTTTGCATTGGCACTTCTTTTTTGCTTTCTCTATCGTATCCGAGGAATAGACTCGGTTAATGTATTCTCTAGCCATTTATTCTTAATATCATTATCGCTTTCCATGTCTCTTCAGAACGATAGCCTTCTATAAATTCCCCTCTTTTTAATCTCTATGACTTAACCATCCTTTTTCGTCCTTGTTCTACGACTGAGTCTTGCCGCTTCTCTTGCCATCAATATGGCCTGTAAATGTTAAATACTATAGGCCTTTATTCCTCATAACATATCTCAGAAATTTCAGTTGTCTATCTTTGATTGTAACTATATGTCTTTCTTAAGATATCCTCTTTGTCCATATGTTCTGTAAAGGCTGTTCATCGCATTCGCTCACTTCTTTTCTTCGTCTGTGTAGAGCTTGTCCAGTATTCATTGACATACAGAAGATTAGGTACGAAGTTGTGCTTTCTTTGCTTTTGAATGATATTTGTTTTTGCTCTTGTTATGCCTTTTTTCTCTCGCTATATTATTCCGTCCTCATAACAGTGTTTCAAAACTGCTATTATAACAAACATGAAAGAATTTAGTTTAATTCTCTGAAGCTTAAGTAAAATTTTTACACAGAATATGTAAATAAAGTGTATATCCAACCATGTTGGAACTCAGCGACTATATTTCAGTTTTCTTATCAATAAATAAAACGAATTCATTTGGGTAAATTAGATTGAATTAAATTCAGTCAAGTAAGGAAATTAGCAGTCACATGATATGACCAGACACCAAGATAATTAAAGTGACATGTAAAAAGACTGTGAACAATAAATCTTAATGAATCTTTTTTTTGCCTTTAAAGTAAGTGGATTTTTTCAATCTCCGTGGGTTTCATCGTGTCGAGATGAATATTTCCTCTGGAATATTTTCACGTTAGTGAAATCACTGCAATCATGTTGTTGCAAAACAATAGCTACTTTCGATACATTATTTATGACTGGCGTCACTTCCAAGAAGAAAAAAGTGGAAGCAAAATAAAGTACGGACACATGATGAAAAGAAGCTCATTCTCTTTTACCTGCTTTTCTAACAAAGATATTGATAGAATTCATATATCATACGATCGTCAGTCAATATAAGTCATCATAATGTCTTATCTTTACTTCTTTCTTTCTTTCTTTCTTTCTTTCTTTCTTTCTTTCTTAAGCTCTTATTTCTCATTTTCTTTACTTTATGTGTTTTTAACTTTCTTTTTCCCCATTTCTTTTTCTCTTGTTTGTTTTCGTTCCGTTTGCAGTCTGTCTTTTCGTTTTTCCTCTTTTTGTCTTTTTCTTTTCTGCTTTGTTTATTTTTTTCCTCTTCGTTGCGTCTCATTCTTTATTTCACATTTCACTCTTTGTTAAAAAAAAAATAACATATATGAAGATAAATAAAAATATGGAAACATATATATATATATATATATATATATATATATATCCATATATTTTATTTGTATTTTTATATGTTTTTTATATATATATATATATATATATATATATATATATATATATATATATATATATACACACGCATTTGGACAAAGGTTTTATACCACAATATATATATCGTTTTAAAAATGGCGGATCGCATTATTTTTCGTGCGACACTTGTTGGTAAAAACAAACAAATATATATATATACGAAAAATCATGAACGGAGAAACGGAAAATATCATTAAAGGTGGGGTAAATAAAGAGCTACGAATAAATGAATATATTACTAAAACAATGAAAGAGTGTAAATTAACTCACAGTAACTTTGTGCAGGCAGAAGATGAACGTTCTTCATTCTCAATTTTTCAGTTCTGCCATTTACGATTATAATTTTTTCCAACGAATCTTTCTGAAAAAGTGTTGCACGAAAAATGTCATTTTTAAATAAAAAGAATACGCTTCGAAATTTTTTAAACAATATACTGTCTGTGATGGGTTTTGCACATGCGCTTTGTTTTTCTTTCTTTTTTTCTTTTTTTTGTTGGCTGCACAGTAAAGTTGGGCAACATCTGTATGAAATCAGAGCACCATGACGTAATTCACTCCGCCAGAAATTTGGAAAGAGCATGCTGTATTGCATGACATTCACGACGGAAGTTCTAATACAAACTTTTCGGCGTTTTGTAGTGTCTATCTGACGACGGTATACAGGTTTTGGAAAAAGTTGGTTGAGTCTTATGTTGATTACGAAGGTGTTTGCAGTAATCAATAATAATGGCGATGTTATGACTACATTCATTTTCCAATGAACAAGGAGGCCTACAAGTGCCTTGAGGAGGTAGTGTTGCCCCGGGTCAAGAGAGTGGCTGCTAGAAGACCCTATGTCTAGCTATAAGACTCTGCACCATGCCACACAAGTAGAAGAACACAGTCATGGGTGTCAGCCAATTTCTGCGACCATATCGCCCCCTTACATCTTGCCACATCACTCACCAGGCTGCAACCCCTATGATTATTTTGTGTGGGGCGCAGTTTAACGAGAGACCAGCAAAAGTTTTGTAACAATATATATATATATATATATATATATATATATATATCTTTTTTTCTTCTTGGCTTGGCTTCGCGAACGAAGATTTATGAAGTAAGCTGTCCATGTTGACGGCGGGCACGCTGATGGCTGACCAGGCCGATACGAGACAGGTAAGTCTGGCCACAGCAACTTCAAATAAAAATCTGGCCTTCTGGTCTGGTATAGCTGCTGAGGTTTGTCGGTCCTTCCTCCTGCGGTATTTATCCTTCAGGTTGACCCTCCGAGAGTCCTCAAAGTGGAGATGCCCTGGTGGTTGGTGCGGCGCCAGGCTTGGCGGTCAGCAGTGAGTGTCGATCACTGGCGATAGTCAGTATGGCAGGTACCGAGGAACTTATTGAGGGAGTCATTTTAAATACTTCCTTGGAACCCCCTCTCACGGTGACCAGTGGAAAGTATCCCATAGAGGGCTATCTTGGGTAGGCGATGGTCCCCCATTATGGAGACGTGCCCTACCCAGAGTAGCTGAGACTTCAGCAACATGGCTTCAATGCTGGTGATTTTCGCCTGTTCGAGTACCTCAACGTTGGTGACATGGTTATTCCAGGGAGTGTTGAGAATGGTACGGAGACAGCGCTTATGGAAGCGCTCAAGTAGTCGTAGGTGGTGACGGTAACTTACCCACGACTCAGAGCCATGCAGCAGGGTGGGGACTACGGAGACTCTATAGACGCTGATCTTAGTGGCGTTTTCAGATGCTTGCTGTTCCAGACTCTTTTGTAGAGACTGCCAAAATTTGCTGTTTGCCTTGGCCAGTTTGTTGTCTACTTCGCTGTCGATCTTGGCATCCGATGTGATGGTACACCGCAGGTAAGTGTACCGCTGAAGTGCTTTCAGCTCAGTCTTCCGTTGGTGATGTCGGGTGGACGGTACTCTTCTCAGAGCGCAGGCTGGTGGAGGACCTCTTTCTGCAAGCTGATCTCGAGTCCAAAGAGCTGGGATTTTTCTGCAAAGCAAGATGTTAGGCGCTTCAGGGCTTTTTCGGTGTGGGCAAATAGCGGGCAGCGTCGTTGGCGAAGACGAGGTCACAGAACAACTGCTCATGTGTCTTTGTGTGGGCCTGCAGTTTCCTGAGGTTAAACAGACTGCCGTCAAGGCAGTAGTGGATGCCCACAGCATCGTCGAGGTCTTCTGTGACCTGTTTAAGCATCATGCTGAAAAAGATGCTAAACAGAGTCGGTGCCAGGATACAACCTTGTTTCACTCCATTGACGATGGAGAAGGGTTACGGATAGGTCGTTGTTCAACCTGACTTGGCCGCGTTGTTCTTTGTGCAGTTAGATGACTATGTTGAAAAAGATTGGTGGGCAAACGAGGCTCTCCGTGATCATCCACAGTTCCTTTCTGCTTACTGTGTCAAACTAATTGGGCAATTACACAAAGTCCACAAATGTTACTTACAGTACATTTTTCAGCTACTGTCATTTCTCTTGAAACTGCCTGAGGACAAACAGTATGTCTGTGGTACCTTTGTAGGCTCTGAAGCCACACTGAGTTTCTGGTAGGTGGTCTTCAGCGATGGTAGGAACCAATCTGTTCAGGAGCACACGAGAAATAATTTTTTCTACGATGGAGAGAAGAGTGATGTCACGGTAGTTTGAGTAATCTCACATTTCACCCTTGTTTTTGTACAATGTGACGATGACTGCATCATGGAGGTCACTTGGAATTTTGTTCTGCTCCCAACAACAGACAAGTAGTTTGTGGAGCTTGCTGTGTAATTCCGGTCCTCAATCTTTCCATATCTCTGGCGGGAACCCGCAGACTCCCGCTGACTTACCACGCCTCAACTGTTCTATGGCTTTGGTAATTTTTTTTTTCCACAGAGGGAAGTTCGTCCATGTCTGCCTTGACTGGTCGCTGGGGAATGCGGTGAAATGCTAGATCCTGGATGACTCGGTCAGCGCTGAAGACGACCTGGAAGTACTACGACCAACAGTTCAGGGTGGAGGCCTTGTCTGTGAAAAGCACCTGTCCATCCGCACTGCGCAAGGGACTCTGGACCTGGTGAGTCGGGCCATACACTGCCTTAAGGGCTTCGTAGAAGCCTCTATAGTCACCTAGGTCTGCGCATAGCTGAGGTCTCTCTGCGGGGATGGTCCACCACTCATTTTGGTTTTCTCAAAGCTTGCGCTGGAGGTTGCTGCAAATGAGACAGAAGGCAACCCACCTCACAGAACATGACGGCTGACCCAGATGAGCCTGGTGGGCTGATTCTTCGCCAGCAGTTTCTGAATCTCTTGGTTGTTCTCATCGAACCAGTCTTTATACTTCCTGATGGTAAACCCCAGAAATTCTTCAGATGTCTGCCGGATGGCAGTCTTCAGTTAATCCCAGAGTGTTTCAAGAGTGGTGTCTACTGGACAGCAGCGGTTTTCAGTCTTAGACTGTAGGTTTGCCTGAAAGTCAGCTTTCACTTCAGCTGCCTGATCAGGTTGAACTTTTTTCTTGGGTGAGGGGACTCCCTTTCTTGGTTTGGGTTTCAAGTGCAGTCTAAGTTTGCAGCGCACTAGGCGATGGTCGGTGTGACATTCTGCACTGGGCCCAACTTTGGTGTGAAGGACGTCTTTGAGTTCTCGCTGGAATACAATAACGTAGTATATGAGGTGCCAATGTTTGGACTGAGGATGCATCCAGGTTGTTTTAAGACTGTCCTTTTGCTGGAAGATGGTGTTGGTAATGAAAAGCTGCTCAGTGCAAAGCTCGAGCACCAAGCGCCCATTGTCATTGAAGTTAACAACAGCGTGTCTGCAAAGTACTCCTTTCCAGGCATCTACATCTTGACCCACTCTGGCAATGAAATCCTCAAAGAGTATCACTTTTTCGTCTGCAGGGGTGCTTTGGAGACGGCTTCGGAGCTCCGACTACAACTTGTTTTTTCTGCAGGTTCAGTTCGTAGAGTTGGAGAATAGATTCTGAAAAGCGTGACATACTGGTTGATCTTCAGAGGGAAGCGCATGGGCAACATGCGGTCGGAATATATATATATATGATACCAATTTGTAATTGGTAAGAATAATTCCAAGGAGGGCAAAAATCCAAAGAGAGCTCAATGTAAGTTAGAAAGCAATATAATAATAATAATAATAATAAGTAAAGACATTCCTGAAAAATCCATCTCGGGTATAATTTATTTCATGAAAATTCTTATATTCATCTCTTTGGTCAGAAATCTGTTTTAGAAAATCTAGCCTTTCAGAAAATTTTCTAAAAATCTTTCGATCTGTAGAGATGAATGACATAATATTAAGGTTTTTCTTGATTATACACACACACACACACACACACACACATATATATATATATATATATATATATATATATATATATATATATATTCATGAATTATTCATACAAAAACAAATACAAAGGTTAATGATTTAACTGGCGAGAAATCCATCGTCGCGAACAATTCAAATAAATTACAAAAACCCTGAACCTGTTTATGAAGGAAAAGATCCTTGTTTCTATAAATTTCTGTTGCATGAGTTCTTTTATTATTTTTACTAGCTTTCGTCTGTTCCTACAGACATCCTCAGGTATGGAATAGATTTTGTTCTTGTTTTTACTCTCAGTAATAAGAGGACAACGAAAATATATGTATTGTTGTAATTCGAAAAACACATGCATATATAGATGTGTACACGCACATACACAGACACGCACATAAACACACACTTACACAGACACACACACACATATATATATATATATATATATATATATATATATATATATATTCGATGCATTAATTCACTTTCTTCAATATATCTTCTGTTTTTGCCACATACATCCTACGTTTATTTCCGCTTTTGTCTCCGCTTTCTCATTTCGGTTTAAACTTGTCTTGACATTTCTCTTTATTCTTAATAAATGGATGAAACATGACACACACAAATACAAACACGCTCACACAAAGAGAGGCCCCCAAAAAACCGACGTTTAACTTAATATTGTTAAGTTACCTTGAATGTAAACTATTTCATGATTTTTGTTTAAATTTTCTGATGACCCAAATTCTGAAGTTAGTGATCGAATACGCTCTTTGCTCGTTCCATGAATTTAAAATAACCGTGAAAATTCTCATATTTCTTGCTAAATATCTACGCTCAGAAGCTTTAACAAACTATTGTAATAACAATGATAAATATGAATGCTGGTCATTATTTAAAGAAGTAAAAGAGTTAAAAAAACGGAAAGATTAACAATTTACGATGTTTTCAATTTCACTGATGCAAACGTTAAACGAATGAAGACGTTATTGCCATTTTTGTACTCCATTTCTTTTTTCTTTCTTTTTCTCACTTAAGCCAAACGGCGACTGTCACATATATGTTTTCCTGTCGTATTTAAAATCATAACGCAATAATCCAGTATTTATTTGAGGTAATGGCAGGACGTGGTAACTAGAAAATGCTATTTTTCAGTTTCGTTGTTCTTCAGTTTTGTTGTTTTTCTGTTTCTTTTTTTTTTCAGTGCTGCGTCTTTGCGCGACGTTTCAATTTTTTAATGTATTGCGTCTTTTTTTTTTCTTCATTACGTGTTCTTTTTTTTTTGTTTTTTAGGAAATGTATTTAGGAAGGTGTTTTTTAAATCTGATAATTTTTATTAAATTTGGATATTTATTTTTTATATAATATATCTCGTATTTGCAGACTTTTGTTACAGTTTTTTTTATTTCACTCGAAATAAGGTGATAATTCCATTAAGATGCAAGTGGCTACTTGAGGTGAAAGAAAATGAGAAAACTTTAGAATGAACTGGAAACCAAATTCATAAGAGGAAACAAGGGATAAACCTCTATTCCTGTTCAAAAGACGGAGATGTAGTGTCAACCGGGTGATAGGTTATCATAAGCATACGTTTGATCACATTGTGATTTCTTCATGATTTTAGGTTCTTTTCTCTTCGATTAAAAATAGTGTGAATTTAGAAATGTAAGACACAGTTCGCATTAAGTGTACTAATTTTCGGCCATGTATTGAAAGATTTATCATGATCTAGTTCAATCTCTGCAGCTTTATAAACTTCACCTCGATTTGCTCTCTTTTGCACTATTTGCTATCCTGGAAAGCAAGCGACAGGTCTGTAATATAACCTGCAGGAGATAAGCCTCTACTCCTCTTCAAAAGACGGAGAAGGAGTATGAACAGGGCGGCAGACAAACTTATCTACTACTATGAAATTATTATATTATTGTACTTGTATAATTTTCGTGAGGGTTATTTCAACAACATAGGTTGGCTAATACCAATTTGTTTATTAAAACTTTGGCTTGCATAATAAAATCTGACAAAATTTAAAATTAATCACTCTATTCGTTCTAAATTACTAGAAAGAGGTTTCTGCTTTATTTATCTCGTTTGAATGTTTTCTTAATAGCTGATTTAAATAGTGAACATTCCATTTGAAATCTGCTTCTGTAATCATAGTGCTGAACCTGCAGTTTGTCTATGTATTTATTACTTGATGTGCTTTGTGGAGTTACACAGTTTCATCATCGTTATCGATGGTGACTGCTGACGCACCATGATCCAGACAGCTCAGCCTCAGTAAATGTCCATTCATTAATTATTACCATCTAGTTTCTATGAGGAAAACGGCGGTAAATTCATTGATAGTGTGGACATGGCAGCGACTTTAACTCCCAACTTCAATATCAACCCTTCACCAAACATCCTATGCACTACGGTCCCTATGCTGTTTCCTTGTGTCTGCCTGTAACATACGTATCTCTTACCCAACCTTTGCTTTTGCCCAACAACTGCATCTTTAACAGTGCAAGCAATTAGCTACCATATTGCCTCCGAATGCCCTTTGGTGAAAACCTTCCTGTCATCGCCCACCTTTCCCATCAGCAAGACCTTCTCATAAATGATTTGACAACACCTAATTAAGACCGATATTAGCAGGCCAACAGTGATACTGTCATTAATTGCAAATACTTTCCATCTCCAACCCTAGTTACCAACTGCTCGCTATCCAACCACCTCGTTCATAGACATTTCTGTTTTTCCCTCCGTTTCTCTCCCTTTAAAATCTATTAGAAAATCGACCAGCTTTACCAACACGCACACAAACACACACGGGAACAGATACCTAAACGTACTCGTCACTCTGAACAATAATTTGCACCGAATATCATCGGGTAACTTTAAATGCAAACAAGGCATGTGAATCCATTACGTAACCTTCAGGAACATTTATAACAGAGCCTATAATAATAATGATAATAATAATAATAATTTGTTAATATTTGCAGATTCAGTACCACTGTAAGGGAGCAGCCTTGCAGCGAAGGGGTAAATCTATCTCTCCAATATGTGAATTTCATTAATTAAAAACAAATCAATTTCAACCAAGGCAAAAATCTTACAACTCTAAACAATGTACTTCATTATGGGCCGTGTCTCTTCAGCACGTAGAAGATCATAGCTCTCCACAACTTCCTATTCTTTGTAGCTATTAGTAATGTTTGACATTTTGCTATCCTTGCTATTCACTCCCTGTTCTGCTATCCATGTCAACAATTTTGTAATGTAGGTTAATCTTTGTTTATTTCTGTCTGTCTTGTCTTTACTATAGCAAATTTTCTGTCAGATATTTTGTCTATGTTACAGTCCATAGAAGGAGAGGGAACGATAAAAGAACGGAAGGTAGCTAACAGATCGCAATAAAGGAATGTATCATCCAGACATTCAAGAGACGATTCACTTGCTACAGGAAAATTTTCACCAAAGCCACGCACATGTATCTTAGAATCTTTTCGGCAAAAGATGCCCTGGATAAGAAACCATTGTTGGAGTTAGAAAAGTTTAAATTAATTTCGCAGTGCATTAACCTTTTGAGCCCTGACCACCGCTTTATCATGGTAGAGAAAAATGACGTAATGCCCAGCCACCAATTCAACAGTCGTTGGGAAAAATGACTGAATGTCCAGCTACCGGTTGATCGGTGGGTAAACACTTGTAAATATTTTTATATCTACCATGAAACATTACATACCAATTATTTGCGAATTTTGACTCAGGAGCTCAGGCAGAAAGGTTAATAATTTTCAGGATCGCAGGGCACAAAGTGCTGAAATATCTGGAGAACGTTTCAAGAGAAAAGATTCTACATTACAGAAATTAGTATGAATATCATGAATATTGTAGAAACAAAGACAGAGGCGGGTAGCAGGTTTTATTTTGTTTATTGGTATAGTGATTTTACAAGCGTAGCTCAAGGCCGAAAGTATGGGGCACCCAGTGAGGATCGAACTCACTACTCAGTCGTAATTGTTCTAGCGAGACAAGCTTGTTAACCATTACACCACCTCGAGGTGCCCTTTGTTTATTGGTATATTCGTACTTCCTAAGAAGATTATTTTCATTTTTAAGGGAAACGAGGCTAAAATATACAATCTGGTCCAAAATGGCAAATATTAAAGCATAAGGTAGGCTTAAGATTGCTGACCGGAAGTACAAGGATGATCAGTTATTCGTGCACGACATGTCACGGCGAATACCCCGGTATTATGCTAATGTTCAACAGAGCAACTTCTTTAAGCGCTACCAAAGATTATGCACTTCTTACTACCAGTCGGTATGTAGCAACCAGAAAACTACTAACCCGTTACCCTGAAAATGATTATCCGCAGTCACTGAGCAATCAGATCAGCAAAACATTAAAACAGCTAAATCATTAAATCTATGGAAGGAAGAATCTTGTAAACTACATTCTAAAGAAGAAACATAGATAAACCTCTGCTCCTTTTTAAAATCATGGACAAGGTACGAACCGGGCGATAAGCAATACATCTACTCATATTAACCTGGGGGAATTTATCGAGACACCATCACTAGGAATTATGCCAAACAGGGTTCGAGACGCCTTCTATACCAGACGAAAGTTACTACATTATTAAAACTTTCCTGAAAGTTACAGCAGGAATTGAAATTGATATAAATGTCAATCACTTGGATTCCAAGTACAAGATGGAAGTTAAAATTAATTAAAGTTTAAAACTTTAAATCTGTTAATGTCAAAGAAGAAACTAAAAATTAAAGAATTCCAACTTTGTAAGAACCTCATTTCTATTTTCATTACAAACGTTCACAAAAAAACTTAAGGCAAACCAAAGCAAATAAGATTTTTGGCATTGTTGAACTACCATAATAAACAATATTAATCAATTATAGTATATATATATATATATATATATATATATATATATATATATATAGATAGATAGATAGATAGATAGATAGAGAGAAGAGATGAATACATTTACTTTTTATTGGATGTAAAGGATTCGTTATTCGATAGACCGATTATATATTAAATTTTAATAAGAATAAAATAATCGATAAATAATAAAATAAAATAAAATATATAATATAATATCTTTGTGATTGTTAAAATTGATTGAACGTTAATTAATAGAAAATAATTGGTTATACAGATCATCATCATTAAAAAATAAATGTTTAAAAAGGTTAGGATTGGAATCGCTTGTTATATATATATATATATATATATATATATATATATATATATATATATATATATATTCGTCTTCCTCAAAATGTTATTTTGTTATTTAAATAAAAATATTAGCAAATTAGCAATTTCTCTGTATACATAAATTAACAAATATAATAATAAATTATAATATAGTGTAGTATAAGTGTACTATAATAATATAGTGTATTATAAGTGTAGTATAAGTGTACTATAATAATATCGTGTATTATAAGTGTAGTATAAGTGTATTAATATTTGTAAAAAATATTATAACGAGCCAAATAATCAACTGTGAAACATTTCTCTTCAAAATAATTTTAAAATAATTCAGCAGATGATGGTATGGTAACTGGAATTTTGACGATTGCCTTACTAGATTTCCATCGTTCGATATGGGGTGGCTGAAAAATGTTTCTATTATCGATTTCACTATCACTTCTCATCTATTTGTTTCGAGAAGATTCAAATAATTTAAGCCCAGAGAGCCTTGGGGTAGTACCTCTCCTTTGGCAGGCGGCTGGGTTTACACTTCCGGCTCTTGAGACGTGCCTAAAACAGGAAGTGTCGAGAGGCCTTGGACAATTTTTCCCCGATATTGCCGTCACACCCACTTTAAAGTTACCTTTGGTTAATTTCACTATTACCATTAGCGTGAGATTCTAGAAAATCCTTAGCTTGATAACATTTAAATCAGAAATCTGAACATGAATTAAAGATATAGATAATCGCTCGCTTTTTGTAAAACACTTTACAATAGCTATTAATGATGACTCCAAGTAAATATATTGTAATTTTTAAAAGGTTTTTGTATCTCGATATTTGTTGGCTATTTCTATCATACATATATAAATACGAAATATTCATGGAGACCTCTATTATTCATTTACTGATTTAATTATATTTCTCCGTGAAAAGCTTCTCTTCCTGATGCATGTGTTCCCGTGAAATTCATAAGGATTCGTCTAGCAGATGCTTATTTTCCAAATTTTCAATGATGGCTTTTTAATTAGTAAATTTCATTTGTCTAGCATCTGTTGCGGAATTTCTGACTGAATCCATTGTTTCAATTTAATCAAGGAAAAACATTAACGCATAAACTTCATTTTTATCGAAGTTTATTGTAGACACTTTGGTTTTTATTTTTGGTTTTGCTTTCAAGGAGAAATATTTGATAAGACTGATTTTTCTCAAACAATAATTAGAACTCTTAGACTGACATATAAATTTCTTTATTCATCTGATAGCAAAGAAAGTTGTGTTTCCGTAGGATTCGTGAACAATTTATTCATATTTTAGCAAAGGTATCGAAAGTTAACAAAAGCGAAGGGTGTTTTCTTTTTTTACCACGACATTGTATTGAGTTTAATTTTTCTTCTATAGAGGGTAAATAAACTAAACCAATATATAATAAAAGCAAAATTAGGTGCGAATGTAATACTTAAATAAAATTAATATTTCTTAACAGATGTGTTATTACCATCAATGCAAGTTGCATCATTCACGTAATATTCGTTAACCATTTTGGAGACATTTAAGAATTTATCGACACTGGAGTATCTTTTATGAGATTCTTTAAATTCTGAAGTGTTTTGGCTTTTTTTAAAATATATCAACATTGTAATTCGGCAGAACCATTTTTAAACATTCAGAATATATGATATCAGGCAACATAGCTGGCCAAATCAGCGGTACTACACCCCGTAATACTATTTTGACTGTTTTCTGTGTAGAATGCTGATGGTACATAATTAATGAGCAAGTGTCCCGTTCTGCTAAATCAGCCTCGTTTTTTATTAACTGTGCGAAGAAAAAAATAAACATTGGTCGAAAACGTTTGAGTAGTTTTCTCCAGTCAAATTTCAACACTGAAGACGGATCCCTAAACCCTTGCTGATGACAACTCTTTTCAGATATTTATCTTTGGACATTTACCATCAAAAATATTTTTGTTTTTTTTTAATTTTGATTTACAGTAAGTTTCATCCTGTACAAGACCCAGAGCCACACGAGGTAGAGGGCTACGTTAAGAGGCCGTTTGTCCAGATAGGAGGGGAATATAATAGTGAGACCTAGTTGCCAATCGAGTAGTACGCTTAAATTCATGTAGATTTGGCACCAGGGAAAAAAGCCATGAAAATATTTGTAGATCAGAAAAATGGAAGCTTCGTCACGTCGGTGGGAAATTGACTGGAGTTAAGATGCCTGGTAAGGATCGATTGTATTGCACATACTTTTCTGGATTTTGTTAAGAATGCCGAGATGTACAGTACGAACACCAGACCGGCTATTTTTTTTGCAGTAAGCTTCACCCTGCACAAGGCCCGCAGGGTCACTGGAAATAGAGGGCCACGATAAGAGATAGTTTATATGGATAGGAGGGGAAGATAGACTTGAAAAGGTTAAGATTGCAGTAATTGGGGAAACAACTTCTAGGGAGTCGGTTCCACAGAGCAATGGTTCGCGAGAAGAAGCAGTTCGGGTGGAATTTATCACAGCTCCGTCGTTAGGACCCTCTTGATGGCTTCCACGCCTTCAAATCAGCTAAAAAGTCACACGGAGCAAGATCAGGTGAAACGTGAGGTTGTTCAAGTATGTTGAGGTTCTTCTCGGCCAGGAACGTGTGGAATATCAGGGTGTTGGGAGCAGGTGTATTGTCACGATGGAGAAACCACGGTTTTTTTTCCTGTAACGTCTCTCGCCTTTTCTTGAACACTGAGCGAAGCAAACGCCGATGGATCTATTTGCAGACTTGCTGATTGATCGTCTGGCCCTATGACAAGAACTCACAGAGGAAGATCTCCATAGATCCCACAGCACACCCAGTTACTGTTCAGACAGATATCGTATATTTTACCGCCAATCACTTATATTTTAAACCGATGTCCATAGTGAAAAATGGCGTGTGCTATTTTACTCCCGTTCTATTTTTGAGTTTAAATTCCGAAGTTACTTTATTTGCACTCTTTTTTATTAACAGACTTTTCTCTCCATTTATGTCAGTGTCATATTTAAATATGGCGGGTTATTTTCCCGCTTCTGTTCAAATGTTGTAATTATTATATTTACAGGACGTATATGTGTCATATAGGAAGAAAATATGTAACTACCGGCACGTTCGAGCGTGGCACTCTGGACTTATGAATATATGTCTTCCGGCAGGTGTATCAATAGCGGTGTCAAGCTACTGACTGGAGTGATTTATTGATTGATTAATGAGTGGAAATATCCAGTCGAATTGGTGTGACTTATTGTGCGTCGATGATTTGTGTTTTGATTTAGGATTTAGCGAACGTTAAGCTGAGCCGCGCTACTAACAAGGTATTCACTGAAATGGTTACTTATCTTTGGTTGACTTTTATTTTTTAGTTCTTGTTAAGTATTTATTTGCGCTTGTAATTAAATACTGTTTTAACTTAACACTGAAGTCTTGAGTTATACTTACTTATTAACTGCCACTGTATATCACCAAAATATGTATGTTTAAATTAATTTTCCTAATATGTAACCGTAAGTTCTATGCTAACAGTTTCTTTTCTGCCACTTCTCGCTTGTGGAACTCTCTTCCGGCTCCATGTTTTTCAGTCAACTTAGAAGAGATGTCAAAAAACAAACCTTATTAAGAGACACAAAGGATAGGAAATTGAGGAGAGCCATGATCGCCAACGTCTTTCTTGAAGGGACCGGGCACATAGAAGATATGACTGGCAAATAAACACTTTAAATACTAATAATAAATAATGCTAAGAAAATGTAAAGACTTATCTACTAATGGTAAGTAGGCATTTTCCGTTCATCTCACGAGATAAAGATAGTGTCCTATTTGGTCAATATTCACTCATTTCTTAGTGTAACTAAATTGTCCTCTGTAGAGCACGGGCCTGGATTAGATTATACGGAGGCAGTACGCTGCACAGACCACAGGAGTCTTCCACTCGCTGATAAAAATTAATACAAGAACGATAACAATTTTAAAGACCAATGTACAATAAGGAAATAACTACCGATATCGAGGTTCGAGCCTGACAATCTGGACTTATGTTTTCCGCTAGATGTATAAATAGCGGTGTCAGGCTACTGACTGAAATGATTATTATATCATTATTGAGTGACTATTGAGTGGAACTATTCAGTCGAATTAGTGTGAATTATTGTGCGTCGATGATTTGTGTTTTGATTTTAAGATTTACCGGACGTTAAACCTAGCCGCGCTACTAGCAAGATATTCATGGAAATGATTAATTGTTTTTGGTTAACTTTTACTTCTTTGTTCTTATTAAGTATTTATTTGCAGTTGTAATTAAATACTGTTTAATTAAATTACTGTCTATTTTAATATTTATATATGGTATTATCTGCATTTACATCGCCGTATATATTTGCTGCCACTTGCTCATCTATTAGTTCATACTCTATATTTAGATATGTCGTGATATCCACGTTTTCACTAAACATATGCCCTTATCAATTTTTGTTAAATATCATTTTCGGAAGTATTATTAGTATGTATATTATTAACAATGACTGATAGACATGCACGCCATCAGTATACTTACTGTGGATGATTTTTTTTTTTTTTCAAAATCATTTCACCTCAAGTAAGGCGATAATGCTACTAAGACGAAAGGTGTTACCGTGAGTGGAAGAAACCGAGTAGAACGTTGCTGAGGAGAAGGGACAATAAAAAGAACGGGATTCAAGGAGACCGATGACTGATGTTACGTTTGAAATTTTGAAGATCATATTTGACAGGAAATCTAGAAGAGAGCTCCAAAGTGGCGAGGGGCGAGTGAAGAAACCATTAGAATAGAAATTGCGCTTAACCTTAGCAATTTCAATAGTAAAATGATGAGATCTAGCTGCCAACCTGGAACTACATTTAAATTCATGAAGTCGAGATGCCAAAGACGAAAGCTCATCAGAACAATTGCCATAGAAATATTTATAGAAAAGACACTGGAGAATTATATTACGTCGGTGGGAATGGTGCTTGTCTAAGCGTACCTTAGATTTGGCATAAGACCGATATTATGGGATACCTTGTGAGAATCGAACACTATTCAGTCGTAAATGATGTAGCGAGACAGGTTTGCTAAGCATTACACCACGTCGAAGGGGCCAACAACTGTGAGAAATTGAATTTAAGTTATAAAAGAAAATACCGATAAAAAGGGCGATTGTATTTATCTATAAACATAGTCTGCGTGTGTACGTAAAGATTTTCATAATACTCATCAGATAACCGCACACAGATGCACCATCATACAACCATCTACACGCAAACACAATAAATCTAATACACCTCAGCCTAAACTCAAATGCTTCCACATGTAAGCAGTTACAACGCTTATACATACGTAAGGTTGCTTCCGGGAAATTATGTATCTATTTAAAAAAAATACCTGATTAATTTTCTCAGAGAATCAATTTGTTAAGCATCCATCGAAAAAGGTTGTATTGAAAAGCGAAACGGATTCTTCAGAAGTGAAAATATTAAAAGCAAACAATTTTAGAAATAATCCTCTCAACTGGGAAATAAATATTTTTATCACGCGTTTATACATGTTTAATCGCATATCCATCACTACTAGAGTCAAATGACAAAAGAAGAACCTTTTGAAACGCTTTTGAAAAATATCATGCCTAGCTGATAGCAATGTACTATCTGAAGAAAATAAGATACATCTAATTTCTGTTCATGACTTTACTGATAATGGCTGCCCGTTTATTGTATTGATTACTTTTACTTTATAGTCGAGAGTCAATCATTCCATTTTTTTTTCTATCAGAAGTTGCAATATCAGCATAACGGAGTGGGAATTTAACTGCGATAAAGAAATCCTGTGGCAGTATGAATAAACAAGGAAAATGAAAAAGTTTACTGTAAGTAAATCGGAAAGATAAGGACAAATATCTTGCCCTGAGGAGGATTACTTAGTAATGGTCGAAAAGCCTGGCAAAGAATAGCGAACAATGATAAAGATATAGCTCATCTGTCTCTTGAAGAAAATTCGAATATATAAAAAAAAAATATGTAAGATAGGAGAACAAGTCAAAAAGTCATGGTGAAGAGCGAATTTGCGAAAAAATGGAGGAAAAAGATCTGTCAAAAAAATGAGAACGCATTGTGAAGGAAAATATAAATAGCAATAAAAAATACACAGGCATTATCAAATTGATTTTTCTCCAGTGAAAAATACCGTATAAAACAAAAAAAAACCGTCTTGCATTCCAAATCACTTCAAGCTGCGTCCATTACGTTATGATTTCGGCCATTATCATTTGTTTTTGTTTTATTTGTGACACTTCCGCCATTACAGCTGTTATTTTTTGTTTCAGGTTTTAGCCATACGTTCATTATTTTTTTTAATTTTCCACACAGTTTTTCTAGCTTATCCCAGCTATTCATTTCATTTATATATAATTCTGTCAGTGTAGAATACTGAATTCGAAATAAGAATGACCAGCATTTGTGTCATTTCTTTAAAAAACAAAAATAAACTGCTAAAGACTAAAGAATGTAAGAGAAAATTCCATGAGATTATTTTTAAATTGCACATTGCCTTTTAATATTTATTGATGAAAACAAATTCTTGTTAGAATATATATATATATATATATATATATATATATATATATATATGTGTGTGTGTGTAAGGACAATTAATATGGTAATTCTAACAAGAATTTTCATCAATAAATATTAAAAGGCAATGTGCAATTTAAGGAAAAATCTCATGTCTTTGAATGGAATGTAAAGTCAAACGTCATTTTTAATAGATAAACGTATTTGAGTAGAAATCCCGTTTATTTATTAAACAGTATATTTATTTAATTTCGTCTGCCAGCTTGAATGATCGAGAAATTTTATAAAATAAAAATTTACGTTTGCTGATAGGATTCGAACATGCGTACCTCGGGGAAAAATGAACTATTCTAAAAATCGGTACTCTCTAACCAACTCAGAAAAAACTTTGTCAATTCAGACTGGAATGTACCTTTAACTGAAATTTAAAAGTTTAAAGTGATAAAAATATAATAAAAAAATTCATTACTTTCTTATATATATATATATATATATATATATATATATATATATATATATATATATATATATATATATATATATATATATATATATATATATATGAAGAAAAAATATATACGGAAAAAAAACAAACAAAAAATCCTTATATGCAATTATGCTGTTTTAATGTTAGTATGTCAACGTCGGACGTTTCGGTCTAATAAACCATCTTCAGGACATATTCATAAAACTTCCAGTTATCTGTTTGGATAAGTCTTGTTCTTATATACATCGTCTTTGTCATGCTGAATTGATAATGTTAATTATAATTATATTATAGTTGTTTTGTACTTTAAATTAAAGAAAATTATTATACATTGTTTAAAAAAACAAGTTTGGTTTGGTTTATTTTGGTTTTATTATCTGTCATATATTTCAATTTTAAAGTGGTCCTTATCAGGTTCAGAAACTAAAGAATGAGAAGGCGATTGAATTGTAATGGCAGTATTTTTTTTGTAAACGAGTTCATCCTAAGCATGAGAGTAAAGCCACCTTTACACGATGGGTTACTAGGTGTAGAAGAATTAGAAAACAAAGATTACTAAGGAGCGGAAGCAAAGGAAGAATAATCAGGAGGTCAGATATCGATTGACATTTCATTTTGAACTTTTCGAAAATTAAAGTTGACTGGAAAGCATGGAGCCAGAAGTGAGTTCTATAAGTGAGAAGTGCGAGGAAAGAAACTCTCAACATAGAATTTACGGCTACATCTAGCCAACTCAGCTGTAATTTGTTGAGATCTAGCTCTAAAATTCATAAAGTCTAGGTACCATAGCAAAGATTTATTCTAGGTACCATAGCAAAGATATCGTCCGAACAGTGAAAGTATTTATAGGAAAGCCACAGGAAGCAAATTTACGGTGGCTGGAAAGTGATGGAAGCCGTGATGCCAGATCGGGACAGGCTGATTCTTCTTTGGATTTCATCTAGGATCTCTCTCTATATAGGAGGAGCTCCGGACACTATATTCCAAACATGGACGAAGGGTAGACTTATAAATAACCGTGAAAAAATATCTTGCACCACAGACTGGACCTAATTTCATAACATTTGGCCTAGCAATGAATACAGTTTTTTTCACTTCATGTCCCCCGAAATCATTAGACCAAGATGGTGCAACAATCACCCTCCTGCAGATTAGCTTCAACCCTAGTGATAGAAGACAGAAAGGATTCTCTCAGATAATTAATGTTTTGCTTTGGGGTCGTTAAAATTAACAAGCCACGCTTTGTTCATGTTAACAGACTGAAGGTTGTTTTTGACATCAGTCTCCAGTTTGATCATATCAAACATCAGATTTACTATTGAGACAAGAATATATGATTGTGTCAACAGCATAGATACCAAGCCATTGGAAAGGCCGTTAATAAAAATTAAAAAACAAAACAAAATAGGACTAAAGATGGATCCCTGGCGGACATCTTCATTATTACAAAAGTATCTAGAAGCATGGCCGTTCATATCTTCCTTTCAAGAATTGATAGGAAAGGCGGGATCAGTTCCAAAATGTCTCCGGAAACACCGTAAGTTTTCAACTTATGAAGAAAACCTGTATACCAAACCATGTCTGTCTATGTTGTCTAGTGTCTTTATCCTAACATTAATAACGATGAAGTGATTGAGGCATGCAAGCAATCAATATCAAATGTACTGATAGCTATGCTTGGTGTAGCATCGAGCAACAATTATTATTATTATTATTATTATTATTATTATTATTATTATTATTATTATTTTTTTGATTTCTTGTATATACTCATTTCTTTTCGGGTCCCAACCAAAGACCTATGGTCAGAAATGTCATCATAACATTTTCCACAGAGCATTTATTTGAAAAAAAATAACTAAGTCCACACATATTTTACATAGATAAAGCCCTTCGTAAGGTGTGAACCGTACTTGTGAGTACAGTTTTCTTTATTTAATAAGTTTATTGGAACCATTTCCAATCAAAGTGAGGGCTCTAACTAGAAGTGGAATTGTTGATGTCCTCACGTATCATATTTCGATTTCAAGGTCCTTGTACATTTTGCAGAGGCTGTCATGTCAATAAGGAAGCATAATCTGTTTATGTGGTTTCTGATCACGATATTTGGGCGATTAGCTTTGATTGAGCCCTCTGTGTGTATTGTAAAGTCACATAAAATTGTTAAAGGAGGTCCTATGTCTGTTACCGGGTCTGCGTGGTGTTCATACCAATTCCTTGCAGTTCCCTTTCCATAAACGTTGCATATTTTCCAATGCCTTGCCGAGTTTTATATTCAGTGGGTGCCAATGCCGTGCAACTTAATACAAGATGGCACATTTATTATTATTATTATTTATTATTATTATTATTATCTATAATATTATTTTGCTATGTTCTATGTAAGTCAAATGTTGGTTTACGCCTTTCAATGTGAATTTGTTAAATTAAAACGTATGCAGTTGTTCAAATTATATAAAAAGGTAAGAAATAAGTAAACGCTAACATTTTAGGGTTTTAATTATTCAAATACAAAACCCTATGAATTGATTTTATTTCAATATACACTGGCTTTATTATTTAAGTCCTTAATTTGGCATAATCTATCGCCATATATGATCTTCATTGTTTGTGTACATTTTTAGCGCAACGATGAGTAAACACCGTTTTTAAGGGTTTTTTTTTTCATATAAACTAGAGTTTTATTGTATACTAGGAACTCCTAATTATGAAATATATTGACTAATTAACTTGAAGTACCCGACTGAAATGGACCATTCTCGATAATTTTTCAGTGCAATTTCGAAATTCCTCCCGTTGCTCTTCGGTACAAGTGTTTATTTTATTATATAAAAATGTTTCGAGTGTACAATTTTCTTAAAAGAATTTTATTTTATTTTTTCCTTTTAGTAACTGTTAGATAGTTTTTGCTATAGATGTACAAAAAGGTATTAATTCTGATATCTCACTTTGACTGACTACTATCCACTATCGGAAAGGTGTTATGAATTAATCTTATTTCATATCTCCCTTTCAGTCAGTTTTTGTGACATAAAAGCAGAATTTTCCGATTCATCATAACGGGTGTTTGTTTCATTAATCAAGTGAATTTGCATTGTGATTTCTTGCTTTATCTTCGATAGTGTTGCTTTTTATATATAGCCATATTCTTTACTATAACTAAACTCCTTTTGTAGCGTTTGGCTATAAACGCTATCTGAATGCCACTTCTACAGGGTTTCATTCAGCTAGATTTTTACAAGAACCGCCATTTCGTGGAAGACTCTACGGCGTGATTGCTTCCCGGAACACTTAAATCTTGACCTCTTCACATCTAGAGTTAATTATTCCCAGCTATTTCCTCAGAATTTTTATTTATAGACATCTTCTTTTAAATTTATTCGGAAATAATATCCATATATGCTACAAGAAGACCAATAAACTTCAGTAGCACCAAAATTCAATTACAACTGGCTGCTGATATATATATATATATATATATATATATATATATATATATATATATATATATATATATATAATGGAATATGGATACACCTGAGTTCACCCTCAGTAGAATATGATTGGCTGGTCTCCGTCATAAATACAGACGGACGTGTAGGTACAACAGAGTTTAAGTGTATGACGACGCCCATTGGACTACGCCATTGGTTATCCTATTGGTCTTCACCTATTACCAGCGACTACGACGAGTACCGGTTGATTACTGCTACCGTGTACTACTTAGTTACAGTAGCTAAACCCACTTCGCTACTTCGATCAAATATATCCCTTTCTGGGTCATATCACACACACACACACACACACACACACACACACATATATATATATAATTCCAATGTCTGAATTATCGCGTTTTCCTAAATTATGAAATACATTTAAAACAATAAAGATGATAATGCTCGTATAATTGTTTAGCATGTAAAAAATTTCTGTTTCATTTAATCTTTAAAATAGAATTATTATAAATTAAGCACCTTGAATATGCAAATGATACAGACCGAATAATTATGCTGTCACTTAATTAGGCGTCAGATTTCTGGCTCCCGTTGTTGTCCAAATTCTAAAGGGATTTCCAATCAGAAAAGACATCTGAAAAGAAAGACTAAATTCACTTTCATGTGTTTAATATCCCCAGGGGTAGCGTTTTTTTCCCTTTCGTTTTTAAAGAACATTGCCTGAAAGGATTATTTTCGCTTTCCATAGATTTCCTCCATTGGAAAAATTAAAAAGAAAATTGTTAGACGCAGCCAGATATGCTGTTTAATTAAGCAAGTAACTTTTTTAACGCAAAGAGTATTATAGTTGTTTTTGTCACACTGTCGCTATCCAATTCTGTAACATTAGAAAAAAAATGAATAAATTGTTTATCTTTATGTTACAGTACGAATCCCATTTTATAACTTGCTGTTGGTATCTGAAGACAGATCATTTGTTCACAGATGCCGGTAAATTCACTTCAGAACAATGTTGAGAGTTACAGAATGTGCTAACCAAAAATGATAAGTTTTATAACTTATTTTAGATATTTTAATACATTCACTCAATACCAGTAAAGGGTTACAGTGGAATTGATAGCCTAAATAAATAAACAGCAAATCCAGTCCGTCCGTGTGTCCGCCCGTGTGTTTGAAACACCTCTAAATCGGGAAACTCTTGCTCTACATAGACATAATATACCTTTTTGGTTTCAGGATGATCCTGGGATTAAAAAGCTGTCTTTGGGATTTGGGCCCTGGTGAGGAGTGTACAGTTAAAAATTCAAATTTTTAATAAGTGAAAAAAAATTATTTAAAAAATTTTCTAATTTATATTGAGTTTAAAATAACACACAAAAAAAACTTTGTGAATTTAATTTGTTTTAAATTCAATATAAAATATAGCCAAATCTTTGAGAATTGAGGAAATCAATTTTATTTTTTCAAATTCCAAGGAATCAGAATTAAAGTGAGAGGTTTCGTGACTCTAGAGTTTGTGATTTGAAGAACTCAACGCAGTTGAAATGCAGTTGAAGAAATCAGTTTTTGGCCTGAATTGGAATTTCGGCCCAAATTTGAGTTTCGCTTCAAATCTGTCTTTTGGTCTGAATAGGGTTTATAGTCCTAATCAGAGTTAAAGCGAGGTTTTGAAGTTCCATGTAGTGAATTCAGGAATTCAGTTATTTCTTCAAAATTACCATTGTTGTTTACTAATCTAGTTATGAATAATATGTCATATGTATGGAAGAAAATACGATAAGGAAATTTCGAGGATAGACAAAGATTAACCATGAGAACGTGTTAAGGAAATCATCCATACAAAATATTTTGGGTGTTTCTGACAAAACAAAAGCCCTCTGGATGAAATTTCCTCTTTAAAATTAAAATAGAGAGGATATGAGAGTGATTCAACTCATTGGAAGCAGCCTAAATTTTCCTAACTGTAAAGGTATCACAAAGAATGCTACTGGGAATCATGATCGTGAGATCTGTAATCCATTAGAGTAATCTGGAAACTGCATGTACTGCAGCTATAGCAGCAACGAGTGCGTCCAAGGTAATATAGATCTCATCCGTATTCACTCTGGTTTGGAATCAAGAATTTCCTTTTTTGGGGTTGGTTGTCTAGCAAGATTAAATAGCTATGTCTGCCTTATATATCTAGAGAGTATCGATTGTGCTTCTCTTTAAACTTTCGCTGTTTGAAGTCTGATCTTAAAAGGCATTCAGTAGAAGAGATCGGAACAGATTTGGTCAGAATTTGAACTTCGTTCGTCGATATGCTTTGTTGATGGCAAAGATAGAGAAGGAATTATGAGAACTTTTAAACAAAATAGTAAAAGAATGTTAGAAGAAAGAACTAAACAATTTAAACAATTGTAAAATATAGATAGGTGTAACTGAAAGAAAAAGCATACATATGTGTAACTAAAGGAAAAAACATACATGTGTAACTAAAAGAAAAAAAGCATACACAGGTGTAACTAAAAGAACAAATATAGATAGGTGTAACTGAAAGAAAAAAGCATACATAGGTGTAACTAAAAGAAAAAAAATACTGATAGGTGTAACTGAAAGGAAAAAGCATACATAGGTGTAACTAAAAGAAAAATATAGATAGGTGTAACTGAAAAAAAAAAAGCATACATAGGTGTAACTAAAAGAAAAAAAATATACATACGTGTAACTGAAAGAAAAAGGATACACAGGTGTAAATAAAGAAAAAATATACATACGTGTAACTGAAAAAAATATACATTAAAGTAACTGAAAGAGAAAACATACATAGGAGTAACTGAACGAAATAGTATACATATGTGTAACTGGAAAAAATATATACATATAGGTGTAACTAAAAGAAAAAATATACATTGGCATAACTGAAAGAAAAATATGCAGGGGTGTAACTGAAATAAAAATATACATAGGTGTAAGTGAAAAAGTAAATATACATAGGAGTAACTGAAAGAGAGTATACATAGGTGTAGATAGGTTGGTTGGTTATTTTGTTTTACACATATCAACCTCAGTGGATCATTTAATACCGACACAGTTTTGGAATGGATTTTAGTTTTGTTAAAACATATATATATATATATATATATATATATATATATATATATATATATATATATATATATATATATATATTACTGCATATATATATATAACATTAAAACGAAAACGTATCGCAAAAAAACAAAAAAAATAAATAAATAAACCACGAATCCAGTGAAGAAACAGAAACATTTTTTTTTAAAAAAAAAGAAAAAGTAAAACACAATGTCCAAACCTGGAAAGGACAAAAGAGAGAAAAAATGTTTTGAAAAGTGAAAACAAATATGGCGAATGGAGAACGGCGAAAATCAGCCGATAATGCAAATTCGATGGTTAACTGAACGACACCCTAACTCCTTATTCTACTCACTGGTTCCAGGCAAATATTTGACGGAAGTAAATTAAAATCTGATTAGCAAAGAGAGAAAAAAAACATCTTGATTTTGAACATGCGTGTACGCTGGGCAGTTAGTGTTTATATCGTGGGCATAATGACACAGTTTATGGCCGTCTGTTCGGTGCAATTTTGTACATCGTTTGTCATTTCTCTATGTATGTGTGTACTTTTTTGTAAAGGTTACAATTCTGAAATCTAGAAAATATAGCTATAACTTATTTCTATATTTGAGTAGATGCGTACATTTTTTGTGTATGTGTTTTTTGAAAATGCGTTTATATTTGTTGGTTAATGGACAGTTCGGGAATGTACACGCTTGTAGTCAAGGGCCAATATATGTAGTGAGTGTGATTTAGAAGGGGATTTGCCTGAATTTTAATCAGTAAAAATAAAATATTATTATTTATTAATTTATAATAGAAATCTTGAGGAATCTACGATTAAAAAAGGTGTTTTTTATTCGGTGAGATAGATTGTGATGTCGTATGTTTTTTTTTGTTTTTTTTATTTATTTTAAAAAACTGCAAACATTCTAAAGATTTTGAAACAGGACAGAACTAGTGGAACATAAATGGCAGGCTATAAAAACAATTGCTTTCGGCCATCAGGGTATATGAATCTTCATAGGCCCCTTTTATTTCTGTCTCCATCTTTTTTTTAGTTTAATTTCCCATTCCCTTCCTCGTTAGGTGGTCAGTGGTGTCAGTTCTCTGGTGGATGCGGTGCGCATTTGTTTCGGGCCTGATTTTCGCATTTGTTGTGTTTGGATATCTGTGTGTTTAGAGTAAGTACTTGGTTTGATTGAATGTTTTTTATATTAACAAAGTCACGCATTGATTCCGTCTACTTAAATGATGCTTCTGCCACATTTACGGATTTTGTTTGTTTTTATTACTAACATTATTTTGTTTAGTTTCTTGTAAATAGTTTTTGTACATATTCAAATATTCATTGGGATTTAGATTTTTAAATTGTTATTTTATTCTCCTCCCCGCTACAGACAATGAATTGCACATAAGGGGATTAGTTAGTACTTTCATGAAGACAATGAGGTATTATGGTGGATATAGTTCGAAAAGGTGTAAGCAATATAGTTGTATGTTTGGGTCAGGTGTTTGGAGCGAGCTAAGTTTAACGTTAAGACAAAAGAAGACCGTCTTTTTCCCTCATTCCCATTTTTGGCCTTTTGCCAAATTTTGTATTTTATTACAAATAAATATTATCATCCCGCGCCATGAATCCAATGTACTTTGATAAAACATTGTTTCGATCCTCATTGGGGATCAACGAATTTTGTTTTTTGCATTTGCCGTAATGAGAAATTGGAGAGTCTATTTCGAATTCCAGTCCGTTTCATTATATTAACTAACGTCCAAATATTATTTGGACAGATATTAATCTATCTCTTCTCCTTCAAGCTATGGGTTAAATAGTAAGACACGTATTAGAAAATTCTTATTTATCACCAAAAAATTCTTGTAATCCAAAAATATGTTCCGGCTTCAAATAACTGGAGAAAGGTTGATAAGCCGTAAAAAAAACAAAACAATCAATCCATCAAATATTTCCAATTCCATAAAATGTTTCTACTTCTATTTGTAACTTATATCTGTCTTAGTTTTTCAGCTTTTGCACTCTTTTCTTTTTATATTATTTTTGTTTTCTTTCCTGAAATCTATTTCTAAATTAAAATTCTTTTAAAAGTTTAAGTTTCTTCCTCTTATGACATCTTTGTTTTTATTCATTCGTTTATACTTTCTTTACTGTTTTCTTTCGTGATTTCATTTCTAACTTCCTTCATGTATTTGATTCAGCTTCTCTCCCTTCTATTGGTCATCTGGTCATACATACATCATGAAATATTCCGTTATTATGATTACAAACGTAATTACTTCATCCCCCATCCCCTACCAAGTGTTCCAAGAAACAGGACTTAAGAGAAGCCTTTCCAAAACAAAAATTATGACCCGGAATTGATGGTATCTACCCATAATCTATCATAAATATTCAGGAGGTAGATTTAGTAAATACTAAATACTTCAAATACCTAGGTGTATGGATCAGTTATAACAAATTGAGCAAAGGAGATAAGGAAATTGAACATAGAATAAGCTGCGCAAGAGGTAGTTAAACCCAACTTGTCAGATGAACACTTTCATTCGCATACCATGCATAGCATCAAACCATTTCAGAAATACCTAAACTGTCGGCTGTATACGACCGTTTTCGATGATCAATGGTTAAAAATGGCTTTGAGCGAGTGAAATCCATTTACATTGGCAAAGGTCACTCTTCTCCAAAACTTTTGGACTGACGTTACGAAATAAAATAAGGAACTGTATCAGTTAGTAGTTTCAATTCACCAACACCAATAACAACTAATATGAATAACACATGTAATTAGAAGAGAAAATAATGACATAATCAAGATATTCATATTACACACTATTTCAAATGAAAAAGGCTAAGTAGGTGTCATGGGTCCTTACCTATAACTACAGAATGAACTCTTTCTAACACTATGTATACTACGCCTCTCAAGAGAGAGGGTCGAATCGAGTCGAACCGTTTCGCCTTGACGGTCAAACTCTCTGCCTCTGAGCAGAGAGGAACTCGGACGAGGCTCCGCCGAAGGACAGAGTCTCGTTCGGGGAGGTTGACCAACCCGATCCCGTTTATACGAGTTATACGGGCATTTTGTGGCCGAGCCTACGGGCTCGGGAAACCCACGTTAAACTCGGCCTTGTGCAATATGCAACCCTCTGGGGGGGGGATAGATACCGAATCGAGTCGAACCGTTTCCGCTTGACGGTCAAACTCTCTGACTCTGAGCAGAGAGGAACCCGGACGAGGCTCCGCCGAAACGCAGAGTCTCGTTCGGGGAGGTTGACCAACCCGATCCCGTTTATACGGGTTCTACGGGCATTTTTTGGCCGAGCCTACGGGTTCGGGAAACCCACGTTAAACTCGGCGTTGTGCAACATGCAACCCTCGTGGGTGGGCAAGTAAATATCGAATCGAGTCGAGCCGGTATTAGTTCACTCCAAACCAGACTGACAGTCATACTAACACCTTCCACATATTGTATTATTATTTCGTGTAATATACCTTCGTTATTTCTACTCTTGTGTTCGCGTTGTTCTTCCTTGGTCTTAACCTGGATCATAACAGAAGGAAACTCTCTTCAACATTAGAAAGAGCGATAACAGCTACGGGAATTTAAAAAAAAAAACAATTTTTTTACTGAAATAAAATTGCTTTAGGAGAAACATTATAAGAATTTCAACCGATAGTACTAATGACAGTACAGTCAAAGAATACTGCATGTTCCTTATAAGGAAACAGCTAATATTTTCATTACCATTACAATTTACTTCCTTCCTTTTTATTTACTTTATTTTTAATATATCTCGTTTTTATTTTCCTCTTTTCTCATTTTTATGGTTTCTTCCTTAAGAATAATCTTCCGTTTCATTTATTTCTCTTTCTTTCCATTCTGTCGCTTATTTCACAAATTAAACAGGTAATCACATCTATTTTCTTCCCTTTTTAAAACTCTATAACATTTTCTTTCACACAACTAGTGTACAATTCGTTTTAGCCTCTCAAGAATAGTTTGTTTTTTTTTTACAAAAGATATCTTCCATCCAGCACCTTTCCTATCTCAACGATATTCTGAAAGAAAGAAAAAAGATCCATCCACCCACTTAGCATTTTCCATTGCATCTTTTTCTACGTCGAAATAAATTGATTTTCGACAAATGCTCACAGCCAGGAAGGTACGGCCATTATACTGTAGCAACAAACATGGCGGTAGATCGCCAAGCAAATAATCGGCGAACAGTTAGAACATGTTCGTAGCTGGACGCATATAGGCGTAGGGAATGCGCAGTAAATTAATGCTTCTGTTTTTCGCTACGTTGAACAGAGAAAAAAGACACTGGAGGCCCACGTCTATGCCAGGAATTCCCAGACCATTAGAAATGACAAGCGGCGAGGTGCGGCGCTGAGACGATAATAAGGTGCTGAGCAGTAATGGTAAATAAAGCAGAGTCATGCATTCAAATCTATACAACCGGCTGCAGATACGTGTATTTAATGGAGGAAGTGAAGTTTGTCGGTTCCATAATGCATGTCTGTTCGATTTTAAAAACACACACACACACATATATATATATATATATATATATATATATATATATATATATATATATATATATATACTAGCGTTCACTTAAAACAAGGCCCAAGTGCCACTCGAAGTAGAGAATTACTGAAGGAGTTTATTGTGTGAGGTAAGATTCGGTGTTTAGGAGGCTACATGGGCAGGATAACGCTTAGTCCTAGGTATGAACTGGTTAAGAGTGTATTGATCGAGAAAGCCTCCTCCTGGGAACTAGTTCTACAAGGTAGCGGCTCACTGGATGAAGCTACTCGAGTAGAAATTACTCCTTACTGATGGAATACTAAAGGAATCAGTGTACGCAACCAGGCGGGTCTTAACTGTGAGGTTTATAGATATTGGAAGTAAGCAAAGTTACTAGTCGGAACAATTTCCATTGAAATAACAATAGAGTACGGTGAGGCTTGCAAGATTTCGTCTATGTGGAAACGAGCTGCACGGTGGAAATTGCATTAGGAATCTATCAAGACTTGAAAGGGAATATTCCGCAGTTGCAGCCCAGATACGGCAGCAGTAATTAATTTTCAGTCTGTTCTGGCACTTGTAAAGTTATAGAGTAGAAAGAGGAGTTAGATACTAGAGAAACAACCGGTCATTTTTCAGCATTTGGCTCGTATACACGAGTTCCATTTGAGGTGATATTAAGTATCAGGCGTCCAAAGCAATGGGTTTCCTTCAGAAGGCACTCGTCCACTGACTTAGTTTAAAAATTCAGGGTGTGATCGCTGATGATAAATTGCCACTGGTTTGGGTTTTAGGGTAAGGGATATGACCAGGAGATTTTTACCCCACTGAGTTGTTAGAGCGAGACCAGAGGAGAACTAAGATACAATAATCTGGTCATTTTCAGTTTCTGAGTTGCATCGATATACGCTAAAACACTGACCTTCAATTAAAGTTACACCACTACTAACCATGGTTATATCATACCCGATTTTGAAAATATCAAAAAAATATTAAACATAAATCTTTATTTGAAATATTTTACATGCAGGCACTTCAAACTTTGTACGTTGAGTTAACATTAATAGGAACTGAAAATATATTATTTAGGAAAGAAAATCAGGTACTGATAATTGTAATTAAAAATAGGAAAATTTGCGCTGGGAACTATATACCCATGGTTAGTGTTCTAGGGTTAAGCATATATATTCAAGGAAAAGTTGAAAGTATATTCATAGGCAGATCATTAATGTACAGCAGAGAGTTGAACCGATGAACGAGACTTGATCTCATGGGTCTTGGCGGTCTGGCCAGTAAAAACTGCTTTCATATACCTACTTAATAGTGAGGACTTGATAATTAAGTTGATTCTTCCAGTCGTTCCAGAGTCGAAGAGTATATTCTGACTCAGTTGGACGCTGTCAATTATTGCTGATCGAGTTCTGATATAAGTGTTTTCGAATTACAAATTTTTAAGTCAGTTAAATTCTAACCTCGTAGCATAACACAATATTCGTACAAAAACTATATCTAAATTAACCTTGAGTCGGTATAAACAATACTCTCTTGTATTTATAAAAAAAAACATATAACACATCCATTTGTCGGTGAAATAACATCCAGTAGCCGGTAACTTGATGAGGGGGATCAGTGGTTCCAGCAAGATTATTCTCCTCCTCACACTGCTAATGTTACTATGGCATGGACCCGTGAAAAGTTTGGGGAGCGTCTCATCAGCAACGTAGCTGGAGTGGAATAAGCACTTACTTGCCTGACCTGAACCACCCAGATGTCTCCCTATAGGACAACATCAACAAGGACAACACTGGCACTATTGAAGGCAGCCAGCACTGACTATAATCAAGCGATCACCCAGGACGAATGTGCACGCGTTACCAACAACTTTGCATTCAATAGTGCCTTCAACTGAACAGGGGAGATTTGGAACATGTATTTTAGGGCTCCTCTTGATATTTTTAGTTCATGTTTGAGAATAAATGGTTGCAGATCCTAAAATGTTATCCGTTTACCTCTCAAGAAATGTAATTTCTATTGCTCTATCATTTGTGGACCTTGATATATGTCCAATCTTTTTGTATCAAAAATTATGAATCACCCTCTATATTAAACACTTTGTGATTGATATTATTTTTTCAAGCTTTGTATAAAATTTGTTTAAATAAGAACAAACACACAGATATATATATATATATATATATATATATATATATATATATATATATATATATATATATATATGAAAAAATATACAGAAAAAACGAACAAAAATCTTAATATGCAATTATGCTGTATTAATGTTAATATAAAGTCAACATTAATACAGCATAATTGCATATTAAGATTTTTATTTGTTTTTTCTGTATATTTTTCTTCATACTGTCGGATCTATATCCATATATTTGCTTACATATATATATATATATATATATATATATAGGGCGTTTCACAATTGTTGAAACAAAGGAGTGCTCTCATGGATGGGGAGAGATCAGAGAGCGTGACAACCTTGGGGAGGAGGAACAGGGATTACAACAAGGTGGTGCTCCTCCTCACGCTGTTAATTTTACCATGGCATGACTCAGTGCTAAGTTTAGGGAACATCTCATCAAAGCTGAAGTGGAATGGGCACCCTCAATTGCCTGACCTGAGTCCCCCAGATTTCTTCCTCTGGGACAACATCTACCAGGGCAATCCATTGCTGCATTAAAGGCAGCCATCACTGAGAAGATTTAAGCGATCACCCAGGACGAATGTGCACGCGTTATCAACGACTTTGCATTCAATAGTGCCTTCAAATGATCAGCGGAGATTTGAAACATGCATTCTAGGGCTGCTCTTGACATTTTTGGCTCATGTTTAAGACTAAATGTTTGCAGATTCTAAAATGTTATCTATTTACCTCTTGATAAATGTAATTTCTATTTCTCTGTTATTTATGGACCTTGATTTATGCCCAATCATTTTGTATCAAAAATTGTGAAACACCCTCTATATTAAACACTTTCTGATTGATATTATTTTTTTAAGCATTGTGTAAAATATTGGTAAATATATCTGTTAAATTGAAATGTCAATGTTCATTTTCATTTTTGTTCAATATATTTATTTATCCAGCGCACCATTGATATATATATATATATATATATATATATATATATATATATATATATATATATATGATGATGTTACACAGTTGTTGAAACAAAGCAGTGGGGCCTTTGCAGATTGGAAGAGCTGAGGGGGGGTGACAACCTTAGTGAGGAGGAACAGTGCTTCCAGCAGAATGGTGCTCCTCCTCACACTGCTAATGTTACCATGGCATGGCTCAGTGAAAATTTAGGGAGCATTTCATCACCCACAAAGTTGAAGTGGAATGGGCCCCTCACTTGCCCTACATGAGTCCCCAGATTTCCTCCTCTGGGACAACATCTACCAGGGCAATCCATTGCTGCATTGAAGGCGGCCATCAATGAGAAGATTCAAGCGATCACCCAGGAGGAATATGCATTCGTTATCAACAACTTTGCGAACATCTGGAGAATGTAATCTTGGGCTGCTTTTGACATGTTTTGGTTCATGTTTGAGGCTAAACGGTTGCAGAACACAAAATTTTGTTCTTTTAACTTTCCGTAAATGTAATTTCCATTACTCTTATCATTTGTCGTCCTTGATTTGTGTCCGATCCTTTTGTTTCAGAAATTGTGAAACATACAAACATATATTCATGTTTCTATAAATTCATTATTACGGGAAAATTCTTTTATAGCCTTTTTGCTAACAGGCTGAGAGTTTTTTTTTGTTGTTGAAATTAAGAACGCTCTATTATTTATGAGAAAACAGAATATATGGGTGTCATCAAGAGAAAAATAAAACCGAGATACGACTTAGGAACTGGAGATGTCAAAATGAAACAAGTACAGACTTTTAATTACCTGAGAAGAGTATGGAAAATGCGACACTGAAATCCGAAGGTGAATTTGAAAAGCAAAAGAGACATTCCAAATGCTAAGCATAGTACTAAAAATAACAATGAGAATATTGCTGACCTGCTATAAAATACCAATCCTCTTATCTGACAGTGAATGCTGGACAATTCCTACGCATTATGAATAGAAAAAAAAACAGGAATATGCCGAGGATATCATGGGCGGAACATTATAAAAAGACAATTATACTAACGGTATAGTAATGGATAGCGGCTCGGATTGAGGAATCGGAGAGCCGAGTTCGAATTCCAGTCGAATCCATTACATTGACTTACGTGCTAATACCCTTGGGAAAGGTATAAATACTCTTCTTCCCTCCGGCTATTGTTAAATATCAGGACAGACCGGGTTATATAGCTTTGGATGGCAATTGGTCTACCGCAGAAAGAAATGGCAACCTACTGCGGGAACAATCTGCCTCGTCAGTCATGTATCGAAAGATACATGATCGCCTACGCCTGTATTATAACAAACTGATATTAAGAACCAGTTACAGACAGCTGAAATTACTAGTATAGTCCTGGGTATGACAATAATATGCACATCCAGCAGCAACGCCTCTGATCGGGGCCTTGGAGGTTTTGAGGAATATGAAACCAAGTTCGCAATTCCACCCAGACTTTCAGTGGTTAGTACATGGTAGGATACCAGCAAATGACATCACGAAATTCGAACCAATAACTACTACAACTCAAAGAAGATATTCAGCTGTTTCAATTTGATTATATGCAAAATATATATACTATATATTACTAAATAAAATATATTGTAGTATAGGTATAATGACTTTGACCTGTATAAAAATACGTATGCTGTTCGCACTATAAATGATTTTAAAAACCAATGTCAGCACATAGCAAGAGGTTACCGACACCTGTCTAGGTTATTTTTTTTATACACGTTTTTGGAAAATTGTATTCTTCAGAAGACCACGTGTTTTGTGCTTTAAATTTTGTGCCTTTTTGTGGCTTTTTAGGCTCAAGCGGTGAACCGCCAAAACTGATGTGTTTCGGATTTATTTTTTGAATAATTGGAGAGGGTTTATATATATATATATATATATATATATATATAGATAATATTAGTGGAAAATATACATACATATGAAAAATATATCTAAAAAATTCCCATACATGTATATTTTCAGAAAAACATTTTCCAAGAGGAAGGATCCAGGTAGAACTCAATGTCTAGGACAGAGTAAGGATATAATAAAAAGGCTTAAACACTAATATTCCATGGTCATAATTTATTCCATTGGAATCGTAAATACGATCCAAATCATCAGACCTACAAATTCAAAATGAAAAAACAGAAAAAACAACCCGGAAATCAAAACAGAATTTAGAGAAAGTGTAAGCATGAGGATGAGTGACATGAAACCTAACAGAGAGAATTTTTGGAGATGTGGGTGGGTGGATTTAAAAAGAGGAGAGAAAGAAAGTCGACGGATGTCTAATACATAAAGATACATTTCATTGGTGAATATACACACCACAGACAATTCGGATAGGAAGGAAAAAAAAAAAATATATATATATATATATATATATATATATATATATATATTAGAGAGCGTTATATATATATATATATATATAAATGGTCTCTAATATATATATATATATTTATTAGAGAGCGTTTATATATTTATATATATATATATATATATATATATATATATATATATATATATAGATAGATAGATAGATAGATAGGTAGATGTAATTTTTATATTATTTATATATTATAGTTTATCTGATGATCGCAAGTAGCGAGAAACCCAGGGTCACAAACTCACATCAATCCATCTCTCTCTCTATCTCTATATATATATATATATATATATATATATATATATATATATATATATATATGGGCCAACGAGAAACAAGTTCGCTGGAGCTGATAACAAATTTGGGCTGAGTTGATATCACGGTCACTTTTTGAATAAAAAGTTCTACTATCAGATATCTAGAAGCAGTGAACTGTGGCAGATCTGGGAGAGGAAGAACTGGCAATAGAGAAGGATGAACCGTTGAAGAGAACGGACATAATAACACCCGCACTTCAAAGGACGATCCAGACATAAGTTATAAATCTGACATGACAGACACAAGGCAGATTTCTACACCAGAATATCTCACACCAAGAACATACAAGTGAACTTTATAACATAAAACCCCTTCGAGCTGAGACGTCCTGTTTGTTTCGGACGCAGGTGAGTGCTACTTGAAAGATTTCTTTCTTGTGCTATTTTTTTTATTCCTTTCTCCAAGTTTTTTCTCGTTTATTTTTTTTCTCTATTTTTGAAGGAATTAATTTTTGTATATGAAACCGTTTGTTATCAAACTAATAGTGAAATATTCTTTTTTCTTGTTTCTGTGGGTAATCTCTTTTTTTTGTTACCCCTGGAAAATCTTATCCTGCCCAAAGAGGATCGCAAAAGTAAATTTTTGTGCCACTCTTGTTTTGTACTTTTCGAATTTATAACTTGTAAATAAATGTATTGTTCCTTTTAAAAATTTACGCGGTGGTCATCTTGTTTCTTAAGTTGCGCCTGTTTTCCAAAGTCACGTTTCTACCAACTAATTTTTTGTATCTGGCACAAGATCATGGAGTTGGTAGGAAAGCAAATTTTGTTTTTATCAAATAAGATCAGCGAGGGTCGGGTTTAGATAGATTGAAAGTGTGTGACATGGTTTGACATGTTGGGCTTCACAAGTACAAGGGCTTTGATGTCTGTGAATAGCTTAATTTAGTTGATCTTAAATAGTGTAAGGAATGCTGTTTTTTAACAGCCACACTTCTAAAACATTTCCTATCAATGTGGGTTTCCACTAGGACTTTATTCGTGGACATATCTTCATCAACGATATTCACAATGTTATCATTTCCCATGGAGGCATTTATGTTGATAACACAACTACTTACTCTTGTTTTAATAATAAGTCCGATTGGTTCGACAAAGTAAAACAGTCAACTGCTTTCGAAAAATGACACCAAATCGGATGTCAACTGTGGCAATAAAGGTCTTGTTAATTTTAACGACCCCAAAAACGAAAGTGCTGTTTTTTAGTCATCCTAGAGAACCACTTTTGCCTTCTATCAGCATGGCTGATGCTAACCTCCAGAGGAAAAACTCGTTGCGCTTTCTTCGTTTCATGCTTTTCACTGATATGAAGTAAGGGATTATAATGAATTAATTGCAAGGGCTGCTGCTAGGAAACGAGACAGTCAATTTTTTTCATCAGAATCCATCTTAAATATGTATAAATTTACAAATCGTCCGCCCATTAAATATTGCTGCCATATCAAATCTAGTGCTCCTGTTATATATCTCGTGATTCTTAACACTGTCCACAATGTCTGTAATAATTTCCATCATGACCTGGCATCACGACTTGAGTCAATTTATTTTTAAATTATTTCTTGGCAGTTGTTCTAACGACCTCCCCTCCTTGGTAACACGGCCGTATGGGTTTAAGCATACTATTAGATTGGTAACTAGGTCTTTTAGCATCCTGCTACCACTTTGCTATCAATGTCAGTTTTTTCGCAAATCTACGCAAAAAGTGGATCATAGAGCCTTGATATTTTTCTCACTTCTCATTGGTCAGTTAATATTCAAATCATTTTCTCAACTACGTTCGAATAACATCGACCTAGTTCCTGACATAACGAAAAAAAAAACAATTCCGCCTCAAATCTGCTTATTCCTTCCCGGAGCCGATCACGTGATTACGTTGATTATAATTACCAGACACAAGTTCGTTCTTCCTCCCTTTTTGATTTCTTTCGTTTACTAAAATGTAGCTGTTTAAGTAATCGAGTTCCAACCTCCTTCGGTCGGACGCTATGACACGTACGTACAGAAACATAATTACAAACATTACGAACATTGCAGAACATTACAAGTATCAACATATTACGAATATTCAACTACAAGCAACGGAAACTAATTAAAAATTACGAAACATTCACTCCTTTAATTATTCTGAAGCTAAATATTTATCTATATATTCTCAGCTTTACAGCATTCTTTCAACTCTCAAAATGAACATTGTGAGCGGCAAGTTCATTCAAGTTTTTATGAGCGCAGATAAAAAAATATTTCCTAAGTAAAGTCTTTAATTTCAGACAAAGGGAAGTAACTCCTGTTTATGCTTGTATATCATTACATGCATAAAAATAAATAGTATTGTCATTATTATAAAACCTGTTTTGTGTTCCTTCTTATTGTTTCATATTTTGTGGTATTTTGTGTAAATTCGAGAGGTTAATTCAACATACTCACCCCTACAGTCTCATCGTCAGACTGTTGAAATAGCTAAATGTAACTGTAAGTTATATTCTAATAGTTTATTATCACAAACTTCACGCCTGTGGAACGCTCTTCCGGTTTCTTCATTTCCGGTTAACTACGCTCTTCAAAACTTTATATTCAACGTCAATCGCCATCTTCTTTCTTTGTGAATGCGGTTCTTATATTCTCTTAATTCATTCTTTTACTCCCGGTAATTCCTTGTGTCATAGTGGCATTATCGCCTTGCTTCCGTTGAAAGGATTAAAAATAAATAATGTTTTGAAATTGATACGGACAAAGAATTTATTGCACCAAAGAGATCTATGGGAAGGCAGTGATGCTATATTCCTCAGGCGAGTTGACGGTATAAACAATATCTTATTCTGATACCAAGTACTAATAATCAGTTGAAATAAGAAAATCCAGACCTTGCCAAAATATCACGACATTCATCAAAAGTATATGCATGAAGATTTCCTTTTTAATTCCAGGATGTTGTTTACAAGTTTTTGTCAGATCTGTCCGAGGTGGACATAATTATCTTTAACGTGAGAAAATATGTTCCAATATGGGAGACTACAACTGTGTTATTTTCATTCATCGTCATGACCCGTATGAAATATCTAATCTCAAAAGAGCAGGAACTTATTTAGTGATGGCAACACAACTTTAGGGTTTGCAATAACGTTGACTAGATAGATGAGAACAATAAAAACAAAAAAGTTGAAATTATTGAAGAGATAAAATAAAAAATCTTGCTTTATGAATGTCGCAAAAAGATTCTTCAAAAAAATATATATATATATATCGAGAGAATAAGAGAGAGAGAAATTTTCATTAATTTTTGAGTAAGCGCCGTGTATGAATTTTTTTTTCTTGTATTAAATATCAGTGCCAGAGCTTTCCCTTAATGTTAACACCTTAATTTAAATATGTCCGATTTTTACGCTTTCATTAAATTTAGTACCACAGACAACCATATTACGTTAAAACTCGATTCCTGTACAATCATCGAAGTTAAGCAACGTCGAGCCAAGATGGACGACTGCTTGGGAATTCCCAGGTGCTGTAAGCTTGGATGTACGGTGTGGTGAAATAGATAATAGCTCGGAATTGTTAATCGGAGAGTCGAGTTGCAATTCCAGTTTGATCCGTTGTATTCACTTACGCGAAAATACTCTCGGGGAAAGACATATTGTTATGGTCCGGTTCCTTGTACCACGGTGATAGTCCAAGGTAGAACCAATAAAGAAGAACTCGAACACAGATATGGAATAACACAGATATATTACAAACAGGAATATATACAGAGAGGTAGAAAAAGTGTTAGTACGAACAATCAGGTTTAGTAGTAATTGCCTGAACGCGACTCTGTTTCGGACTGCCTCTGACTCGACTGACTGACTCACTCGCTCTGACTGACTCCTGACGGACTTCTGACCGACCTCACTCCAGACTTCAAACTGAACCCTCTGCTTCCTCTTGAGGCGCAGTATTTATTACGTATGGAATAGACCATTATGTTATTATGGGTAAAGTCCCATAACAGATATTAATCCACCTATTCTCCTCCCCCAGTTATCGTAATAATACTTGTATCACTAAATCATTATTATCTAAAAAAAAAAAAAATTACAATCTTAAAATATTTTCTAGTTTTTTCTGCAAACTGTTCATAAGCCGTAGAAAATGAATCAATCAGTCAATTCCTCATCATCACCACCATCATCAACAATAACAACAACAACAACAATAATAATAATAACAATAATTGATAATCAAGCCTCACCTTATCGGTTTTTTAAGCAAATAAAAAATTGATTTTAAGGTAATCGATGAACCAGAAAATGTTCAATAATCTGTTTCTTTTTGTAGTTTTGAAAATTAATTGAAAAATAACCAATATAATTAATCAAAAACTACTTATATCTCTGATAAAATCAACATAGGCACTTAATATTTTACAAACACACACTCACATATTCATGTACATTTGTATATGTATGCCAATAAATATTATTATATTATCGAGAGAGAGAGAGAGAGAGAGAGAGAGAGAGAGATTTATAGAAAAACTAAATTTAAAAAAAAATCATTATAAAAGAAAAATATATTGTTATATTTATAAGCTCTTTACATATTTCCAATTAAGCTGTTTGGCGAATTAATTAGTTCGAAACTAATTAGTTGTTTCAAAGCAGACGAGACCCCAATGTATTCATTGAAACACAATAAGACTCTGTTTCAGAAAACGTTTTCGTCGTAATTACTTTCATCTTGGACGCCATATTAAATAGGGGAGTTAATCAAGCAATTTCAATGAACATGTTTTGCAGAGCTTGAACGATTAGAATCTTTTTAAAAATGTTGTACGGTTTTACGCGATATAATCAAATCCCATCAACTCATACGGAGGTCGCATTGTAGGAAATAAATAGTTCTTCTGAATGAAACTGCACACACGCCATGATATTGGAAGGAGGAATTCAAAATTACGGCAAATATATTTGAACGGCCATCTATTTGGGCACAACTGATACATGTATCTCTCGATACATGACTGACGAGGTAGGTTGCCATTTCTTTCTTTGGTAGACCAGTTGACATCCAAGGCTATAGAACCTGGCCTGTCCTGTTAACTTAACCATATCTGTGAAGGAAGAAGTGGATTCATAGCTTTCTCAAGGGTATTAGCACGTAAGTGAATCAATTACATTCACTTACGTGCTAATATCCTTGTTATGGGTAAGTAGCAGGACAGACCGGGTTCTATAGACGTGGATGGCAACTGGTCTACCAGAGAAAGAAATAGCAATCTACTAAGGGAAAAAATCTGCTCGTCAGTCATTTATCGAAAGATACATGATCGCGTAGACGTGTATCAAGCATGACACATAACTGATGAATTGATAGATCAGTCATCGGTATCGATAATCGTCTCGGTTTAATTCATGTCAACTCATATAAGCAATTTATCAACAGCTTAATCTATGTACATACGCCTCCCTCTGCCACAGGGTCGTTGGGAAATACACACACACACACACACACACATATATATATATATATATATATATATATATATATATATATATATATATAATTATTTATTTAAAAATATGATTCCAACTCGTGATATAAGAGGTCTCATGTTTCAAAACAAGAGCCGAAAACTTCAATATAATTATTTGAATTAAATTGAGTTAAAGTAAGCTCTGTTCCATCTTCGAAATTTTTTTTTTTTTTTTTTTTTTGGAACAACGTATTTCTGAAATTTACGTGTTTTAATAATTGAAATCAAAATTTCCATGGTAACAGCTAGGGCGAATTGTTTAAATTGGGTAGGCGTGTGTTGGGTGTTAATAATAAGTATCAATATAGAGTTACTTTCATGGATATCAAGTCAGGGAAAGGTGGGGGTGTCTAAATTTGAAACGGAAGATGTATTAACCCGAGTCTGGTTGGCGTGTCTATGAAGATTTATTTATTTTTTTAATTTCATTTCTTTATGAAAGAGATTTGTGCATATGAAAACTGCCGTAACATTTGTTTTTTGACGACTTCATAAAGGGTTATCGTTTTTGTAGGGTATTTAAACTATTTATTTGGGCTATGGATTATAAAAGTTATTATATTGTATGCTAAGGAACTTTGGATTATTTACCTAACCAGTTCTTTTCCTATTTTCTATATATTTTCACACACACACACACACACACACACATATATATATATATATATATATATATATATATATATATATATATATATATATATATATATATATATATTATTTCAATAGATACAATTCATTTTAGTTAATGGTTGGTTTTTAATTAAGCAGTATTTGTATCATTTACCGGCCGGGATGATCGAGAAATTTCGCAATTAGTTAATAGTTTCATTAAACAACAGAACATTTACATAAATTTACTTCGAGCATTTACTTATCTATTAAAATAACTTATAAAGCAAAAATATACAAAATAATTATCGGGCTTATTTCATTTCAACACATACACACACACATAGATAGATAGATAGATAGATAGATAGATAGATAGATATAGCTTTCCAAATTCAAATTTCAAGTAATTCCTTGCATGTAATTATGTATGCATGCATGTATGTATCTATTTATGTATTTATCCCTCTATCTGTCCGTCTGTTTCTCTCTCTCTCACTCTCTGACTACACAGACTCACACACTCACACACGTACGTACACAGGCACAAACACACACATGTGGAACAGCCAGTCACCTCTGAGTGTTGACTTCAATGTTTACTCTTATATTTATATTTACATACACCCTATCACTGATATTCAGCACTTTATCCAACAAATATTGTACACCTTAAAAACAGATTTTTCATATATATATATATATATATATATATATATATATGCAGAAAGAAAGGGATAATTAGTTTAATAATCCTGCATACTTCATTACAGAAATATGTCTATCCTCTAAAAATGACGTTTAATAATATATATATATATATATATATATATATATATATATATATATATATATATATATATACGGCAATTATATATATATATATATATATATGATATATATACGGCAATTATATATATATATATATATATATATATATATATATATATATATTTACACATAATTATGAAACATAAACAACTACGAATCCGTATGAACTTGTCGGACGCAATATATATATATATATATATATATATATATATATATATATATATACAAATATAGATAACTATACTCGTTTTTGAAAAACCTTCGAATTTTTGATTTGCCATTAATCAAATCAATCTCGAGGGAAAAAAAGGTTTTAAAAAATGAAAGAGCTATAAACATGAAAGTCTGTCGAAAACAATCGCACAGATACAGGTTTGAATCCCAAAGAAAAACCCGATACTAGTAAACAACTAACTAAAAAAAGAGCTCAATACAACCGTAGAGCAGACCTATTAGATAGATTTTAATAACCATGGGTTGTACCGCGACGACGATTTAATTATAGTGGATAAAAGTAACCCTAAAAAATGTGAAACTATCCGTAAAAAACTACACTGGTTTTTTAGAAAATTTGGATTTAATCTCGAAATAGAAACTTATTTAAAAATTACTAACTATTTAGACATTATGTTGAATTTACAAAATGGTACTATATCCCCGTATAAAAAAGAGAACCAGGAACACCAATATTTAAACATAAAATCTAATCACCCAGCCCATATCATAAGGTATATTCCAAAGAATATTAGTTATAGACTTTCAACTAATTCCTCCAATAGAGACATTTTTGAGGCCAATAAAACAAGTTATGAGAAAGCCCTATCTAAGAGTGGATATAAAAATAAATTGGAATATATTGACATAAATAGCCATAACAGTACTCAGAACAAACGTAACAAGAGAAATATTTTGTGGTTCAACCCTCCTTTTAATTTAGCGATAAAAACAAAAATTGGCAAAATATTTTTTGACTTATTAGAGCAACATTTCCCCCCAAAAACTGAGTTACATAAAATATTCAATAAAATTAATGTAAAACTTAGTTATTGTTGCATGCCTAATGTAGGGACCTGAATAAGTGGATTGAATAAGAAAAAAACTAGGAATAATCCACGCAGTAACCCTCCTACTTCTAATTGTAGAAACAAAAATATCTGCCCATTACAGGGAAAATGTCAGCAAGAATGCGTGGTTTACCAGGCGAAAATTTCCAAAGATAGGGTGGATACTAACCTAAAATATACATAGGTGCTACTCAGGATAAATTATAAAAAAGATACTATAATCACACGAGTAGTTTTAAAAACGAAAGAACTAAACATAGTACCACGCTCTCCATCTATGTATGGAAAACCAGACAAGAAAGTAATAAAGACCCCATCCTTAAATGGGAAATACTAAAAAAATGCCCCAAATATAAAGCAGGCCAAAAATTTTGTAAGTTATGTACAGAGGAGAAGAAATTAGCCATAGCTTTATATGATCAACCTAACCAGCTATTAAACTCCAAAACCGAAATTCTTAACATGTGTAGGCATAAAAAATCTTGGTTACTAAATTAAGACGAATTTTCCCGTTTATTTGTCATTCCATCTTAATGTTCGTATTTTAATATCCCTTCACCTTTTTGTTTAATAAATCTTTAAAGGTATTTTTGTGTTTGTGTTTGTGTGTTCCTTTCTTTGCTCACATGGTATAATTTTGGCTATCGCCTATAAATATGCGTTTCCCTTTGCCTCTTTAGCCGACATTCATTGACGATCCGTTTAGGTGAAACCTAGGTAGGTTTGTCTGGCTTACTAGGTTTACCTATATATATATATATATATATATATACACACACACAAACACACACACATATATATATATATATGCATAAACTTGTGTGTGTGTGTGTGTGTGTGTGTGTGTGTGTGTGTGTGTGTGTGTGTGTGTGTGTGTGTGTATATATATTGGCTCCAGGAAGTTCATGCTGATTTTAGTCGTTTATTTTCTAAACACGTTAGAACTCGTTAAATTTATGGACAGATATAATACATTACATTTCCTATTAGTGCACACATCATTCTACCTGTTGAGAAAGAATGTTTAAAATTACTTAATTCGCGTCAATATTGCATTCCTAAGAAAATAGTAGTTTATAAGGTACATCTTAGACACTTGATAGTGTTTTTTTTTGTTTTTGTTTTTTTTTACCATAAAGGCAAATGTGCTGTATACGGTAAAGTTGCTTTTTTTTTCAGACAAAACAATAAGAAATCGGTTCGCCAACCTTAGAGGTGGTGATTGTAGCCTTATTCATAAAGAATGCTTAGGCCGATCACCCACTTCAAATGACGACAAAAGACATTGATTGAGAATTGCCCACAGTACACAACATGGGGATTGAGAAGAAACATTAAATTTGTCAAAATCTTCAATCCCTGGGACCTGATTGAAAATTGGGTACTGAAATCACTACGATGTTTGGATACTACATGATGTGAGTGAAAACAATCTTTTGGGTCGCATTTCATCTGTGAATTGCTGTTTAAACGCAAAGAAAATGCACCTTTATTGAAGTAAATTTTGACTGGTGATATGAAATGGCTCGTTTACAACAATGTTCAGGGAAAAATATTCTGGGATAAGCGATATGACCCAACTTAGCCACGTGAAAAACAGGTATTCATCCTAAGAAAGTCATGCTGTGCATCTGGTGGGATTAGAAAGGATGGTGGTATTAGAAAGAATTTGCTTCTGCAAAGTAACCAGTCAAATGATTCTGAAAAGTACTGCTAACAACTGGATGAATTAAAGACAGCAATTTAAAAAAGAAAAAAAAAGTAAACGTTAATTAACCTCCCTACCTCTTTTGCTTTTACTTCTTACGAAATTTGAAAGCCATACTTCTGTACATCTTATTAAATAATGTAACCATTTGTAACTGTCCATAATGAAATTGTCTAGGATTTATATGCAGACAACTTCCTGCCATGATCTCTATTAAAAAAACAATTCGGCGAGTCTGAATTTATTGTAGGTCACATTCGATTGGTTAATCGCGGTAAATCCTACAAGCCCATTTTTAATTCTGCTTTATTTTATTGTATGTTGCTTATAGTACCCGTATTTCCAGGTGTCATCCACCATCTAAGTACTGACTGGTTTCGATAGTGCTTAACTTCGGTGATCAAACGAGGACCAAGCATAACAGGTGTGTGAGGGAATATAAACTTATAAGCTACAGCAAGATTTACAAAGGATAGGATGCTGTGGCGGGACACGGTACACGAAAGAAAAAAAGTTATAAATAGAAAAAACATCAAATATTCTTTCTTTGATGCCACACCTGCTTATCCTAATCAAGTCTGCAAGTATAGTTTCACTTTCACTTTTCAGACATATTTTTCAACTTACTTTTTATGCCCTACATATTCTTCTTATTCGATGGTCACAGAAACTAAGCTAGATTTTTTAATCTATAACCTAGACCTACTTCGCTGTCACTATGACTTTTCTTTGGATAAGAGAAATATTTCATCTTTTTACCTTTAAGAGAAAAACAAATATTTAAATTGTTTCGTCTTTGGCTTTCAAATGCTGTTGGCCACACACCATAACAACAGTTGTTCCTTTGGAGATTTTTGCATGAAATAGATACCAATAACTTAGCTCGTGTTTACTGCTTTTTTCACCTATTTGAAAAAAAATGTCATTGCCTTAGTGAAATATTCATTTTATATTTCCGAGTACGTGTAAAAATACCATCACTGATATGTTAACATTTAATTTCACCGTCTGCCATTTTTATACCGGAAGACTATATCAGGCTTGATTTAAGATAGAATCATGGCTAATTCCTTGGCAGACACCAATTCTAAACGCGTACACTAGTACAAAAATTACCAGTTAAAAATTATTTCAAATAATGTAGGACGGGGGCTGGAATAAACACTAGCAGCCGTTAACTAAAAATTCTGGGAATGCCAACAAGAAAAATTACTTACCTTTATGCCTATTTTCCACTGTGTTTTCCTAGAAAGAATCATTTCTAGCGATCTCTCAACGAATGCACTTAAAAGTGTAGCGGTAAACTCCGTAATGCCCTCAGTACGCAAGTGCTGTTCAAAATCCACGCTCTATGATTAGCGATTCGTATATCATAAGGTTATCTTTATATATTTATCATTGAACTTATCCTGCTGGAACCGGATCTCTCAACACACACAGGGTTATAAGCTTACTCTCGGGTCAATATAAAAATCTCCCCACACTTTTTTTTAACTCTCCCCACCGGGTTTAAATATCCCACTTTTGTTTATTTATTTTTTATTCTTTTGTTACAGTTTTTTTGTGTATATACTATGTAACTAGTGAGCGAGTCAAAATGACTTAATTCCCTTTATAGTCTACAAATAGAAGGTGGACCAATCAGAAGCCGCACAACACTGTATCCGTCGTGTATAAAGGCGGCCATCTTTTTTTCCTATCGGAATGACCAGAGCCAACTTCTCAGGCGAACATAACTGATGGAAGAACTACGCTCTGCTACTTTGCTGCGATATCCACTGCGAACCTAAAGTACGCTTTCCTACTGTCTCCGAAATATTCACTGCCAACCTCTGGATTCTATACTCGAAGACGACCGCCATGAAAATGTCTAACATCTTTTGCTGCACATTTCTTTTCATGGGCTTATTATTATATTGTAACTATCTGTCCCAAAAGGTTTCTTCTCCATTTGTGAAGGAATTGTTCAACACTTACGGTTTTAATATATTTTATTGTTATACGTTATTTATATAGACAGAAATATTTAAGTAAATACTCTGATTTATAATAAACAATAGTAACATTTACCGGCCGGAGAAATTTTCATAGAATATATGCCCTCAAAGACAGGAATTGAACCTGGATCCGACACGGAACTGTCATATAGTTTGACGTGCTATACCAGTTTAGCTACAGAGGATCGTCTCGTTGGCAAGGTTGAAGTACTTCTTTTAAACTACAATCTTCCATGATTTCCTTCGGACGTTCAAAAGAACTGTAGCTAAATTGGCATAGCACGTCAGGCTAGATGACGGTTCCGTGTAGGATAAAGTTTAGATTCATGTCGGCGGACACATATTTTCTATGAAAATTTCTCGGACGTTCAGGCCGGTAAATGTTGTTAATACCGTTTATTATAAAAGCAAAGCGTTTACTTAAATATTTGTGTCTATATAAATAAAGTATAACATTCAAATAATTGTCGAACTTTGTCCATTTCGTAGTATTTACTGTTTTATAGGAGATTAGATATGACGTAGATGTTCAACATTTTTTCTAGATTTCTATGTGCCTTCTCACCGGACTTATTCAACCTATACAGTTAGGACATTCTAAAAGAATTAGAGGCCCTACCAGGACTTATTATTAACAGATACAATCTTTAACAACATAAGATATGCAGATAACAGTGTTGATAGCAGAAACAGGAAGAAAACTACAAGAATTCTTGCAGATGTTAATGAAGGAAAACGAGACGTAAGGACTCGATATCCATTGCAAGAAGCCAGAATGCGTGTTTGTTACCAAAAGGAACAGCCCAAAATGCAAATTACAAATTGGGCTACCAAAATAAAACAAGTACAAGAATTTAAATAACTAGAAGGTGTTTTAACAGACAATGGAAAATGCGACACTGAAATCCAAAGGCGCATTAGGATAAAGAAAGATGTCTTCCAAAAATCAAATAAAGTAAATAGTCAAATTTCTCTAAAAATAGAGATAAGAGTACTGAAATCTTACGTAATATCAGCCCTCCTATGTTGCCGTGAGTGCTGGGCAATCTCATCATAGATGAAGAAGAAACTTGAAGCAAAAAAAATGTGGTTTTACAGAAGGATGCTGAGAATACCATGGACAGAATATGTGAGCAATAACGAAGTTTTAAATAAAATAGCAACATAGAGGACAATTATGCTTTTATTATTATTATTATTATTAGGGCACATAATTAGGAAAGAGGGTTTGGAAATTTTGACACTCACACGGCAGCTTAAAGACAAGAGTGACAGAGAAAAAACAACGCATTACCTACCTAGAGAGCTTTAGTAAATGGATAAAAGAAAAGATTTCAGAAAATAGAACGATGAGACAAAATTTATAAAGAGCTACAAAATACAAGAAATTGTAGAGAGGCATGATTTGCAATGTCCAGAATATATGCAACATATTGAAGTACTAAATTTTCCTATCTCTTAATACTCTGCTTATTTTCTTAAAGGCATCTTTTGCTACTTGTATGTGTATTTGAAATTCATACCTTACGTCTTCTTTTACTACACATCCGCGACAGTTAAATTTGTGTACTTGCTTGATTTTAGCGTCCCCAATACGTATATTATAAATCAACTAAGAGATATATCTCTTTTAATATATTTGAAGAACAAAAATCTCTAAAACAAAATCTTTAGTATGGCGGAAAGTTTAAATAAAAAAGAAAGAGATGCCTTGGTGTAATATTCGAACTTATGTGTGCAATGTAGTTATTTTATTTTGTTCTTTAATGTTATGCAGACATTTTCTCAATCCATTTTCTTAAATAAAACAGAAAGTAACGAAGCTGGTAATTCACTTTCTCTTGGTTTGACCCACCTCACGTAAACAGAACGTTAATTTAACTTTTAATGCCTCAAAGAGCTTGTCTTATTCACCTCTCTCTGTGGTTTCCTTTTCCAAATAGCCAACATGATTTCTTGTTTTATTATTTTGTTTAAAGCTTCTTTCAGCTTTATGTTCCTGTAATTTCAACTTTACGTAAGCCTAAAACAAAAAACCTTTTTACTTGTTTCTGCCCCAAGGAAATCATATCATCTGCCTCTGAAAACCTGATTAACGACGCCATCAGTTTGTTTGTGTTTTTTCTTTCATCCTCCTGCTTTTCTAAATAGGAGAATTTCAGAGTTGCTTGAAATCATGTCGCAAATATATTTCCCTACATTACCTCAGGCAGGTATCATGAGTTAGCTTCAAACTCGTTACAAACGTAGCGGCGACGTGACCGAATATAAAAATTACATTCGTGATTATTGGTTTAAGAATGTTCTCCGTACTCTGAGAGTCATGTCCCCCACAAAAGACACGCGCATATCTACACACAAGATGGCGCAACCGCGACTAGGAAGCAGTTAGACAGGGGTAGAGGCTTATACAAGTAAAGCGCAGACAGTAACGAGTGTTCATATATATATATATATATATATATATATATATATATATGGGGGGCTTGTGTGAGTATATATATATATATATATATATATATATATATATATATATATATATATCCATATAACAAAGATACACACCCCTCTGCAAAAAAAGAGTAAAATATACACACTATGAGAATAACGCGCGTGCGCACACACACACACACACACACACTGAGTAATTGCCTATGAAAAAAAAAGAAAAAGAAAATATGCCTTCTCCTCTATTGCCAGTACAGGTTTGGCTCATTCCTTGTTGCCTTGTACCTGACGTCTATACATTGAATAAGTATAGGAATGAGAGTGTGGAGTCAGTAACACTTACTCACAGATACTTGGCAAAATATTCACTTTGATATTGATCTACAATATTTTAATTTTAATATTAACCGTTACTCTATAAAAAAAAATTCCTTATTCCTTGACTGATCAGCCATTGTTACATTAGGCTGAAATCTATAAAATCTTACTACTAAAAAAATTAATAAAAATCTTTCTATTAAAATGATTTTTTTCCAGAAAATACGTTCATTCAAATCCCCTAATTGTTTTCAATCTTTCCAGTATTGAAGGGAACTTTCTACAAAACATTTTGTTTGAATTATCAGAGAACATTAAGATCTTGATATTATTCTTTTTAGCAGAATGTATTTGATTTTCGATGAGGTAGAAAAGATGAATGAATTATTTAAATTCCTGTATATTAGGATTCTGTTTGTATATAGAATGAAACTCTAAAACCATTTAATAATATAGATTCTATGAAAATAAAATTCGATATCCCTTACTAAAGAAACCGTCCTGTGTTGGATCCCATATCACGATTTATCCACGATGATCCATCAAAAACAACATTTAAATCTGACCAAAACATATCTCCTGAAAGAAGTGTTCACATCTTAATCACCTCCTGGCTTAGTACCCTCTGACTTCCGTATCTTTGTTCAATGAAAGAGGCAGTGAGGGGCAAACGTTATGTTGTTGATAAAGAAGTGAACACTGCTGCTAAACATTGGCCACATTAGCAGTCAGCTGAATTTTACGAATCTGGGATGCAGGATCTCATTTGTTAATGGAACACTGCAATCGAAATATGTTGAGCAATGATGATGTGAACTTGTGATGTATAGCTCTATCATGTTGTACGATGTGTTTGATTGTGTATGCTTCCTGAGAGTTAGCATCGGCCATGCTGATGGAAAGCGAAAGTAGTTCTATATGACAGTTTCGTTTTGGAGGAATTAAAATTTACAACTCGTTAACAACTGATTTCGAATGCGGCTGCAAGTTTTACTTCGTCGAGGCTATCCTACTTATTATTAAGACAGAAGTGAATATTTGTGGCATCAACATAAATATTTAGTTGGAAACTGATGAAATCGGGAAGGTCGTTGATGAAGATAAGAAATAATGCCGGTTCAAGGATAGATCGCTGGGGAACTCACACATTAATTTGAAATAATCTCAAAGCGTGGGCATTCAAAATGGCATTTATTACACGATTTTTAAATCTTTTAGTTGTTGATATTCTTATATATTTTCTTGAGTGTTCTTTTTTGTTTTTAAAGTATATAGTTTCATACTGTTCCTGCATCTTTTGAATAGGTGTTGTTGTTTATCCCTTGTTTCTGTTAAATATTGAATTTCCGGTTCCGTCTTAAGTCTTTTCATTCGTTTCACTCACAGCAGTTCCTTGCTTGGAGCGAATTGGTTAAAAAATTGGTCTTATTTTAAAAATTGAATTAAAATGTTAATATTAAAATAAGATGAATTTGTAATTTTACAAGATTAAAATATGTATAACTAGTTGCATTTTATATTCAGTAAATAAAAAAAAAACAGTTGCATATTATGACTAAAGACAGAATCTCTTTGTAATTCAGAAAGTTATTTGACTAACCGACAATATTTCCCTTACCACTTAATAAATATTAATGAAAAATATTTTGTTGAGTATCCAAAACTCACTACGGTACTAACGGAAAGTCAAAATGAAACCGAAATATCAAATGCGTTAAAATAATCTTCTAACGAGATCAAAAATCACCACCTGCAACATTGGCAGCTAGTGTTATCTTAGATCGCTTTGTCGATTATACAATGACAGCCTCACTATCAGATATCGTTCAGAGAAGTGAATAGACAAGAAAATAATATATCGTATATATTCGCGTATCATACAACATTTGAAGACCTAATTTCGAAGAAAATAATTTGACTACAGTTAATGGATATACCGTATATACGGTATATGATTATTTACAATTTATATATATATAGGCATTTTTATGTTTATACATCTTTTTTTTTATGAATACAAATATTTAAGTAAATGCTCTGTTTATAATAAACAGTATTAACAATATTTACCGGCCTGAATGTCCGAGAAATTTTCTTAGAAAATATGCGTCCTCCGATAGGAATCGAACCTGTATCCTATACGGAACCGTCATATAGCCTGACGTGCATGTACCGATTTAGCCACAGAGGAGCGTTTCGGTTAGCAAGGTCGATTTTACTGTTTTAAACTACAATTATCCATGATATTCTTACGTACATTCAAATTTGCTCGATGCGTATCCAAATGTAAACAAATGACGTCAGACATTATGAAATGGACAAAGCACGACAACTATTTTAAGACATTTTTTTATGTTTATACATTTTTTTTTATAGATATTTTTATATTTATGTATAAACATAAAAATGTCTTTTTAAAATAATTGTCGGACGTTGTCCATTTTCATAATATATATATATATATATATATATATATATATATATATATATATATATATATATATATATATAATATTAGTGGAAAATATACATACATATGCAAAATATATAAATACCCATACATATATATTTTCAGAAAAAAAATTTCCAAGAGGAAGAATCCAGGTAGAACTCAATGTCTAGGACAGAGTAAGGATATAGTAAAAAGGCTTAAACACTAATATTCCATGGTCATAATTTATTCCATTGGAATCGTAAATACGATCCAAATCATCAAACCTACAAAGTCAAAAAGAAAACAGAAAAAACTCACTCCGGAAGTAAAAACAGAATTTAGAGAAAGTGTAAGTATGAGGAGGAGGGAGATAGAACCTTAACAGAGAGAATTTTAAGAGATGTGGGGGGAAGGGTTTTAAATAAGAGAAGAGAATGAATGTTAACGGATGTCTAATGCATAAAGATACATTTCGTGGTGACATACACACACCATAGACAATTTAATGCTAGAATAAGATGGAGGGAAAGGGAAAGAGGAGGTGGAGGAGAGGGATGGGACGAAGGAAAGTAAAATTGCGTTTACTTAAAGGATTATTATTGGCAGCAGTTAAGTAAAACGTCAGTTTAATCAAAATCATGTTTATTTTAAGCAGAGCTTTACTTTGACTACACTAAATGGATATATGGTTCGGTCAACGGCGTAGGCAGGGCCAGCAGTACATATGTTAATCTTATCTCTCATGTATAATGTGACGACCTTCAAAATTAAGTTTTCAAAAGTCACCTGATACACGACCATATAGGGTATTCATATTTATAATCTATCGTTTGTTAACGAAATCTGCATGGCCGAGTTGTTAAAGCGCTGTTAGAATAAAATTGTAATCCCAAGGTTGAGAGTAGCGAATATAGTTCTTATCGCAGATTTATTCTAATTTTCTCATCCACGTCGTTTTTTGGGTTTTTTTTTTAGATGAAACTTTATCATTACGATAAAATCAACATATAATTGAAAGAAATAGGAATCAAATCTTGATAATAACGGACATTTCTTCGGTTTAATAAATACATATAAATGTTATGCTTATGTAATTTATCCAGCTTTTATATAAATACAATTATATGTATTTTTTTTGTTTTTTGCATGTTTGTTTACTAAACGTTCACCCAGTGCAAGGTAGAGTTTGTTTTGTTTTTAATGAAATTGTTGCATGAACGTAATAGTAGTAAGCAAGTGCAGTTTATCAAGATATATAAAGTAGACACCTGTTGACATTTGACTTGAAGTGGTTAAGTTTTGCAATAATCGGGAAGCAGCCTCTCAGGAGTCTGTTTCCCAAATATAAAAACTTTTATCTTGATTTCATACAAATTAATCTAAACTGAAGCTGATTTCCGGCTATGAAATCAAATACGCGCCTGATTATAAATGTGGCAGAAGAAAATATTTGCCGTAACAGATGCGGTAAACGGCCGAGGTTAAATTTGAAGCCCCATGTGTATAGGGGTCCATGAACTAAAATTGTTCTCGTCTCTTGGTATTTCCACTTTTGGGGACGCCTCAGTCGGCAAATATTAATTCTAGACACATCCCCGAAAAGAAGAACTGACTGGGAGAATTGCCGCTTGGGCTTGAGCCAATTGTATTATTAGAACCGTGAATGTATAATTTTGCAGTGTTGTGTAGCAAAAAAAAGGTCAGAATAACCCAAGTGCATTTCAGTAACAATTAAAGAAAACAAGCCCTGGTGGCACCGGTTGCTTGAGTAAATGTTTACTCAGTGAAAGGAATAAATTAAAGGCTTCTATATGACATTATTCCTGCGCGTCACCATATAGATATCCTTTAGGCTAATGGGTTTATTCGCCCTAATTGATTTCACCTTTATAGATAAGAATTCATTTCGTAAGTTTGCCATCGAAGATTTTATTACATCTTTGATGTATTTAAATCTATACTATATTGAATTAATGAAATTTCATATTACGTTAAATATATATCGTATATATATATATATATATATATATATATATATATATATATATCTATGCGATACTTAAACGTAATATGAAATTTCATATATATATGTGTATATATATATATATATATATATATACAGGGTGCGATAGGAAAATTGTCACTATATTTTTAATTTTGCGTATATGAGTTATTTGTTTTTGATTTTGTCGACTGCACACTATTGTAGGGTTAGTTAGGCACAGTCTGCGCGAAAAAAAAGCACCATGTTGCAATTCGCTTCGCCAAAAATCTGGAAAAGACATGCTGTATGGCCTGACATTCGCAACGGAAGCTTCAATAAGAACGTTTCAGAGTGTTTGAGTGCCAATCTGAGTACAGTGCAAAGGACTGGGGAAGGATTTAGATGAGTCTAATGGTGATTACGAAGACTAAAACCCCATTGATTATTATGGGTGAGAGGCAATTGAGCGAGAGACCAACAAAAGTCTTTTTAACACCAAAGATTGATTGAAGCAAAGATTGAGCCATCATTCAACAAATTAAATAAAGAGATCGTCCACAAGAGTTGCAGGGAACCCTAATTATTTTACTGAATATATATATATATATATATATATATATATATATATATATATTAAGACATTTTTTATAGTTTAGACATTCTTTTTATAGATACAAATATTTAAGTAAACGCTCTGTAAAATAAATAAATAATTAAATATTTGTATCTATAAAAAGAATGTATAAACATAAAAAATGTCTTAAAATAATTGTCGGACTTTGTCCATTTCATAATGTGTGACGTCATATATATATATATATATATATATATATATATATATATATGTGTGTGTGTGTGTGTGACGTCGTCCCCCGGTCGCAGCGCCGACTGTGACGTTCTATCCTGATCTACCACGGCGCCAGTTGTGACGTCCCCAAACAGCACCAATTGTGACGTCCTCGCCGCGGCGCCAGCTGTTCGCTCTCGCTGCTCCGTTCGGGTGTCGCTGCTCCAAACGTGACGTCCGCCTGTCGCGTCAGTCGTGTTGTCTCGTCCTGTGACGACCAACTGGCTTGGTATCGGTCGCGGCACCCAAATGTGACGTTCTAACCTTTTTGGTGATTCGGGTAGAATCTGGTTAGATTTGATATCAGCCTCGTCGTTCCCAACTCGATTCCAACGCCTGGTTACCAAAAGGTAAATGCATTGATCTCCAGTCTGCCTACCCACGTTGTGAACTGATCTTAGACAGACGAGATCAAACAGTGGTTGGGGCCGTAATGCAAACTGAGTTCAACGGGGGTGATACTACACAAATATGCATAAAAGAACATAAAATGAAAACTCAAAAAGTTCAAAGTATCAAAGAAAAAGGTAACAAACTTTATGTTTAGTTGTTCGATACATATGACTGCATCTATCTCCCGACCCGTTCTGTGGATTGTGACACGTCGTTTTCCGTTAGGCAGGTTTTTAACGCTTCAAGTTGTTTGCTCTCTAAGAAATTGGCGTTTCGGTGTGTCTTTGGACGAAAGTCAAAAAAAAAAAAACTTATTTCGGTGGTCTGGTTCTGAGTCGCTCTTCAAAATAATTGTTCTTGGGTTGAAGAGGAGTCCGGAATTTTGCGTGAATCTTGGTCAGCTGAACTCACTGGAACTGCTGGAACTCAACTCTCCGCTGGAACCCGAACTGATTTCTGCCTGTTGGGGCCTCGCTTTTATTGACGCCGACCAAAACCGGGGTGGGTCTGTCGGCGTCGGGGGTTCCTCGATAATTCTAAATACATATCCACCTCTTTTATTTCTGGTTAGGGATTTTCCACTCTTTTCCATTTTTGGGAACCTTTCCTTACTTCCACTTTCTCACCATACTTCAGAGGGCGTGAACTGCCCTCCCCACTTCTTCATAGCAGCTTCTCATACTTATACTTTGGATGAGGCGTCGACAGCCTCCTTCGTGCGTCACGTGATCACCACGCGACCAATGTGGTCTTAGTCGGGTATCTTTCCTCCTCCTTCGTGCGTCACGTGATCACCACTTGACCAATGATGTCTTAGTCGGGCGTGAACAATCCGCGGCTTTGTTTCGGGGAAAAAAATATCTTGCTTAACTAAAACAATTATCTTTTTTTCCTTTTCTTCCGCTTTAATCGCCGTTATCATTTTTCTAGCCGCAAACGGACAATATGACAACTCTTGTTCTACACGTGGTTTTTGTCAGGTATTTTATCGCTAATTATCAAAATGGGTGGTCTTCTTAACACGGCCTCAAAAAAGAAATATCTCTAAAGTTTCAGTCAGTCTGTCGCCTCCAAGGAAGAAGAAAAACACCTCTGGGTCCCCATTCATTTTCCTTCGTACATATTTCTGATAACATAATTTTATTATCGCAGGCCAAAGTTGTTTCGTCGAAAAAAAAAAAAAATCGGTGAGCGGACACGGCTTGTGTGGCTTTCAATTTTTCATATCTACCCAAAGTCCTGTAGTTACACCTGTGTTTTGTCAATTATCAAAATTAACGTTTTTCAATTGAATTTTCGTTGGCCAGTCGACCAGCGGTTTTGTTTACGTACTCCTAGATAACACAGCCGTTATCAAAACACATCTGATTCTTTCTTTCTTTCATTTTTCTTTTTACTCAGAATTTCCCTGTCGTTGTAATGACACCCTTTTCGCCATTTGTTAATTATCAATATTTTCATTGTCTCTTAGCCGTGTGTGTGTCTGCTTATCACCCACGATTCGTCTCGCCTTTCTTTCTGCCTTCTTTTCTTTCTTTTCCTTTCTCTTTACTCAGAATTTCCCTGTCGTTGTAATGACACCCTTTTCGCCATTTGTTACTTATCAATATTTTCATTGTCTCTTAGCCGTGTGTGTGTCTGCTTATCAGCCACGATTCGTCTCGCCTTTCTTTCTGCCTTCTTTTCTTTCTTTTCCTTTCTCTGCCTCGTAAATGGTGCCACATATATATATATATATATATATATATATATATAGGGACAGTACTGTTCTATAGGAAAATAGCTTAGAACTGGAAGTCGGAGGAACGAGTTGCAATTCCTGTTTTATTCACTTACGCGCAAGTACGTTTAGGAAAGGTATAAAGCCCCTCTCCTTGCGACTGTGGGTTGAGTAAATTTAAGCGGTAAAAAAACAACAACCAAATAAATCATTCAATCAATATCATACCTTGCGATGGCTGCCAAAGCAAACGAAAATGGGATACTTGAAAGAAAAAATTATTATGTTCTGGCATGTCATCTATATAAAGACAGTATAAGGAATATACAAAAATAATTTGCATTCGTTTTTTTCATATATATATATATATATATATATATATATATATATATATATAGTTGGGAATATTGTTATTGCTATTATTTCTCTCTAAAAGATTTATTCTTTTTTAAGTAGAGTGGCATTAGTAAAATATAAAGTTAAGACTAGTTTTTTTTTTTCCTGTGAATTACAAGAGATTTCGAATTTATTCTCTAAAAATAAATGTCTCTGGTGTAGGATTTTACTTTCTTAGTTAGGGGTTGTATATAATGGTCTACGTATTTGGAAATTTTTGTCGTGTGGCAGTTGAATGATGTAATGATAGGCCTTCATGGATTGTTGCTTTTGTGTATTTTAGGAAAGAGATAGAAGCGATCAGATGTGATGTGTGTGGATATAAGTGCTGTGTATGTTTCCTTGTCGTTTAGATTGTTGCGAAGCATTATGTTTCGTGAGCGAGTTAATTCTTTTTGGTATTCGGGAATAGGGACTGTAGGTAAGCTTTTATAGGTTTCTTTGTCGGCTAGCTGATTATTGACTTCTATAATGTATTCTTTGATTCCCGAGATCACTGTGGCACCCCCTTTGTCAGCCTGTGTTATGATTAGGTCATCTTTATATGTCTCCGTGCCAAGGGCTATACGTTCCCCTTCGGTAATATTGTTATGAGGCAGCTTACGTGCTATTGCTTTCTTTATGTCATTTGCTACTGCCATTTCAAATGTCTGTATAGTAATGTCTGGGTTTTGTGGAGATAATATAGTCCTTCTCTTTTGATGTATCAAGTATAGAAGGTGTGTGATCATTGTCCGCGTAGTGGGCTTTTAGCCATATTCTTCTGAAGAATGATTTCAGGTCTTTTGCCAAGGTGTCTTTATCAAACCTTGGGGGTCTAGGGCAAAAGCTTAGTCCTTAATTTAATAACCTGAATGTGTTGAGTGAAAATTTATAGTTTACTTAAATTTATAACTCGTCCGTTAATAAATATAGACATATATACGTTTGGAATATATATATATATATATATATATATATATATATATATATATATATATATATGCACACACACACACACACATATACACACACACACACACACACACACACACACACACACACACACACACACACACACACACAGACACACAGACACACACACAGACACACACACACACACACATCACACACACACACACACACACATATATATATATATATATATATATATATATATATATATATATATAAAAAGGGAAGAGTTTATAGTTAGTCCGACGAGAAAAAATGTATATATTAAAAAATTTAGACAGAACCCACAAAACGATTTTGGTTCTAATGTGAATTTTTTAAATATATATTATATTTTATTTCTCATATAACAATGGAAAACAAAACATAATATATATTTAAAAAAAACACATTACAACCAAAAACGTTTGCAGTTTCTTTCTTCTTTTCAACATGTATCCTGGACTGTCTCGACACTTTGGCAGCTCGATTGTTAGAAGTGCACAGACAGATTAAACATACATTTGATTATAGTGGCGAAGATTTATGGAGAATCAACTACAATTTTCGGAAAACTGAATACAGAGACTTGGTGCAAATTGTGTCTCCTAAGTTTCTCTAATCGACTCAACACAGGTTTTGCAATTTCTCTTAGACCGGTTGACAAGGAAATTTGTAGAGACCAGTCTGGTATTTAACCATAGCTAGCTGGGGATGAAGAGATGGATTCATATCTATCATAAACGAATATAATAAATTTGACTGCAATACAAACCTGTCTTTCGATTTTTTTTCATTCCGAACTCTATACATTTCATTATGCATCCACACGCACACACACACACACACATATACATACATGCATACATACATACATACATATATATATATATATATATATATATATATATGTACTACAGTTCAAAAGTTTGCAGCACCCCCCCGAAATAGCATGGGATGAACTTGACAGAAGAGTGAAAAACAAAATGAAAATGAAAGAAAGATCTTGGAGTCATTGAAAAAAGAATGGAATCCGTTATCAAACTTATACTTTGAGAAACTTTTTTATGAATGCCCAAAATTTGGGCTGTCGTAATCTAAGCTAAAGGAGGCTATTTTGACGAGTACAAAATTTAATCACAATAAGCTTTTCTTCTTTTTGCTATAATAATTGTTTTCATAAAAAAATGCATTTATCACTTTTTCTCTTATTTAAGGCGCAAAACAACTAAATATTGTGCCAGTTTAAAAATTACCAGGGATGTCCTCAAATTTTTAACTTTAGTATACACACACACACACACACACACATATATATATATATTTTAAGAGAATATTTCAACGGTTTCATCTGCGATCAAGTGAATACGAATTTTATACAAAATGCTCACATTAAATGGAAACAAGAAGGTGTCATTTTAAATTGATGGTAGAAACTCATGGGTTCAATTATACCAAGAAAACCACAAATAATGATCGTTTTTAACTTTAAACTTGGACTCCGTCGGATAAAACAAGTTCATTATCCTCAAGCATCAAATTAGCCGTCAACAATTATTAATTAAATCCATTGTGATTGGACGCTAAAATGAACAATCTTTCATTTTCATTACTCTCTCACTTTATCTCACACATGCACACACACCTCTCATAGACACCCGAAGACGTGGTTTGACAATTTATTGTTCCATCTAATTTGCCCTAAAATGCAAGTGTGAGCGAAACCTTATTCAGACATGTTGGTTTATTTTCTTCACTGTTATTTATTGTAGATAAACAATAACAATTATTTAATTCTGTCAGACAATATTTAATCCGAACATACCTATTTTTAATAGATAATCCCATTATCTATCTTATGTTTCGTTGTTTGTTTTTTTACATTTATTTTAAACGTACACAGGAATTAAAAAAATCAAGTCAAATATCATCAGAAAATAATTCCGAATAATCATGCAATTCATTTAATTTTTAATTTCCTGGAGAAATATGAGATTTTGATAATGTTGTAATACCTTATCAAAAAAAAATATACTGGGAAAAATAATGAACGTTTTTGATTACCTCAAACTATAACAATTTGTACATGTACTTTAAATTGCAGAGCTTAATATCATCTTAAAGGTAATATTTGTTGTTTCCTTATAACTGTCACTTTAACTTGAAATCTGAAAAGCCTCTTATAAAGATTCTTGGAAGTAAACAATTTTCTTAAGTCTAGTGAATGTTATAGCTCTTTCCAGTAGTGACGGTTGTTTCTTATGTAAACGTTTTTTCGAAGGAGGTTGGAACGTGACAATTTTGATTCTGCCATTATTTTCACTTCAAGTTACGTGTGATATCTAATTTAGTTGCTGCTGTTGTTGTTGAAAGTCCGTCCTCAGGTGATGCATTTTTTCTTAATGTGTACAGTTTTCTGCAATTCTGTAGTGTTCCAGTCTACAAGGTTCGATGAGGAATGGCCCTCACTAAGAACTACAGGCTTTATTCACTCGAAGCTATTTTTAAGCATTAAATGCTCCCCCCCCCACACACACACTTTCTCTCCTTCTTTCTTTCTCTCTCTTTCTTTCTCTCTCTTTTCCAAACATTCTCTCTTTCTGTCTTTCGGGTATACATACGTATATAATAAAGGTTCTGGTGAATAGAGCGATTTGCCGAATTAGACCAGAAATAGGATAAGAACAGAGAGACTTTGTTAAGGAAACTGAAACTATAAAAATGATCTTTATAATCAGAATTCTATCAAAGCGAATAATACAAAAGTTTCACACACAAGGCAAACTCCTTTGATAAAGCGTGACATAAGGTTCTGTTTGAACTGTGAGAATTATTTGAAAAATATTTTAGAATACCCTGTACTTTGATTGGAAACAAACTACCGCATACAGATTGAGAATGTATTGAGCAAGTACACAAAATTTGTATGAGCGTAAGACAAGGGTGACCCTTCTTACCGGATTTCTTCAATCTATACAGCGAGCTGATATTAAACGAGAGGCGTAAGTTTTGCCGGGCATTATTACCAGTAGACACGGTCATAGCAATACAACCCATGCAGATGATATCACAACTATATTAAACACAAAGAAAACGCCCGGTAGCAGATAGTAAAGAAAAGAGAGAAAAAATGGATTATTAATTGTAAGAATGTATGTTCATTAGAAATAGGGGCAACCAAAAAACACAAGCTGAAAATTAAAAACGTGAAAATAAATAAAAAATCTGAAAATTTTATATAAACGACAATAGGAAAGTGAGTCACAGAAACGCGAAAACGGGTCGTAAGAATGTAAATGTGTCACAGAAACGCGAAAACGAGTCGTAAGTATGTAAATGTGTCACAGAAACGCAAAAACGGATCTTAAGATAGAAAATGTGTCACAAAAATGCGAAGATAGATAGTAAAATGGAAAATGTGCGATAGAAATTCGAAAACGGGTAGTGAGATAGAAAATATGTTATAGAAATGTGAAGACGGCTCTTAAGATGAAAAATGTATCATAGAAATGCGAAGACGGATTCTGTGATGGGCAATGTGTCACAGAAATGCGAAGATAGATAATAAAATAGAAAATGTGTCATAGAAATGTGAAGACTGATCGTAAGATGAAAAACGTGTCTGATAGAAAAATGTTGAAATGCTCGTAAGATGGTTCATGAAATATTCTGTGATGGGCAATGTGTCATCGTAATAAAATTTTAGAAATGTGAAGACTGATCGTAAGATGAAAAACGTGTCATAGAAATGTTGACATGCTCGGTTCATGATATACTCATCGTCCTTTTGTAGAACCACATCACCGTTGCCTCTATTCTCTTCTTCATTTTTGAGGAAACCGCGCAACATTCAGTGCCGTAAATGTGGACAGATGTTACATAACAGCTCAGTACTCTTTTCTCGCAATACTCTGCCGAGGTTTTGGAATGTGTCTTTCACCATCCCAATAAGTCTACGGATCTCTGTGTCACACTTACCGTCCTGTGTCAAAACGCTTCCCTGATATTTAAACTTCTACACTTACATGATTTTATTGTCCACGGCCATCGCATTTCGGGCCCATTCTTTTTCTGATGATCATGCATTCTGTCTTCTTGTAATTCATGTTTTGTCCCTTTTCTCCCTCTCCTTTGCTATATTCTGTTGGGGATTTTGTAATTTCTTTTCAGTGTCTGCTACCAGTAGTGTGTCATCTGAGTATCCTATGTTGTTAAGATTGTAGCCGCCAATGCTAAATCCTGGTAGGGTTTCTATTATCTCAGAATTGCCTCGCTCTATAGGTTGAACAGGTCTGGTGAGAAGACACATCCTTGCCTTACGCCGCTTTCTATTTTTGTATATTCGCTGAACTAGTATGAACTCTATGCGCACGCATGCTGATTTCTGCCAGTATAGGTTCTTGATTATTCTAATATCTTTCCCGAATATATCAAGGTTGCTGAGCAGTTCCAACAAATCCTTGTGGCGTTCTTTGTCGAAGGATTTAAAATGACAATTTAATATTTTTTTCCTTATGGTTTTACACTTAGAATGGTGATGAGAGCCAACGAAAACACGTAGCCCAGATGAAAAGCTTAATCAACCGAACATACAGCGGAAGAAAACAAAAGAACATAGCGATGGAATTGAAAAAATCAAAACTCTAAGAAATATTGCGTTATTGAACTCACAATATCGACCAAAATATAAAAATATAGTCTTACTACATAATTATTGGGGTAGAAAATATATTTAGGCATTCTTGCTATCCTAGATGTTAAAGATGACTGGCGATTGGACATAGTCTAGGGAATGTATAAATATATTTTAATATTTTTATTTGTTGTGTGTTAGTAAAATAGTAATAAAAATGACTGGCGATAAGACATACAGTAAAGCGTTAATTTTTACTATGAATTAGCAGCGGAACTATATGGACCGAAATGTTAGTCAGTTATCTTCAAAAATGTTGCTTTCATTTGTTTGTTTTATAATGTCATTGAGTGCAGTAGTTTTAGTGTGGTTTTCAATAAACTATGCAAATTTAAAACATTTTGTCTTATAATTTGTACCTTGCAGTATTATAGTGTAATATACACTTTCATCTAATTTTTGCTTTTATTAATTATGATCTGACAAATTATCTAACAAATCTTATTCATTAAATAGCATTTTTTGCAATCTTTTAAAATTTTTTGACAGTTTTTACTTATCGAATACAGTAAAAAAAAAAACTGCATATTTTACTTGTGGTGATTCATGAATAGAATTCGTTTGAATATACTTTCCATTCAATTTATTTAATAAAAAAGATATTAATTTATTTGTACTTATTTTTGAAATAGTTAAATTCTGAAGTCACTTTGCAAGCAAAATCCTGCTTAACAATGCTCTAAAATTTGTAAAAGCTACGGATCTAATCTTTAATCTCAGTACTTAAGCCATCAGACCTCAGCTTTTACACGAAGTGCAATGTTGATTTTCTAAAAAAAAAAGAGTGAAAAATCAACCTGATCTAATATCACATTCAACACATATTTCTTTGTTTCTAAAGTTGTTTTGTTTTCTTTTTCTTAGTACTTCGTTTATCTTTTAGAAAGAACTTGCTGCTAATCCAAATTCCGGTGTCGCATTTTCCATACTTCGGTGTAGATTATTAAAAATATGTAATCGTGCAATAATATAAAGTCGGGTGGAAATTAAGAAAACTTAACAGCTTTTCCAAATCTAGTATTGTTTTCTATGCCAGTGATATCTTATATTCCCTGACAAGCATATTGTTAGACCACTGATTTCAAAGTGGTTTATGAGTCTTCTGGCTCCATTTATACGTGTTGTTTTTAATTAATGTATATTCAAGACATTAGGCTTAAGACATTGGAGACATAGAAACTGGCCCGATTGAAACAACGAATAAAAGAAACGTTACATTTAGGAATTTCAGGCAAAAAGTGTAAACCTACTTGTTAAAATACTCTGATTTGTCAGGGAAGTGCTTATGATGTTCAAAACAAACCAAGAAAGAAAAAAAAAGAAAGCGAGAAGAAGCTGTTTGATAAATAGCTTTTAATATAAGCCGATAGACAAACGCCTTTTCATACCGTAAAAAGGATTCACAGATTAATTCTAAACAATCATTCAAACACTTTCTTTCTTAACGGAACAAGAATCTCTTGCCGTGAATTTTTCTTCCGTTTTTTTAAAGCCTTTCAATAGAAAGTTTTCATTTCATTCTGAAAAGAACAAAGAGAAAGCGACAACTGCCACATTTTATCTATTTAATTCAATTTACTTTGATAAGTTACTCGTATTTCAAAGCGGAAATAATTTCTATAAAATTTTATTGAAGCGAAATCTCCTTGTATGTGATTCTACTCTAATGTAATTGAAAACATCAAAGATAAACATTATTGTTCTATTATCTGGTTTCGCTAACACGTTTTCACTTTTCTGATGTTTGATAAGTAATTTTGAAATACGTTTTTTTTTCAGGTGAGGAACATTATTATTATTGATTGAAAGAGAATTATACTAACAATGTGATACTGAAGTATAAATAAACGAAGCCCAACATAGCCCCCATGCGCATGCGTCACTACCAAATGTACGCGATATAGTGATAAAAGCAGTACATAAGTTTGCAGTTAGATAGAGCTTCAAGTCGGAGAAGCCAGACGGTTCATGTCTTCCCTTATATTTTGGAGTAACTACCAAGTCGCTTTGCCTGCTTCATCCTTCAAACTTAAACAACACTTCTCACGATATCAGGTCATGATACTTGCCCTAATACTCGCGCTTATAAACAAATATGAACAGGATGTAAGGACCTCGGTAATGTTGCCATTTGATTAACGTCACGAAACTGACAAACAAATCTGTTCTAGGAAATTTAATTCACCAACACATGATATGTACACGTTAAAACCTTCAATCACTCAAGGTCAGAAGCCATGAGAATTATATCCAGTGGAACATCAGAACATAATAATTATTAATATCATTTTTATTTGTAGTAATACTAGTTACTAGTAGTAATACTACTACTGCGAATAATAATAGTAATATATTGCTAATTTAGCCTCTAATTATTGCTTAATGTCTACAACCTAAAAACCTAAATGAGCGATGCATAAGTGAAAATAAATGCCTGAACAACAATAAATTAATATCTATTATTTTCATGAAAATATATATATATATATATATATATATATATATATATATATATATATATATATATATATGGGATGTATTTGGGTGTAAATTATTTCCAGATAGAGTGTATATGTAAAGGAATAAAACGCTAAATATTGCTTAATGTCTACAACCTAAAAACCTAAATGTGCGATGCATAAGTGAAAATAAATTCCTCGGCAACAATAAAGTAATCTCTATTATTTGTCATGCATATATATATATATATATATATATATATATATATATATATATATATATATATATGGGATGGGTGTGGATGTGTTTGTTTAAATTATTTCCAGATTGTATATGTGAATGAAGAAAACGAATAAAACAAGAGAAAACACTTTTAGGGATTTTATCACGACAAATGTAATGATTTATTTTGTTGCACGTGTTTATATACAAGAGTGAGGATGCCATTGGTTTAGCAGGACTTTTAAATTTAAGAACGTTCATAAATATTCATCAGAGGGTTGAAAGGGCAGCCAAAAGATGTGGAAGACACAAAGTACCATAATTCAAAGTCTGGTAAGCGAGTAATATTCAAGAACTATTTTTTTTTACAATATTCAATCCGATCAAAATTTAAGCAATATTCATTTATAAGAATTAAATTCTCGATTACATTACTTTTTCCTTACCAGATTTTGAATTATGGCACTTTCTGTGTTCTGTATGTCTGTGTGTTTTATTTATATATATATATATATATATATATATATATATATATATATATATATATATATATATATATATATCAAGAAATATAGTCTTAAGGTGCGCTATATTTATGGGATAAAGTGCTCAATATCAGAGATAGAGCGTGTGTAAATATAAAAGTGAACATAGAAGTCAACACTTAGAGGCGACAGTCTGTTTCATGCTATATGCAATCGTCAGGCCACGATTGCATATAGCATGAAACAGACTGTCGCCTCTAGTGTTGACTTCATTATTTATATATATATATATATATATATATATATATATATATATATATATATATGGCAGAATAAGCACACATAAGAAAACGTTTCAAATCTAATATGTTTCGCCTTTATCAAAGGTTCGTCTAAGAATTAGGTATCGAGAAATATAAAGAAAGAGAAAAATCTGGCATTTCACGTTTGTGTTTGCTTTTCATTGTTTAAGTAGACTTCACGTTTATTTGTCTTGTCAAATGGAGAGAAAAAAACTGACCATAACTTAGATGCTAGCCTAATTAAAAAAGAACAAAATTCTTTACGAAAGAAATACTTCGAGGGGATTCTGATAAATGTTTTACCATCTGCAAAATCAAGTCAGACACTCTATTACATCATCAACTTTTATAAACTCCATACTTAAAGAATCTAAGACATCACTAGATGCTACAAACAACACTACAATCGGTGTTACGTAAAAAAGTCCCTAAAAGAAAATGGGGTCAACCACCAAATATGAATAAAAATGCTACACACACACACAAACGAGTATCCATTGTGATTCGAACTCCACAAAGACAAGCTAGAATCAGGATACACTTACACACGAACGATGCTTGACAAGACAAATGTATTTGAAGTATGCTTAACCAATAAAAACAAGTATAAGAAATTTAAATATCAGATCTTTTCTCTTTCTTTCTATTTCTCCATACCTCATTTTATGATGAAGCATTAATAAAGGCGAAACGTTAGAATTTTAAACGTTTCTCATATATATATATATATATATATATATATATATATAGAGAGAGAGAGAGAGAGAGAATGGTGAGAGAGAATGGTGAGAGAAATAGATAGATACATAGATAGATACAAAGATGATATCTAAATGCATGTATCTGACGAAGCAGATTTTTCCTGCAGTAGGTTGTCATTTCTTTCTGCGGTAGACCACTTGCCATTGAGACTATAGAACGTGGTCTGTCCTGCAATTTAACTATAACTGGGCGGGGAGAGAATTGATACCTTTCCCAAAGGTAGTAGCATGTAAGTGAATGTAACGGATACGAATGGAATTCGAACTGGGATCTCCGATTCCCCAATCCGATCTGCTATCGCTACTCCACCGTGCCTCCGACCGTATTAAGATTATAGTGTTCATTAAAGCATTCTCTCCGAAGTCTGATCCACAAAATGACAGTTCTGGTGGAGAAGTTTTTTTGATGGAACTATCTCCTTATAAAGGGGACGTGGACTAATCGACTCTGTGGACGTTACATATTTTGCCCTAACGGTGAAGGTAGGAACTAGAGGATGTAAGAAATCTAGCAAGGCTGAACATTTTCCATGAAATTAGTGATAGAATAATGAGACGTTATCATCATTTTCCCTGTGAGAAAAGGGTTCGGAAAATAATTCATCACTCTCAAAGTCATAAAAGTGATGGTTAACACAGCTCCGTTCCAGATATGTCAACAATACACCATTTTGAGTCTGACCAAGCACTTGAAAAGTTAGAATATGACAGAAGGTCATTCTGGAGCGGTAAAAGGAGCTGAACATTTTTCTAGCGTCTTTAGCGTTGAATCGTATGTATGAATTTTTATGGTATGTATGAATTTGATCGTTTGTATGAATGGTGTGAGCTTGAGTCCCAGCAGATGTGCCAGACAAGGAGCTTCATAGACAGTACAGCCATTCATTATGACAGAAGAAAACCCATGCTCTGCTTTGTGATGGAAAAACGTTGCTTGGTTTTGATGGCATTGACAATTACAAACTACTTACTCTCCCTTTTATATATATATATATATATATATATATATATATAATATTAATAGTTAACATACACACACACATATATATAATATTAGTAGTTAATATGCACACACACACAGACACACAGACACACACACACACACACACACATATATATATATATATATATATATATATATATATATATATATATATATATATATATATCAAAGAGGATAGAATCTAGGTAGAACTCAATGTCCAGGACAGAGTAAGAATATAATAAAAAAGGCTTAAACACTAATAATCCATGGTTATCAATTTATCAGACCTACACATTTGCAGGTCTAATGAATTGATTAATTACAATTCAATGTAATAAATTATAACCATGGAATATTAGTGTTTTTATTATCTATATATATATATATATATATATATATATATATATATATATATATATATAAAGAGAAAGAACAGTAAGATATATAATCCGGTGTTCTTATAGATATTTTATTTTTACAAAATAGTGCTCAATGTAAATTTAAAAGTATTAATATTATAAATTGATTTATTAAAATATGTTTTTTTCGCTACACAGTTTTAATCATGTTTCAAAAATGGAAGCTAAAAGCTACGACTTTAATTTTGTAATTAAATTAAAGACATTAGTTCCATTTCATCCTCAAGTGTGTAGAAAAAAAAAACATATTTTAAATAAATCTATTCATATATATATATATATATATATATATATATATATATATATATATATATATATATATTGGTATATAGATAATGAATTCCAATAACCAACAATTACTATTCTTAAAAGAGTGCTCAATACAAAGTAGAGCAGATATAATTATTATTTATAAAAAAATTATAACATAAATATGTTATAAAATCACTACAAAATAGCCATTTTGTTTCCAACACCCGGTGTCTTATCAAATGATGATGTTTAAAATCAGTGATGATGTTGAAACAAATGGCTAAATTTTTGTAGTGATTTTATAGCATATTTATGTTATAAATAATAATTATATATATATATATATATATATATATATATATATATATATATATATATATATATATATATGAACGATCTTAGATCGGTAATATAAGCAGAAAATAGTAGGACTGAAACGTGTGCATTGATCTCATGTATACATCATTTACAAATATTCGAATGTGACACATGTGCTTGGCATCATTCACTTAGACTGGTTATTAAATGGATATATAAGGCTTTGTGTATTTAACACCATTCTCATATTTGAATATATGATATATAGTTATGCACGTAAGAATTGAACGTCTGAGCTGAATGCATAGCCTATGGTAGTGTACTTTGAAGATAAAATTATACCACGATAACTCTCAGTGTCGTATTTACGCATTTTTTAAGTGCGGCTTGTTTCCCATCAAATACAACATTTATTTGTTATCTGTGCGGTTCTTCTACGATCGCCGAAAATTAAGCAACGTCGAGCCTGGTCAGTACCTAGATGGGTGAAATTTTCGGAATACTAAGTTTCTTTCGCTCTATTGTCTTTTACACACGAGGCCCCATGCGTCATAGGATGTATTGCTTTCCATCAGGAGAAACGATTAAAACTTGATAATTTCTTAAGTTTTACCAAAAGCGAGTGACATGACAATACTGTTCTTTATTGTCCTCTCCCCTTGATAATATTTTCACAGCTTCCTATCATTTCGTATGATAGGATGTGCTGGTTACGAAATGAAAAGGACTTGGATTTGAAAATCGACGAGACGAATTCCAATTTCAGCTTTCTTCAGTATATATACTTACGGGCAAATACACTTGAGAAAGGTAGGAATCAACTTTGACTCCCACAGCTATGGGTTAATTAGTAGGAATTTTATCAGTAAATCATTAATATCTCAAAAAAAAAAAATCTTACACTAGAAAGACAAAGGAAGCTGTGAAAATATTATCAAGGGGAGAGGACAATAAAGAACAGTATTGTCATGTCACTCGCTTTTGGTAAAACTTAAGAAATTATCAAGTTTTAATCGTTTCTCCCGATGGAAAGCAATAAGGCTACTATGACGCATGGGGCCTCGTGTGTAAAAGACAATAGAGCGAAAGAAACTGACAAAACGTTAAAAAGGAGAGAGAGAGAGAGAGAGAGAGAGAGAGAGAGAGAGAGAGAAATAATAAACAATATTGTCATGTCGGTCACTTTTTCAGAATTTAAGAAATTTTCAAGCGGTGCAGCTTTTTTCAATCCTCCCCCACCCCGTCTAATGAAAACGATAATGCTACTAAGCTGAAAGGTACCACTGGGGATGAAATAGAGTGAAAAAAGCTGAGAAAATTTTAATACGGAGAGAGGACAATAAAAAAAAAGTATTTTCATTTAACTCAAATGACCATTTGCCATGAAATTACCGTTAAAATAAAAATGCGAAATTTTAAAATTAATTTTTACAAAACTAAACAACCTCTCATTTTGATGTCGTCGGTTCAGTGAAAAACCTTTAAAAAATACTTGTAATTAAAACATTCATTTTTTTTCTTAATTTTTATAATCAATACCGTTTATTTTTAATTAAATCTTGATATTTATTTCGTTTTTACAATTTATATCAGAATTCTATTTATCTATTTTAATTATTTTAACTTAATATCCGTAATTTATTTTAATTTTTTATTATCGATAGGGAAAAACGTTATTAAATATAAGTTAATAGCGGCTTTTCCTGTCACTTGTTGGAATTAACCACGGTTTCTATTTTCAATTTATATTTAATACCATATTGCTATTTTAATTTTACAATAAATAATAGATTTGAATTATTATTTTTTTTATTTCCTTTATATATTTAATTATTACCGACTTTTTTTTTACGTTTTATTTTAATTATATAAACAATACTAGGTTTTTCTTTTTTGGTTTTATAAGTTATACTGGGAGTTATATAAACAATACTAGGTTTTTCTTTTTGGTTTTATAAGTTATAATGGGAGTTATATAAACAATACTAGGTTTTTCTTTTTGGTTTTATAAGTTATAATGGGAGTTATATAAACAATACTAGGTTTTTTTTCTTTTTTTTTGGTTTTATAAGTTTAATAGTTATATAAACAATACTAGGTTTTTTCTTTTTGGTTTTTTATAAGTTATAATAGGAGTTATATAAACAATACTAGGTTTTTACTAGGTTTTTCTTTTTGGTTTTATAAGTTATAATGGGAGTTATATAAACAATACTAGGTTTTTCTTTTTGGTTTTATAAGTTATAATGGGAGTTATATAAACAATACTAGGTTTTTCTTTTTGGTTTTATAAGTTATAATAAGTTATATAAACAATACTAGGTTTTTCTTTTTGGTTTTTAATTTTATATAAACAATACTAGGTTTTTCTTTTTGGTTTTATAAGTTATAATGGGAGTTATATAAACAATACTAGGTTTTTCTTTTTGGTTTTATAAGTTATAATGGGAGTTATATAAACAATACTAGGTTTTTCTTTTTGGTTTTATAAGTTATAATGGGAGTTATATAAACAATACTAGGTTTTTCTTTTGGTTTATATAAGTTATAAGTTATATAAGTTATAATGGGAGTTATATAAACAATACTAGGTTTTTTTTTCTTTTTTGGTTTTATTTTATAATGGGAGTTATATTAGGTTTTTTTCTTTTTGGTTTTTATAAGTTATAATGGGAGTTATAAACAATACTAGGTTTTTCTTTTTGGTTTTTTAAGTTATAATGGGAGTTATATAAACAATACTAGGTTTTTTTCTTTTTGGTTTTTAATTTAGTTTTTAAGGTTTTTCTTTTTGGTTTTATAAGTTTAATGGGAGTTATATAAACAATACTAGGTTTTCTTTTTGGTTTTTTAAGTTATAATTTATTAAACAATACTAGGTTTTTCTTTTGGTTTTATAAGTTATAATGGGAGTTTATACAATACTAGGTTTTTCTTTTATCTTAATTATAATTTGTATTGTTATGTTTATTTATTTTAATTTTTATAATTAATACCGGATTTTTTTTGATTTTATTTTATTTTTTTAATACATTTTTTTCAATTAATACCAGATTTTGATCTTATATTTTTTTAAATTAATACCAGATTTATATTTTAAATTTATAATTTCTGCCATATTTTATTTAATTTTTTTATAATTAACAACGGTTACTTATTTTCATTCTTACAATGCTAGATCGGTAGTTTATTACATTTAAATAATAATTACTGGGTTTTTATCTTTATTTTTATTCTCATAACAAATACCGAGTCTTTATTTTAATATTTTTTTTTTTTTTTATAAAATTAAATTACCGGATTTTTATTTCTACCGTTTAAATACCGTTTTTTTTTTTTATAATTATCATCAGGTTTTTATTTTTATAATTAGTACCTTTTTTATTTTAATTTTACTAATTAATTCCGTGTTTTATGGTGAAAATTAAGGGTTAAATACATTAAGTTTATACTCGAACGATAACCAGCCGATTGCTAAATAAAATAAGAAATAAATTCCTTTTACGTAAACGTCAATTTTAAATTCAGAATATTATCTCGACCCACGACATGTTGAATGGATATGTAATCTTTAAGAAGGAATGATTTGATTCTGATTGGTTGGAAAAGATGAATGAAGCAATTAAATTCTTTATGCGAGAGTCCTGTTTTTCGTAGAATAAAAATTCTTAAATTTCTTAATAATCAAGATCCTAAGCAAATTAAATTACTAAAGAAACAATGCTGTTTTGTATCCCAAGTCACAATGCAATTAGATGAAATGTTCCACTGATAGACAGATAAAATTAGAAAAGGCAATAAACAACTACATATAACAAAATATCTCTTCTGACAATATCAGGAAAATGTTAATGATAATATTAGCGGTTTCCTTATAAGGAAACAGTCGGTATTCATTGACCGAGCAACAAGTACTGCAGCGAGTTGATAGTTATAAAATCTTTCTCTTGAAATAATCTGTCAGGAAAAATCGTTTCTCTTGTACAGAATCCGTTATTGCTCTTTTCAGTATTGATGAGGATTTCCTTATATGACCTTTTATTTAAAGCAATGTGAAACGTAAACACTATGACATTATTTCTCTTCGAATTAATGTAATATCCATTTCCGCTGGTGCTGCTGTTGAATTTTCTTAAGCGATGTTTTCTCTGCTAGTTGGTTCAGTTCTTTATTTGTGATGGTGCCGGTCTACAAAGATCGAAGAAATGTTGTCTTCGCCAAGAACAATAGACTTCACTCATTCAATACCATTCTTATCAATTGATCTGAAAATGTGGTAGTATACAAATGACAGTTTAAATATGTCTCAACGGGTTTGACACCACGCATGACTCCTGAAAATTTCAATCTGATGAGGGTATTTGCAAACATGACTCGAGTTTTCAGATTACTGTTTTGGTTTTTCTACAATTTGCCGTGTTGCGCGAAACCAACTCTAGCTCAGCCTATTCTATGTTCAATCTAATTATATTCTGTACCAAGTTATAGCTCAACCATAGACCGAGTTATTTGAAGAGTTTAGTATTTACTAATTCCACATCGTGATTTCTTTAAAGACAGATTCGGGATAGGTGCCATCACAGCGTTCATTCTAATTCCACATCATTGTTTCTGGTTTGGAAAGGTTTATATTGAGTCTTATTTCTTAGAAGACTTCGAAGAGGATGTTGATTTTCTGTCCAAGATCATTCCTATTTAAAGTATGAATACCTATCTCATTCGGCATATCCTTCACCATCTTCGGTACACTGGTCTCAGGAGGGAAAGCTAGAAGAAATACTGGCATGAATATATAAGGATTATACATTAATATTTACTAAAATAATGCTGAACAACCAATAATTTAAGTTAGGCGGCATATACAATAAAATGACTTTTGATCGAATGGAATCATCTTTTCTTCCTTTTTCTTCTTCTCTTCCTCCTCTTCCTCCTCCTTCTTCCACTTTTTTCTTCTTCTTCTTCTGTTATGTGCAGAAGCCGAACATGAACTCTTAGCAAGGCTTCTCTCCCAATCCCTGTACTGGCATATATTTACCCAAACTCGTAAAGTAGGTTACTCGCTGGCTTCCCCTGTCTATTCTCCTTTCAAATTCATGTATTGAGCACGTAGCTGCTTTCACTCGTTTTGAAGGTTTTTCTTTCTTTGGACTCTGAACTTGAACTCTGGACGATTGTTTCACCTTAATTTCATGTTCTTAGTTCTTTCTTTTTTTATTCCTCATTTTTCCTTGAGTACTAGTTTGTTCTACAAGCCAACATACCCAAGGTTTTTTCAAGCAGTATCACCATATCACCACACACACACACACACACACACACACACACACACACACACACACACATATATATATATATATATATATATATATATATATATATATATATATATAATAAAAAGGCTTAAACACTAATATTCCATGGTCATAATTTATTCCATTGGAATCGTAAATACGATCAATTCACCAGACCTACAAATTCAAAAAGAAAACAGAAAAAACATATTAGCTGTATATATATATATATATATATATATATATATATATATATATATATAAGGAAAGTTGGCTCCTGTGCCACGCCAGGAAATTTTCTCCCGGAATCGATCGATCCTTCAGATCTACAAATCAACAATTCGCCCTTGCATGGAGTATTGCTGCCATATATGGTCTGGAGCCCCTGCTGTTTGCCTCGGGGTTCTTGATAAGATCCAGAGGCAGATATGCAATATAATTGGCCCTGTTCTGGCATCTCGTCTACAGTCGCTCTCTCACAGACGCGCCGTCGCCTCTCTCTGTCTTTTTTACAAATACTTTCATGGAAATTGCTCCGAGGAGCTGCATTCGCTGGTTCCCAGACTTCATGAATTCAAGCGCCCTACGAGGCTGGCATCCCGCTTTCATGCTTTCATTGCCGAAACTATTAAATGTAGCCGTCTCTTCTACGCCAATAGCTTTATATCTCGCACCTCTCGCCTGTGGAACTCCCTTCCCGATTCCAGTTTCCCTGAGAGCTATGATCTCCATCTATTCAAATGTAATGTCAATCGACATCTTCAATTGCCTTGATCTATCCACTACCCTTCTCCTCATCCTTTCCTCTATCACTCCTATCTGATCTTGCTCCAAATCTTCTGTAACCCCTTGCGTCCTAGTGGTTTCCCGCCTTGCTTGGGGTGAAAAGCTTATATATATATATATATATATATATATATATATATATATATATATATATATATAATATAAAAACTAATACAGAAAATCAAACTATCTAGGAGTCGGATATATATTTGCAACAAGATAAATTCAGCTGATGCTATTAAATGACGACTAGCACCTTGTTGTCAACTATAACCATTAAAATATATAGTATGACTTCGTTCTATTTTGAACATGTGCATATATTTAAAACGGAGATTTTTTTAAATTATTGTACAGTGCTGGCTGACATGAGAAACATACATTCTGTTGTAATTAAGTCTATTTTCTGCCTGCCGCTCTTTCAACTCATCAGCTGTCTTGCGAAAGTTTCCGCAAATGCATTATGAATTCACAGTATTGGAGGTTAAAAATTATTATTAAATATTAAATACAACGCATAGAAAAAATGTCTTTCATAGATATGTGTATACGAACCGGCTAAACCTATTTCTTAATCAATACTTATAGCAGGGCTTTGGACATCATCTTTGAATTCATAATTTACAATACGGTTTTCTTACGATATGTTTGTTAGGTTTAGCGTATCATTGGGAAAATGTAGCTGCTGAAAGTAAAATTTTCGGTTTGTTGTCTTATCAAATCTATGTATCAACAATACTTTCCACAAATTTTACGTGAATGAGGAGGATGGTTAGGAAGCCTTCTGCTTTATGAATAAAACTTTTCAATACTGACTGTAAATGCCTTCTTGAATATACTTGGGATATGATTTTATCAATGATTTTAGCTTAATTTTTATGCTATATCACCTTGCTAAATGTCATGGGTCCTTACCGATAAATACAGAATGAACTCTTCCTCAAACTATGCATACTACGCCTCTCTCGAGAGAGGATCGATTCAAGCCGAGCTTCTCGGCTCGACGGTCGAACTCTCTGCCTCTGAGCAGAGAGGAACCCGGACGAGGCTCCGCCGAAGGGCAGAGTCTCGTTCGGGGATGTTGACCAAACCGATCCCGTTTATACGGGTTCTACGGTTCATTTTTTGGCTGAGCCTACGGGCTCGGGAAACCCACGTTAAACTCGGCCTTGTGCCATATGCAACCCTCGTGGGGGGTGGCTAGATACCGATTGAAGTCGAGCCGACAGTAGTTCACTCCAAACCAGACTGACAGTCATACTAACACCTTCCACATATTGTATTACTATTTCGTGTAATATACATTCGTTATTTCTATTCTTATTTGTTCGTGTTGTTCTTCCTTGGTTCTAACCTGGACCATAACACTAAATAAAAGATCAAATCAACATTTTATATGAATTTCAACCTCATACATTTTGTTATCAGATTATGAAATATAAATTCGAACTGCTTTTAACTAAAACTTTAACATACTAAATAAAGAAACCACCAATTCGTTCTGTGAATTTCAATGTTACACTTTTTGTCATCGCGTCATATGTTTACAAGTTGAAGAATAGACCTAAGTTTCTGCGATAAAACCTTGATAAATAAAGAAGCTCATCAAATTATTACATGTATTTCAAACTTACACGTTTTGTCATATCATCACATGATTAAAGGATGAAAACTGGAGCCATATTTTATTCCCGGGGCATCCAGTTTATAGTCAAACCTAATCCACATGTTAATTTAGATGAAATTCAAAACCTCTCACTCTTCTTCCTGTTAATCTTCCAGCTGAGATCTTGTCGAATGTGCCCTCTCAGCCATAGGCAGAATAATATTAGAACAATGAATCAGACGAGTGACAATGGCCTGAGGGTTTGTGAAGAACGTGAGCCAATAACGCGATCAGTTTGCTTTTATTGGCCTAAGCTTCTTACGGTCGCTTGCTCTGCGTCTATTGGGCCGGTTGTCATCAAAATGAATCGAGTGTACAACGGATTAACGGACGGGCGAACAAAAGAGTTTTAAATAGCAGCGCTTGATGTTAAATGAAGGTATAAAATATTGATGGCAATTAGTCGGTTTCGATAACAATTAGTCAAAACAATGTTATGAAAGAGAACGATTTCCCATCTGTTGCAGATTGTTTCAATTGTTCGTACCATTCTTAATGTTGCTGGGATGCGTTTAGATTGTTGTTGCTTTTATTACTGCTATTGTTGTCGCTGTTGTCAGTGGTACAGTCTTTTGGCTTTGTTTTTCTTGATGTCAATCGTGGACATCTCTATTAACATTTAACTAATGATGCCGTTTTTTTTTTCTTATTCATCCTTGTGAACAGCTTTATTAACAACATAGTCGGTAACGATTTGTCTCCACAATGATTGAGTACACCCTTGTAAAATCATAAATTTCTCTAACCTGTTTCTACATCACCTCATCCGTCTAATTGTCTCCTAAATTGTTATGGAGTGTTTTCTTTAACATGGTGGGGCTAACATGGTAGCATTACAACTAAGGAAAATTTGCACAAAGAAACTCATCAAGATTTAAGAAGGTCCTAAATATATTTGAACATGACTTTAACAACATACATTATACAAATGACACTGTTGATGGCAGATTTACGTAAAAATTATACCTTTCTTTGATAAATTACATTAAAGCATTTGATAAAGTAAGACGCTAAGATCAGCTAAGACTAGAAGGATTGGCCTATATGGGAAAGATAGAATAATATTTAACCTTTACTAGAGATAAATTGCGTAAAGATATTTTGTCTTGATTTTACGTTATGCAGATGATACTGATGACAGTAGATTCACGAAAAAAGATACCTTTCTTTTATAGATTACATAAAATTATTTGATAAAGTAAGACACTAAGACTTACTTAAACTACCAGTAAAGATTGGTCTATATAGAAAAGATAAGAAAAAATGGAAGGTACTAAGATAAATAGAAGACCTACAATATTTTGAAGACTATTTTTCACCCACTAAAATGTGTAAGCGTCATTTCGGTAGAGGAGTAATTTGTAAGAGTGTATAAATAAATATAGGGGGTGCATATCATAGGTCTATATCGGATAGATAACGCCTGACCCTCGACTTAAAGAGGTTAAGATTGTAGTGATCACAGAAGCATCCCATCGGGAGTCCGTTCCACATTGCAACATCTCTGAGAAAAAAAAAGCTCTCTGAATGGAACTTACTCATTACAAATGGAATATGAAGGGAATGATGATGACTCAGTGTACATGGCCCCGCGGATCCTTAGCTGTGAAATGCTGGACGGGTGGAACCACGGAATATAGATCAGCCGAGCATCTGACTTGAAATAAGCGATAGAATAGAGGGAGTTTAATGGCGTTTCGACTGTGAGGAAGTGGTTGAACTCTGAAAAATAATTCATCACCAATAAGGAGGTACAAAGTCTTTTGAACTTAGCCTATGCTGGGAAGTAATGATTGGTCACCTGCAACCCAGATGTGGCAGCAATATACCATTCATGATCTGATCTCGCTCTTGTAAAACATAACATGGTAGGAGAAGTCAATTACCCTCTGAAATGGTACAGGGAGCCGACCATTTTTCCAGCATCTTTACAGATGGATCGTATATAAGATTTCCACACGTAGAATTTATTGTCGGCGAAAATAAAATTAACTACGTAAGATAAACAAATTACACGGTTGTAATAGCAAAATCAGAAGGAAAACTGAAAAAAAAACCTTGAATAAGTTAGTAGAATAGGTAAATCACCGTCATTTCCCCCGTATGTCAAATGTAAGAAAAAGTTCTATGCAAAGAGCTTTCTCTCAAGAATTCCTACTTTTAGAAAGAACTTCATATCAATGGCGCTTCTCTGAACACTTAACCTCTTTAAGTCAAGGTTAAATCGCCATCTGTCCTTCTTATCACCATAGACTTATTTTCTTAACAAATTCTTTTCACTCAAATATCACATCATGCATTATAATAATTTTAACAGTAAGTTTCTGTCTTTACTTGCTCTTTGCATTAGGTAAACTTTAGTATAAAAATAAAGTAAAGCAAGAATGAATGACTATTCCCTGTAAGGAGATAGAAAGCATAGTTATCAGCAAAAGAGACGACCATGGATGTCAGCTACACACCGGGGACGTTAAAATGAAGTAGTTCTCCGCTATGGTACATAGAGATTTTGAAAGTAAGCACAGTCTAAAAGTGGCAACGAGGTCTTATCAATTTACAGTTTAGTTGGTTAGGTGTAACCGCTAATTCTATGATAACAGCTTCTTTTCTTACACTTATCGCCTGTTTTCCAGCCAAGTTTAATCTTCAAATTAAATGCAATGTCAATCACTATCAACTATCAACCTGATTACTCTTCTTTTGTTCTCGTTCCTTAGATTTTTTTCTAATTCTTCCACACTCCTCTCTTTAGTTTTAGTGACTTTACTGCTATGCATGGTGATGATCTCGATTGGATAATAATACAGAAATATAACTACCAGAGTAGTGTAGTAGCAAAAAACAAAGATGCCATTCAGAAAATAAGATTAAGACGCAGGAAAATTTCGATAGAAATAAAGAACAGTATGTTGAATAGTCGTGTAGTATCTAATCTCCTATATGTCATAGGATACTGCACAGTGACTTCATAGATAAAGTGACTTGAAACGAGAAAGACGTTTTTTTTTAGAGACAGACACTGGAAATACAATGAAGAGAATATGTAGGGAAAAAACCCCACTTATACATAAAATCAAAAACAGTTTTAATTATCGAAGTACAGCTTAAATAACTTTGTTCAAAATAAACATGGTTGACGCATTGCACTTTCTATAATTTAATTCCTTGTCTATGCACATATAAATTGCTTGTCTATGCACAGAAAAATTGCTTGTTCCAATACAGGAAAATTGTGCAATACTCATATTCTTCTCATATAGATCAAGCTTTTCTAATAACAACAACATTTTATTTTTATTTTATTAACTTTTTAAAATATTCAAATTACCTAGAATCATTTTAATTAGCAAGTTTGGCTTTGTGATTTTTTCAGTAATATTCTAATGAATTTATTAAAAGAAAAGCCGTTACCATAATACAAAGTTTAAACAGGTGTTCACATATTAAACGCACACACACACACATATATATATATAAAGTTAAACAGTATATATATATATATATATATATATATATATATATATATATATATATATATATATATATATGCTGTTTAAATTTATATGTTTGTAGAGGAAATGTTTAATATCAAGAATAGATCGCTTAAGGCGGGAAAATGCCAGACAGTTCAATATTATTTCTATAGATATATATAGATGTGTTTGTGGCTGTAGTCAGATAGATAGATAGATAGATAGTTGAATATCTCGTTGATTCCCAGATATGAGGCTATGAAAGACTACATAATCTCCAAACTACCTACACATATGATAGGTTTATAGTTATTGAAGACTTCTGCCGAATCAGCGCTCATCTTTATGTGTCTTGTTCCCTCAGGACGTAGGCGATCATGGATCACCACAAGTTCCTGTCGATTGTAGCGTTTAATAAATTTTGTCTTCCTGTCATTTCTAAGCTCTGTTCCGCCAGCCATTTCCTAAAGTTCACTAAGGATGTCATGCGTTGCTTTTCTCTGTCCCATTTTCCCTCTATTTCTCTTGTGAGTATTAGATTGTCCAAGCCCTCTTTCCTCATTATGTGCCCCAGACACCTCAACTGTCTCTTCATGATATCATTAGTATCCTTTTTGTTTACATTTTCTCCAAAACTTCGTCGTTGCTCGCATATTCGTTCAACAGTATTCCTCATCATCATTCTGTAGAACCATATTTCTGTTGCTTCAAATTTCCTCTTCCTCTTTGACGAGATTGTCCAGCACTCGCTGCCATACAGGAGGACAGATATCGCATGGCATCTTAGTACTCTTTTCCTTACTTTTTCGGAAAACCAGAAAAAAGAGAAATGGTTCAGGTGGTGCCAAGAAATTGATTTGAATTCAGAGTTTTCCTTCTCTTAGAATGCCTGCCATCCAAAGCCCGAGTATTCAGTTCGTATCCCAGAGCAAGACTGAGTCATATTATATTTTCCAAGTTCCAAGTGTGAGGCGAACGAAATAGAATCGACCAAAATTTGAACCCTGCTGGGTGATTTCAGGTTTCGCCCCGTGAAGCGTTACTCTCTCCCCAATCTCGAAGAAACCTGGCATACGATCCGGTAGTTGACGTAATATTTTCGTAAGATATACACATAGTAGTTTTCTAATTAACTTATGTTGTAGTAAAGCAAATACAGAAATGTGAAGTTATATAAACGACTATGGAAAATGTGACACCGAAATCCGAAGATTGAAGAAATTTTCAAAAAGTGACAAAATATCAAGAAACGGGAAAATTCCATTAGAATTAGAGAAAAACGTGCTGAACTGATATGTAATATCAATCCATCTGTCTATGCCAGTGAATGCTGGGCATCATCATTTGCGGCAACGGAAATGTGGTTCTACAGAAGCATACTGAGAATGGGATGGACAGAACGTGACGTTAACTATGAATTTTAATGAAAATGAGAAGAAAAATGGCAGGTTTTCTTTTGATAAAAAAAGAACCCGATAAAATCTGCGGGACACATAACGAGAAAAGAAGCTTGGAGACATTAACACTCACAAGCTATGTTGTTTATTTTTAGCTGCTTATCAAATGTTTGCTTGTTATTTAAAGCCAGAGATTATTTTTTGATTTTAAGAATTTTAGTTGTGATGGTGGGTGGAGATAAGAATAATTTTACTGATACAAATCCTATTAATTAAACCATAGCTGTGGAAGGGAGAAGAGGGGAATTCATACCATTCCCAAGGGTATTTGCGTGTAAGTGAATATAACTTACCGGAAATGGAATTCTGGTCTCCAATTTAAAAATCCGAGCCGATATCCGTTCCACCACCCGCACATCCAAGCTTACTGCACCCGGTGGCCCCAAACAGTCATACGACCTTAATGACACGGCACATAGAAGAAGAATTGTATTTAAGGCTTTGAGTTATCGAGTATTTTATTCCTGTGATTGAATAAGTTCCGGTCCATTAATATAGACAAATAATTTGTCTATATATTTTATGATAGGATTTATTCAAAAAAGATTTCGGCTAACAAAAACAGTATTTGTATTCATTCCATATTATCTATAGTGACTGTCTAGATAGACTATTCCGCTATTTCTGTGCAAAACTGTAATGACCAATCGGCTTTTTTTAATTAAAAAAAAACAAACAAAGCAAAATCTGTTTATTGACGTCTTATCAACCCTTCTACGGCTTATCAACACATTGTAGTTTAAATACAGAAAATATATTTTTTAAATTATGAAAAAGTTTTGAGGAGACAATAATGATTTAATGATACAATACTTACTAATTAACTCAATGCTTGTGGGAGAAGGGGTGGATTCATACCTTTCCCAAGGGTATTTGCGTGTAAGTGATTATAAAGAACGCGTCGCTAATTGGAACTAGGCTCTTCGATTATCAATTCCGAGCCATTATACATTACAGCAACCGTACTTTCAATCTTACAGCCACTCATATCTCTATGTGGTCACTAATCTAAGTACTGACCAGGCTCGGCGTCGCTTAATTTCGGTGATCGTACTAGGGCCGGTAGTCTCAACATATTATGGCCGTAAGTCTGAGATCGGAACAGAAGATAACTTAAAATATTTCGTATTTGCAGTCGAAAGGACGAATTAAATAAGGCTGGTGATTTTTGTTAAAGAGTTGATTATATAACAACTAAGAAAAGTATTATACCGCAAAAGTAAAGTTTATTAATAAAACAAGGTAAATTGCTATTGATTTTGCTCGTTGTAGCCCAAAGTCAATAGTACGAAATCTGTGAGATGATCTGAGCGTTATTGATTTGAAAGGTTACTAACTCAGCAACCAATGACAAGTAATTATAGTCTCTTAAACGGTCTATTGATCTATCCTATATCTTTGCTATCCGACCATGCAATATGAGCTGCCATTTATGAGGGGTTCACTCAGTACCGACAAACACTGAAACGAAAGATACACTATCGACGATCGATTCGTGTTTCGGTGTGCGTGGCTGTCCATTAGTGACCTGCGTATATCATTAGCGAATCGAAGAACGTTGACTATTTGTCAGTTTCTATCTGGCAGGGATCTCGGCTCCCCGTTGTGATATTGAGTTGATTAACGATAGATAGACTGATTGAATGCGTGTGTAAGAACAATTCGCCCTTATGACATCGAGGTTGGTCGTTTTATCAAATAGCCTGAGAGAGTAGGAGACTTGTCAAGGTTAGGTTGATGCGTTGAATGTACACTTGCGGGCAGAAACACAGCGGGGGATTATTGGACCCCGGGCCAAGGGTTTTCCGATTCGCTTCTTTTGTTTGGCTAAAGATCAGAATATTGAGTATTTTCCTACCTTGAGCAAGGAAATATTCGTCTTTGAAAATAAGATTAATGCGTCTTTTTCATGCAGCATAATATCAAATCGTTACGATTATTATATTTATGAGCATGTATGTGTTATAATCTAGCAAAACAGACGGTGAATTATATTATAAAATGTTTGAAATATATGCGGGGAAGGTCGCCATAAATTGATCTCAGAGTGAGTCGTACGCTATTTGATTTCCATGAATATATTAGCAAGAAAAACAAAAACAAAGCAAAAGAGAATTTGTTCTTTATGTAGGAGGTACGTTCCTAAGTTGAAATATGGTTGGCTCCTTGTACCGTTCCAAAAGGGAAAGTTCTGGAGAGCCCTAATAGTCTACGTCCTGGAAAATATGGCATATGAAAGATTAAGTAGATGTGCGTAAGAAAATTAAAACACTTCCAAATTCAAAATAATTTATCTCAGCCTCGGTCTCATTCCTAGTGCCGTAACGTAGCTTTCCTTTGTCTTTCCTGTATATACTCTCATGGTAACTGTTCCGATGAACTTTCATCTATGGTACCTAGGCTTTATGAATTTAAGCGCAGTACAAGATTGGCGGCTTGGTCTCATCAAAACATTTAATTCCAATGCCAAGTGTTGCCTTCTGTCTTCTTAATTTTTATTCTTTTATTGTCCATTCTCCTTAATAGTAATTTATTTTTCATATTGTCTAACACTCGGTAGCCTTTTGCATCTTAGTGGCTTTATTGCCTTGCTTAGGGTGAAATGATTAAAAAAAACTTTAAAGTCTTTTGTCTTCTTTTGTTAAATCGCGTTCCTCTCTTAAGTATTGAAAATACTGAAATAGTTACGTCAATCATTTTGTTTAATAATAATAATAATAATAAACTATGCCGTAGTTCTACACCAGCCATGGCTCTTATGGCTTTTGATTTTAAATGATTGGGGGATTTTTTTTCTATTAAACTTGTTCAAATGACAGGGAGGAGGATGAACCGGTCGTTTACACTCCTCTTCGTTCTTTTGAACTGGAGTAAAATTTTATACTCTGTTTCCTCTTTAGAATTGGGTTTCCTGTCCCTTCTAAAGACTTTCCCTTCTTCTTCATTTCTTGAATCTTGGCTGTATTATCACATTTCTTGAGCGGAGGGTGGTGGTGGTGTCTCTTACTCTGTAACACTCTACCTCGAGTGACTCTCCGGTCTTCTTCAAGGTGAACACCGTTCTAATCATTGTAAACATGCATACAAGGAAGGTCTGAAAATTAAAGTTAGAACTCAACTCCCAAAATCTGACCAAAATGATTAAAATATCAATTTTTTTTTGCGGCGGGGTTTCATTCTTGGTCGAGTCGAAAACATTTCTAAATACCAATAGTCGTATCAAGTCCTTTATAAATTCTTTAAAAAACAACAAAAATAAAAGACACCCGTTAAAACTAATATGATTTCTTTTTATTTGATATACTTGCTTTCGGTTGTATATTTAATTTGAGTTACAGCTCGACGAACGAATATATCTAATTTTTTACTAACTTCATGGCTTGAATTAATATGCCGAGAAAACTTTCCTTAATCATTTCATTCCACTATCGACTCATAAGCAAAATGAAAGAAGTAAATCTTTCTATAAAATATTTGAAACTGGCCGATAATTTTTCCTTTAATCATTTTATATAGATTATCTTGACGTTTATTTGCTTAATGGAAGCCTGAATAGTTTTTCTTTTTGCTGAAACATAGTATGAAGTTTCAATAAGATCTTTTTTTTGTTTTTTTTTTTGTTTGTTTTCTTTTTGTGCAAACCTTACAGAAGTTATGTTCTTAGCCGTTATAATAAGTTTGTGGTGAGATAAAAACCAAAACAATTATTTATATGAAAACGATAAGACTATTGCTTAAATCTGTGTGCATGTATTTCTCGTTCAATTGAAGTTATTTACGTCAATGACCTAACCGTTCAGATCTAAGAAATGAATACAAGGTATATCAAAAATAATTTTCACAAAATTTGCGGGTGGGTTCCTCACACTGAAACAAGGTCAAAGGTCCATATAAAAATATATGCGAAAATCGTTCGTTTTTGAGTCATTAAATTTAAAGAAATTTTACGGTAAATGGCGCCGTGTTGTTATGTAGACTGGGTTACATTTGTTAATCGTGGCTAGAATGTTCTGTTTAACAATGGCAGAATATGTATATCGTGAGCAAGCAGATAGGATTTTTGCATACGGCCACGCGAATAATAATGGACGTGAGGCTGTGCAGCTGTATCAGATTGAGTTTCCAGACCAAAGGTATCCGAGTCGTCCAAACTTTGCTGGTGTCCATCGTCGCGTTGCTGAGATAGGATCCGTGACACCAAAAACTATAGTAATAACAGTTTTGGGATTGTACACTTAACAGCATCTACAGTAAATTCTAAATGCAATAAGCAAAAACGAAAGATTTGCAGATATATGTTGATATAGACATTTGTCCTTGTTTTGGTGTGAGGAATTCGCCTCCAAATTTTGTAAAAGGATTTTTTTACACCCTGTATATTGGCGTCATGGTTAAAATACATGCCTATTGGCATCGCTTGAGAATAACAGGCGCCGTGCACTTGTATGTGCGAGTGGTGTAATGGATATTGACTCAGAAATTATTACTCGGAGACCCACGTTCTAATTCCCGTTGGTTTCTCCTTTGGAAAAGTATGGATCCGTCACTTCTACCCCCAGCTATGTGTTAATTAGTAAGATCTGAATCGCTAACGCATTATTATCTCTAAAGAAATTTCTTACAATATAAAATAATTTCTGTCTGCAAATAACATGCAAAGGGTTGATAAGACATAAATAAACGAATGAAATCAATAATAAACTTTTTGCCTCACAAAATTAGTGCCACTGTTTTTTCAGAATAAAAATGAATTAAATGTGTTGCTGTTCTTGCTGGCATATAAAAACTGATCCTCTTGGAAAATAAATTGGTTCAGAATATTTTATAGTCAAAATTGAGATATGAGGTCGCTATATAATATGAACAAGTGTACGTTTCGTTACTCCATAAATAGGGCAAGGGTATATGTAGTCAAATAATATACTTTGTAGGTAAATGGAATTTCTACCACGCTAATATAATAATTAATAGGGCACATTATATTCAGAGCAACCATTATAATTACATTTTCCTCTCTCCACTCCAATAGTAAAAAGAACCAAAGTATTACAGCATAGACTGCGTCGATGTCTTGTATGTGAAGTCAGTGCACTCTGCTTTAACGTCTATATTTAATGAGCTAATCTAACATAACAACACACTGGTCAACTAAGAAAAAAAACTTTGAAATGGTGTCAAGACACCAATCATCTTTTTTATGTAATTTGTGCGCGCTGAATCGGAAAATGACCTCACTTTTTCTTGGTTAGCTCCCTTTTTGCTGTACCGAATTGGCTCATTTTTGGAAAAAATTTTCGTTTTTTTTTCATTTGTTTTTTGTTTGACTGATAGAAATATTTCCCAAAATAAAATCGTAGAAACGTTTCAATTCGTATTTAAACCAACAAATGTTGGTCTGCTTATTGAGAAATACTATATTTGCAATAAGTCTTTAAATATAACACGATTGAATATAACAAGACCAACAAGCATTTTCATCAAATCATTTAATAAAATAACAGCAGAAATAAAACCTTCGTGCACATAAGAACTATGGTAAAATTTTTCTCTTGATTGATTGATTGTCATATTCAATGTTATTTAAATCCCTTTTGATACTCCAGCAGTATCATATACAATGGAATAAGTGCATTCAATTGGGATGTCTTTAGTTGGGGTTTCATTCCAAATGTGAAAACAAAATGCTCTCAATGTGCTTGGTTTCCTGCCGTAGTGAAAAGATAAAAGTGATGGGATAAATATCAAACAGAAGGTTTTAGGGATCCATTTTTTTGTGTCACTTTAATTATCAGGATTAGTAAAGTGTATTACTGATAAAGTTTATCAGTTAATTTGAATTTTGGCGATAATTTAAAATTTTTAACTTAAAAACATTTTTCTTATAAAAAATAGTTTATTTCAGGTTGTTGACATAAATTACTCAGCCTACCTAAAAAATGATGGGTTTCTACAAACTTTAGTAACTAAATTTTTCCGATCAGCCATGATCGTAAATTGATGTTGTTTTTTTGTTTTTTTTTAAATGATCCATTTCAGTAGAGCAAAAAAGGTAACAGACTATGAACAACTAAAGTCATTTTTGGAATCAGCATCATCATCAAATTAGCTATAAATTTGTTTTATTTCTTGGCACCAAAAATCGTGTTGACCACTGTTATCGTTGAGTCGTGAATTAATATTCAAAGGTATAGAGACTTAAAACAAGAACTCAATTTCTACTGAGGTAGTTGTTCTTCCTGTTCATCTATGTGTGATGTATCTTTAGGACGTGGGAGATCATGGTCCTCACCAACCTCCTACGCCTTGTAGGTTTTAGCAACCTTTGTCTCCTCACATCTCTGTCTACCATCCTTTCACACAAGCTCGACAGGCATACGGCTTGCTTCCTTCCTCTATCAATCTTGCACTCGATATAAACTGTGAGCGTCAAATTATCGAAGCGAGCCTTTTTCATTATGTTTCCAATAAATTTCAGATGCCTATTGCTGATGCTAATTATGTGTCAGTTTTGTTTTGTTCTGTTTTTATCATTTTACCCCAAACAAGGAAATAAAGCCACTAAGAGATAAGCGCGTCCCCAGAGTTAAAGAATATGAGAAAAAACATTATTAAGGAGAGAGAACGATAAAAGAGCAGGAATTAAGAAAAGAGAAGACAACGATTGACATTGCATTTAATGCTTTGAAAATCAAACTTGGCTGGGAAACAAGAGACCGGAAGAGATTCCCATAAGCTTGACGTGCAAGAGAAGTAACCGTTCGCATCATGAAACCTTGCAGCTAATCAAGAACTGCGCATAAATTTATAAAGTGAGGCCCGCAGAAAAAATCTCATTAGAAAAATCACAATGAAAGTACAGTGTAACCCGGATATAAGAGAGTTGTCGGGACCGGAGAAGAAGTCTCTTATATCCGGGTTTCTCTTATATCCGGGTTTGGTCTATTTTGTTTAGGTAAGTATGGGCTCTAATTTGGGACAAGAGAAAATCTCTCTTATATCCGGGCTTCTCTTATATATGGGTCTCTTATATCCGGGTTACACTGTATTTGTAGAAAAGGTACAGGGAAGCTACGACGGGAAGAAAGATGTCAGATTACGACCAATGAAATTGTACATTCTTCTTTAGGTTTTTTCAAGATTCTCTAAATATATATAGAAGAGGCACCAGACTATATGTGGCAGTAATATTCAAAGAATGGATGAATGGTCGACTTATAATTTTGTAATATAGATTCTAGAAAGAAAACGTATCTAGCACGACACAGTGAACCAAATTTCTTAGCAGAAGACCTAGCAATTAATTCGATATAATCTTTCCATTTCCTGTCATGGAGATTATCCAGGATCCACCGCCATATACTAGTTTAGCCCCATTTTATTGGTTTTTAATATTCCTGTTTCTTAATACTTTACTTAGCTTCTGGAAGACATGTTTTGCTATTCCAATTTCAGTGTCTCATTTTCAACCCTCTGTTAAAACAATTCCCAGCAATTTTACTTTCTGTAATTATTTGATTTTCATATCTCCAATTCATAGTTCTCATCTAGGACTTTTCCTTTCTTAAAAACCATATCTTCTGACTTTTCTTTGCTACCTTGCCTAGTATTTTGTACTATTAAGATTGAGTCAACTGATAATAAATACATGTAAATATCTGTTGGATCTGCTCAGAAAGCTTGATATATTTGACAAAAAATGTTAGAATAATCAAGAACCAATACTGGCAGCAAACAGCCTGCATACGGATAGAAAATGAGCAACGGATGTGTCTTCTCACCTGACTTATTCAATCTATACAGCGAGGTAATTCTGAGAGAACAGGAAATCCTACTAGGATTTATCATTAGCGGCCACAATCTTAACAGCCTAAAATACGCAGATGACACAATGCTGATAGCAGACACGGAAAGAAAATTATAAAACTTCCTAGCGAAGGAGAGCGAGAAGAAAGGACTTAGCATAAACTACAAGAAGACAGAAGGTATAGTCATCAGTAAAAAGATGAGCCCTAAATGCGATTTACAGATCGGGGTCACTAAAATCAAGCAGGTGCGTAAATTTAAATATCTGGGAAATGTTCTGACAGAGGTCGGTAAGTGCGACACTGAAATCCGAAGACGCACTGGGATGGCCAAAGACGTATTCCAAAAGCTAAGCAGAGTATTAAGAGACAGGAAAATTTTCTTGGTAATAAAGA
>CAHIKZ030005553.1:797500-850000 GCA_903632075.3 Acanthosepion pharaonis
ATCGCAGAGATACTCCACATAATACATTTGAGAAAATGTGTATACTTGAGTCGTTAGGATACCATTTAACAGAAAAATATATAATGGACAACATTTGCATTTGCTATTCTCCGTTTAGACGCGAAACGGAACCTTTTTTTTTTTAAAAAAAAAAGGATGATTACGGGTAGTGCGATGAAAAACTGATTGTTTATAACAATGTGGAGCGGAAAATGAAACGCTGTACTTCTTCTATGTAGTACACTCCTTCAGGACGTTGATGATCGAGACACTTCACATTTTTTTTATTTCTTGCTATCTCACCTAATCCCTGTTCTGCCAAATATTTACACACGCTCTTTTGGTTGGTTATGCACTGATTTAATCTGTCGCTCATTCCTTCAATATATCCTGTGAGTATCACATTTTCTAAGCCTCCCTTCCTCATTATATGCCTAGAAATTATGTCTTTTACTAATATTAATCATAAGTCTCCATTTTCTTTAAAACTACGTCGTTGTTCACATGTTCAGTCTAAGCAATTTTCTGTATAGCCATATTCCTGCTGCTTCACATCTCTTCTTCGTTTGTGAGGCGATTGTCCATCATTTCAAGGAGGAGCGATATTACATAACATTTTGATACTCTTTTCTTTTCTTTTTTTTCTAATAAAATCTTCCTGTTGCATAATACCTTGCTTAGCTCTTGGAAAGCATTTTTCGCTATCCCGATGGGCTTTCCGTTTTCGTTGTTGCACTTTCCCTCCTCTGTTAAAACATTTCGCAGATATTTACATTTCCGTATATACTTGCTTCATGTTGCTATCTCCAATTTGTAATTTACATATTGGGCTTACTCCTTCTGCTGACAACCATACATTCTGTTCTATTGAAATTAATGTTTAGTCATTTTTCCTATTCGCCTTCCCTACCTTCTGTAAGAATACATTTTGATTCTTTTCTGTATTTGTTATCTATACTGCATCATTTGCATATCTTATTTTGTTAAGATTGTGGCCGCCAATAATGAATTATGGTAGGAGTTTTGATTCTCTAAAATCGCCTCACCGAATACATTAAATAATTCCGGTGAGAAGTCTGAAATCTTTTCTGTTTTTCTATTAACCACTTTAAAATCCGGATTGCATTTAAATTGGTATTGAATGACATTGTGTATTACGGGTTTCTTCTACAAAATAAAAAGCTTAATTGAGACAAGTACTTTCTTTCCAGTCCGTCCTTTCAAAAGCAAAAATCGATAGAAAGCTTCTGGAATAGGGCTAATCAGAAATGTGCCGTATTTCTTTCGGTCAACGCAGGTATTACTTGAAATTCATTAACACACACACACAGACACACACACACACATATATATATATATATATATATATAAAAGTCATTGAAGTCAACACTTAGAGGCGACAGGCTGTTTCATGCTAGACGCAATCGTCAGGACAACATCCAAGTACGGAATAAATTCCAATAAATAACAAATACTATTCTTAAAAGAGTGCTCAATAAATAAATGTTATAAAATCACTACAAAAATAGCCATTTTCTTTTTCAACACTTGGTGTCTTATGAAGTGATGGTGTTGAATGTAAAATGTTCTACATTCAACACCATATATATATATATATATATATATATATATATATATATATATATATATATATATATATATATATATATATATATATATATATATATATATATATATATATATATATATATATATATATATATATATATATATATATATATATATATATATTGATGATTATATATATTGCGATTCCAATGAGATTTACCTGGATTTTAACCTATTAAAAATATATTTAAATATTTTGACCATTAAAATATATATAAATATATATATATATATATATATATATATATATATATATATATATATATATATATATATATATAAGTAAGGAGATACACCTGATAAACATAGATAGATAGATATAAAGAGAGTGGGGATTTTTCAATCACGTTACACCTTTTTCTCATGTGGCATTTGACACATCACTTGAAATCACTTATGCGAAAATAAGCATCTAATTTCATACCTGTTTTTTAGGTCGATATTTCAGAATACATTTTGCATATTGTATGGTGTATGCAATGTTTTGTATATCATTTGCATTCAGATAAACACTCACTATCAAAAATAAGCACCAATATATCGATCCACGCATTATATAAACGGTTAGGTTAATGCATATGGAATGACCCACTTTGAAGTACACCCTCCACACACGAAAACACACATTCATGCTTGAAACAAAACCCTTTTACATATCCATGTGTGCATATATACAACTATACTCATGTATTAAATATAATTTCCGGTATAGTGTTTATACACTGAAATCCGAAGACACAATGGGATAGAGAAAAATGTCTTCCAAAAGTCAAGTAAAAGTATTAAGAAACAGACAAATTTCGTTAGAAACAAAGAAAATAGTACAAAACTGTGAATGCTGTACAGTCTACTTGCAGATAAATAAGAGAGCAACAGAAATGTCATTCTACAGAAGGAGGCTGAGGATAACAAGGACCGAACATGTGAGCCACGACGACGTTTTAGAAAAAGATGAAAACAAAAAGGACACTTATGCTTAACATCAAAAAGCGAAATTTCTAGCGCACATAATGAGGAAAGGGGGTTTGGAAAATGGGATACTCATATGACAGTTTGAAGGAAAGAGAGACAGACGACAACGACAACGAGCTTTTATAAATGGATGTCAGAACAAGATTTACTAAAAATAAAAAAAATATAAAAATGTATTAAGTACAAAAGAGAGGGAGCTATGGAGAGCTATGATAGCCTACGACCTGAAGGGAATCAGCACATTGTATTTGATGCTTTGAGATATCAAACATTTTATTACTGTAATTGAATAACTTCCGGTTCATTAATATAGACAAATAATTGTTCGTATATTCCATGATAGCATTTATTCAAAAAAGACTTCTGCTAACAACATCGTCTGTGTCCATTCCATATGATCTATGATTGCGATCTAGGTAAACTATTCCTTTATTCCTGTGTAAAGCTGTAATAACAAATTGACGGCTTATCAACCCTTCTAAGGCTTATAAACCATTCTACGGCTTATCAACACTTTTCAGGTTATTTAAAGCCAGAAAATATATTTTCGATTTTAAAAATTTGGTGGGAGCTAATGATTGTTTAGTGATACATTTGAGGAATCGCAGAGCCAAATTCGAATTCTAGTCGAATCCATTACATTCACATACGTGCTAATAGACTTGGGAAAGGTATGAAACCTCTTCTCCTCCCAGCTATGGGTAAATAGCAGGACAAACCGGGTTCTATAGCTTTGGATGGCAACTGGAAATGGAAAGAAATGGCAGCCTATTGCTGGAAAAAATCTGCATCGTCTGTCATATATCTAAATATGCATAATCGTTTAAGCGTGTATCACGCATGGCATATAACTGACTGATACAATACTTACTAATTAAACTATAGGATGTGAAAGAAGAGATCGATTCATATATTTCCCAAGGGTATTTGCACGCAAGTTATTATAATGAACCAAACGGCAATTGGACTCGATTAGCAATACTGTGCCATTATCTATTCGAGTACTAGTATATCTAAGCTTACAGCAATTTATATTCCCATGCGGAAATCAATTTAGGTACACACCAGGCCCGACATTTCTTTAATTTGGTGTTCATACAGCAAACGGCGTTTAATCGTAATGTGGCCGTATGCCTAAAAGCATAGACTAGAACAACCGAAGATGATTTCCAATAATCAAGAAGACAAGCGGCAGCAAAGAATATATTATAGAGTTCAGAGAGAATAGGAGCCAATTCCGGAGCACATTTTTATGTTCATTGTAAGGATACTGTCAGGTGTGCTGTAGGGATCAGCATTAGTGATAATAGCAGAAAAAATAGACAGAGTTATATATATATATATATATATATATATATATATATATATATATATATATATATATATATATATGTGTGTGTGTGTATATATATATATAAAAATAGGAAAGAACTCGTTGTGTGTGTGTAATGTTCTTTATATTTAGATTTTTAAAAAAGAACTCGTTATAAAAATAATCTAAAGTTCTTCTATTTAAATTTTGATTCCATTATTTTAAAATCATATTTTTAAATAAATAATTATATATATATATATATATGTGTGTGTGTGTAAATGTGTGTGTGTGTGTGTGTAAAAAAAAAATATGAAAATATATAGAAAATAGGAAGGAATCATGAATAGTCCAAAGTTCCTTAGAATTTTGTTATTATTTTTAAAAAATATCGATACAAAAGTAGAGCATAAATATAATTATTTATTTAAAAATATGATCCAAATATAAGATATGTTTCAAAACAAGAGCTGAAAATCAATATAATCCTTTAAATTAAATTGAGTTGAAATTAAAAAAAACTCCGTTCCATCTTCAAGCGAAAGTGGAATAATAATATCTGAAATTTATTTGTTTTAAAATTTGAAATCAAAATCACCATGGTATGAGGGCGAATTGTTAAAATATTAGGGTGTTTGATGAGTTATAGAGATACTTTCAAGGTGTCAAGTCGGCGGAAGGTGAGGGTGTCAAATGTTGTTAACTTTCGTCAAACTTGTCTATGGAGATTTATTTATTTATTTTATTTTATTTTATTATGAGAGAATTGTGAATAAAACTTTCGTAACGTTTGTTTTTTGACGACTTCATAAAGGGTTATCTTTTATGTAAGGTATTTAAACTACTAATTTGGGCTATGGGTTATGAAGGGTTTTATGTTGTATGCAAGTTTGTAGTTAAAAATTTCTACTATGAATCTGATGATTGGGTTATTTGTTAAACAAGTTATATAATTTTTTTATTTCAAACCAAAATCTGATGATGCCTACAAAAAACCGTTATTCTATTATTTAATAGATTATTATTATTTAGAAGTTTAATAATGTGCAATTTTTCATGGAGGCACAAAAATGGGTCATCCCAAGCTTTACATACATTTGTCAATAATTTTCCATTTAACTTTTGGTGTCTTATTTGTTTCCTTGCAAAAATATTTTGATAGTGAAGGTTTCTTTTGTTTATATTATTAAAAGGAGCACTTATGCTGCCTCCATCTATCTTTAAAATTATTCTGTTGTGATCAGAACTGTCACGCTGGTATAGCCGGAAAATATTCCTGTGGGATATAGCGGCTGAATCGGCCGGTGTGGACCATGCAGAAGACCGAGGTTTCACATTGTATTTGTAAGAAGATACAAAAGCATCACTGTCATCTTTAACCCAGGATTAAACCTCAGTTGCAGAATTCTCAATAGAAAAGTTAGGATTATCAATCCAAGTTAATCCCCGAAGAAAATAAAGAAAGGGATCCATATCAGTATGCTTGTAACGGAAAAAAGTTCATAAGAATAGAAGGCTCCTGTCTAATAGAGTACTGAAAAGAAACATCGACAGATACTACATCCTGACCGAATTGCCAAGAGGACAAAGTTCAGATGCTCGACAAGACCTAGGAGATGTGGTAAAGAACAAATCAAGAATGATGATCAAATTTATTAGGGAAACGAATAGAGAAATTCAGTATTTGAGTAAGAGACTGAACAACGAAAAAATTGCAAATCTGAAAACTGTAACATTAGTGATATTAGAATGTTTAAGCCATTTGTCGTGAAGAGCATTAAAATCACCAAACAAAAAAAAATGTTGCCTGCTTAATGATGAGAGCGAGCTATTTCTATTCTGTCAGAAATCCTGTATTATATTGCATCCTGAGTAAAGGGAGAGAGATAAAGAAAAAAAAAGTGATAGCTAACGAAGTACAATAACGACATCTAAAAGCACATGAATGAATCAGCTTGGAATTCAAGGTATAATTCCATAGGAAGATTTTCCCGGATATAAACATAAACGTCTGCATATATATCCTAGAATCTGTTCGGCAAATAGAGAGAATTAATTGTTAGTGATAATAGAATTTAAATTAGTTTAAGAAAGTGAGAAGATATCTAAAGACTGTTTCAAGAGAAAAGATTTTATACTGCATAAATTGGAACGGATACCAGGAATATTGGAGATAGCAAGGTTAAGGGAGGTAAGTGATTTTTTGTTTACTAGTTTTCTCGTATTTCTTTTCATTGTATCAGTCACAAAGAGTTTTTTTTTTACAAGAAAAATGTTGGCTTAAACACTCTGTCACTGATTTCGCTGGCATCCAGACTCTTAACTTTTCAATCACACCATCTCTAGTATTTTTGTTATTATTTTTAAAAAACAGTGCTCGATACAAAAGTAGAGCCTAAATATAATTATCTATTTAAAAATATGATTCCATCGAAATGGAATCATATTTTAAAAAAAAAAAATAATTATATATATATATATATATATATATATATATATATATATATATATATATATATATCAACAGCAACTCAGTTCTAAGTGGAAAATAAGGCAAGGATACACCATTTGAAGCGAACTTACGAGCAAAATATTATTGCTTTACCAGCAGTTGTTAACATCTCAAACTGAGTGGAGAGAGAAGGAATAGAAGACTTACTCTTATTTAATACACTTTTATACGGCCGTCGGCAATGACGATGTCCTATTCTAATAGTAAACAAATAATTCACTGATACATTTATAATTATTACCTGCAGGCAGAAGTAGGCTCTGTTGTGATCAGAACTGTCACGCTGGTATAGCCGGAAAAAATATTCCCGTGTCAAGTGGTTGAATTCTTCATGCGTTTACCAGTAACTTTGACGGACACAATCTCTTCTCGATCTCTTTTTTAAGTCTATCCCTGACTCTTGTTGTACTACGCAGCTCTGCCCTCTTGGCAAACCTGATGATGCGGTAGTGTCTGTAAGCATCTTCTTCTTCACACCACCAACCAAGAACCGCCTACCAACAGAATATCTTTTTGTTATCAACGAGCAGATTGGATGTGCTTCGTGACGTCCCTTGGAATTAAGTTTTTAATCATCCTATTCAAAAATGCGCGTCTGACGTCTCCTCTTGAAAAGCCGACATCGATGTTTTCATTTCAGCAAAGAAATAACAAGTTAAACCGCGTTCATCTCCTTGGTTCACACCTGCAACCTTGGGCGCCATAGTACAGAGGAATCACTTCCTCCGGCTGCCGATAGCGATACGTCTGATAGCAACAGCGTCTCTGTTTCTGCTCGGAACGAGTGCAAGCGTGCCCTCAATATAAAGTTACTGTTTTTTACCCATTATATATATATATATATATATATATTATATATATATATATATATATATATAGTATATATATATATATATATATATATATATATATATATATATAATATATATGGTAATGTATTTGAACACTGAGACACCTGTTGGTATGTACATGTATATGTTTTTATACGGAAAAAGAAGCATACCAGGTTTTTTTTTGTGAGTGTGGAGATGTACAATTAGATAGGTACTTATATGTTTTGCCATAAATATGAAAGATCGGGTAATATTATATCTGTAAAGATATGGATAATGTAATTAAATACCGAGATAGTCTTCGAACGCTGGCATAAGTGGATGCACGGGTGGACATGAGGATAGGGACAAATACGTGTGTAGATATGTGTAAGTGCAATTTAACGCATATGTGGGTATGTAGATATGCTGCATATTGCGTATGCATATGCATGTATGTGTGTATGTATATGTATGTGTGTATGTATGTATGCATATATGTGTGTGTGTGTGTATGTTTATATGTGTATACATATAGTTGTGTAAATATATATGTGCGTATGTATATGGATATATATGGATATACAGATGTCCTTGTGTGTATATGTATATATGTAAGTATAAGTATATATGAAGATAGGTACGGAGATATGTGGATGTGCGCTTTCTCTGCAGGTGTATATGTGTAAATATGGAAATATACATATGGTTTTTTCGTGTGAATGTGTGTGTAGGTGTATATAGGAACTCATAGGCATATAAGAAGATATAGGTATATGGATATAAATAGGGGTTTAAGACATGTGTAGATAAAAGATTGTAAAAGAAGGGCCTAATTTTCTGCTAGTGACATCTCTTCCAAATCTCTCCTCTAATATTCTCCAATTGGAAGTGAGTTTTAAATAGCACGAAGGTAAAGTTTAAATTGGTATTTTAATTGAGATTGAAATATACTACCCCAGTGTTGATAATACAATTATTTAAATGGAAATAACCGTTGATAATTGGGTACATAAAAATAATCACGAGTTTACTTAATGAACAAAAATCAAAAACAATCACGAGTTTACTTAATGAACAAAAATCAAACGAATAGATGTCAACCTAACAAGCAATAAGATAAAAGTTTTAGTGGAATAAAAAAGATTACTAAATATAAAATGGATTACTCTTTCAATGTTCTGTCTATGGATTTTTCCAATCGACTGTTTCACAGAATATACCCCCAAACTCCACCGAATTTAAAATTAATTTCTTCGTAAATTGTTTTAACATTTAGATATTTATCAAACCTTAACCTCCCAAATATGCACGTTAAAGTAACGCGAATTAACAGCGTCTAAGAATTTGAATGAAACCTGTCGTGTAATTGATTGGGGTTGTTGTAACTTCTTCCTTTAATGCCGTTCTTATCATTCACCCCTTAGCCATCTATATCTAGAGACGAGACGCGTTAAATTTGAGCAACATCCAGCCGACACACTGGGGTTAAAAATAGGAAACTGAAATGATACATATGACACACTCATATCCTCTCTCCCACCTCACTCCCTCACTTCGTTAATTTTACGTATACTTGATGAGGTCCGTCAAAAACGTGTGAATTTTTCATTTTTCATTTCAGTTTTTGGAAGTAATGTCTGATGATCCAGAACCCCGTTAAAGGGGTTATGGTGAAATAGCTTATTACATGGAATCTTAACGTGGTCTGTCTTTTATTCAAACAATATATATATATATATATATATATATATATATATATATATATATATATATATATATTTGGGCACCAACCTTTCTCTCAAACATCATTCATTAAATACAGTAAAAAAAAAGGAATATATATATATATATATATATATATATATATATATATATATATATATATAATATGTCGTGTGTGTCTGTGTGTGGGTGTGTCTGTAGTTGTGTCTGTTTTGTGTGTGTTTTTGTCCATATAGATGTTTGAATTTTTTTTAAATTACCATAAAATCTTGTTTGCATATATTTAAATCTCTGCGTCAGCCTTTATTTTTTTAGAATTATTTCTTACAGAAATTATGAATATGTCTATTAACAACGTACTTGCGGACTCATTCGTGTGAGATATGATTTGACAAATTCTACAGGCATACATATAAAATTACACACAATTTTGTTGACCATATATACGCTTTCATTTGAATTTTATGTTTGTCGATACAGACATACACATCTACAATCGCACTTGGAAAAAAAATATGTTGACACCTAAGCGTATAAGCAAATAGAGTCTGAAAATATCTTTATTTTTTAAGTTAAAACTGAATAATAAATATAGATGTGAAAAGAGAGAAAAAAAAATTTACTGGGTTTACAGAAAAGCAGAAGGAAAAAATTGTGTTCATTCGCTGCCAAGATTTTTACAACGTGAATAAGCGGAAATAATTTTTATACAATAAATGCTGTCAGCAAAAGTGCCTATCCCCCAGGTTCTTCCCCGTCAAGAACAAGGCCGACATCACCTTCCTACACATACATATATACATATATATATATATATATATATATATATATATATATATATATATATATATATATATGTGTGTGTGTGTGTGTGTGTGTGTGTGTGTGTGCGCGCGTGTGTGTGAAATTCTTACAAGGAAAATGTCTTCTACTAGATTCGGATAAGTGGTAAATCGACCTGAGGCGATAACATTATGTGTAAATAGTAAGGCACCTTCTTGACAGTCATAGTGCCAGAGAGGAAGTTTTGCTGTCTACGATAGCGTCTGGACTGGGTGGGAAGAATTGACAACTGACGTTGTTGTAATTTATTACACCCAAGTCTCGTTCTTCGATTCCGGCATTCGCTCAGTTTTTCTGGGCTGACGGAACGCGTCCTGTATCACAAAGTCGAGGAACCTTTCAGCAGTGCGTGAGGATTTGTCATCTTTTTGGGCTCTCAGGTTGAGTTGATATATATATATATATATATATATATATATATATATATATATATATATATATATATATATAGGTTATATATATATATATATATATATATATATATATATATATATATATATATATCAGGTTAGAGTTGATATATATATATCAGGTTGAGTTGATATATATATATATATATATATATATATATATATATATATATATATATATATATATATATATGCGCTTAAAATATGTATTAATGTATAGGTAGAATGTACAAGATATACACAAGAAGTTACGTAAATGCATTTCTGTTCTTTTTGCGAAGTTCGCTCCGAAATAAATAGTTCCAATCTGTTTTACCGGAAATTACAACAGATACATGGAGTATAATAATGACATCGGAGAAAGAAAGCTTTCAGCTACAAAAACACTATGTTTAAACATCGTCCTAATATTCTTTATACATTTCGTCATCGGTATGCAAGAGCCTTCATAATGCGTTCATCAGTATAGGTGGATAAATTAATCTTTTCACCACAAGCAGGCGTGAGTGTCACGAGCACGCAAGTGGCTGCAGATAATGGGAGCAAGAGTAAAAAGGCGTGAAAGAGAAAAGAATGAAGAAAGTTCAAGGTATCTGGAGATGTCTATTGGCATTGCATTTGTATAGTTGGAGATTATAGCGATCTGGGTAGCAAGTAAGAGGAAGGCAATTCCACAGACGGGAAGTGCGAGACATGAAGCTATCGGAGTAGAAGAAATGTCTACATTTAACTGTTTCGACAGTGAAAGGGTGCGACTGAGATGCTGACCTCGTGGCACGTTTAAATTCATGCAGTTTGGGAACTAGCGAAAATATATATGTGCCGCCAAGGCACATATATCACCCAGGAAACAGTGCTCTTATCCACTGTTTGGTCCCCGCAAACATTCAGCACATAATCATGGATATCAGTAGATGCAATCACTTTTAGTGCAATTCTTTTTCACTTAGGAGACATGGTGGAATGTGAACATGTACTTCTGCTTCGCATGCATTAAATATTTACCACAATGCTACTATTTGGTAAGAAAATGAGACAGGATATTGATGTGAATGCTCATCCGCTTCAACTAACGAAGAGGCTTTGTTCCACCTACGGGGTTTCGATGTTAGAGCAGGGCAGGCTACGTTTGGCCCACGTGCCGCCTGTGGCCTGTCTGATGATGTGATGCAGTCTACAAAAGCACAACAGGTAATTTTTAAAAAAAGATATCCATTACAATAATTTTGCATTTATTGGTTACAACTTGCAATAGTTGTAATCGGTTCAGAACAAGACTAAATATAACCCAAAATGCAAACAATATATATATATATATATATATATATATATATATATATATATATATATCAAATAGCGAACACCAGTTGGCAAGAAAATAACTACGTACACAATCGCGTTAGGTACTGCCGAATCGTCATTACATACGCATAGTAATCTGCACATTGTAACCTGACGTAGGCATCTATACGCCAATAGGACGTAATTTCCGCGCTTTGTTATAAGCGTCCCACGGGAGTTATATAGAATTTTTTACTTTGCAAAATACATTTCTCTCATATGTAATTAATAACAGGATATGTATTAAATACTAAATAAAATTTTCATGTATTCGTGCTGACGTTTTATATGAACAAATAATTCGGAAAATTGTAATATTTAATGAAAACCTGTTGTTATTATTTCAAAAATATATATATATATATATATATATATATATATATATATATATATATATATATATATATAAAAAGAAAGATACCAGCAAGCAATATTTCTCCTCCCGATGATGGCCATTTTGGTCGAAACTAGTGGAGGAATCTAAATGAAATAATAATAAAAAAAACGAAAGAATATTAATCTACAACCCAGTGTGTCTAAAGATTTTTATTTTTTAATATTTTTTTATCGTTCAAAAATATATATATATATATATATATATATATATATATATATATATATATATATCTGAGTATAGGATTGGTGCATACGGAATAAATTCCAATAACCAACAAATACTGTTCTTAAAAGAGTGCTCAATACAGAGTAGAGCAAATATAATTATTTATTCGAAAATTATAACATAAATATGTTATAAAATTATTACAAATATTTTGTTTCAACATTTCTGGTGTCTTATCAAGTGATGGTGTTGAACAACAACATCACTTGATAAGACAATTAGAAGCGTTGAAACAAAATAGTTATTTTGTAGAGATTTTATAACATATATATGTTATAAATTTCGAATAAATAAAATATATATATATATATATATATATATATATATATATATATATATATATATATACGTTCACTTTTTTTATACACATTTAGTACAGGTGTAAATTTTCTTCACTCGATATTTGTGTGTGTGTGCTTGTCCGCGTGCCCGAATTCGCCCGTCTGCACGGGTATGCGTCGAGATCAGGTTGCTCTTTGTCTAATGTATTACAGACTGAGTCTGGTTTTGATCCAGGTCGAGACATGTGACCTATTTTTAATTATTTGTTTATTTTTATTTATAAGCATTTTATTTTTTCAACCTAGGGAAGGTGTATGTTGTTTATTTACGGTTTTATATAAATAATTGGTATTAATATATTTAGGCAATAATATATATATATATATATATATATATATATATATATATATATATATATTCCCTGACGATCCGTTTAGTGAAACCTAGGTAGGTTTGTCTGGCTCACTAGGTGTATCTAGGTCTGCTCTACGGTTGTATTGAGCGCTTTTGTTAGTTAGTTGTTTACCCGTATCGGGGTTTTTTCTTTGGGCTTCAGACCTGCATCTGTGCGATTTTTTGTCGGCAGAAGTTCATGTTTGTAGCTCTTTCTTTTTTTTAAACCTTTTTTCCTCGAGATTGATTTGATTAGCAAATCAAAATTCGAGGGTTTTTCGAAACGAGTCTAGTTATCTATCTATCTATCTATCTATCTATCTATCTATCTATCTATATATATATATGTGTGTGTGTGTGTGTGTGTGTGTGTGTGTGTGTGTGTGTATTTCTGTGTGTATGTGATTTTCACTTTGTACGTTATCTTATAGATATAATTTATTTAAGAACTAAATCTCCATGACGTAATGGTAACTGCACGTCAGTATATATTTTCGGTTCCGATAAGGATTACAGGTTCGATTCCTGTCGGAGAACGCATATTTTCTGCGAAATTTCTAGAACATTCCGAACGGTATATGTAATTAATACTGTTTAATTAAAGAGCAGAGCATTTATTTAAATAAACTTTTTCTATAAAATGGGTGTGTGTGTGTGTATATATATATATATATATATATATATATATATATATATATACACGCACACACAGACACAGACACAAACATACCCATAAACAAATATATCATCTGTGTCTCTGTGTGTGTGTATATATATATATATATATATATATATATATATATATATATATATATATATATATATGAGATAAAAATATATATATATATATATAAATATAAATATATATATATATATATATATTAAAAAAATATATATATATATATTAAAAAATATATATATATATATATATATATATATATATATATATATATGATACATACTCAGGGCGTCTATGCACACACGCCGCACCCACGCACGCATATGTAATTGTTAGGTAGAGTATATAATTAAAATACGTGCCTGCTAATATTGTTATAGTTTATTTAATGTTACCTTTTTTATTTAATGTTTACTAGTTTATTTGTTTTTGCCTTGGTGATATATATCGAGGTATTAATAATGTGTCGTTAGCTTTGTTTATTTTATGCGAGTTTGTGTGTTTGTGTGTTTGTGCGTGTGTGCATATCCACATATACATGTACACCCACGCGTTTAGGTGCGTACTTTAATATTTGTTTGTTTATTTGTTTATTAAATAATTATGCTTATATTATGTTTGTTTCTTTTACTTACTTAAAATTTGTATTTTATTTTTGTAATTTTATATTTAAATTATTTATAATTATTTGTTTATTTTTAGTTAGTAAATAAGCCTGCGATAGTCATATGTAGAGTTTTATTACCACCTATTTTATTAAGTACTCGAAATTCCAATTTGGTAACTTGTTTCTTCTACTCCCTTCGACTATTCTTCTGACTCATTGTGTTTTTGTGGCAAGTTACGTGGCGCACTTGTAGCTCAGTTGTCGGGAAAGGCAGACGTCTCGTCTTCATTGGAGTGCCAACCAACTAACAAAGCTAAGTTTTCATTTGCTAAAATTGGTAGAGTGTAGCAACCAGTGGTGAACAAGAGTAAACACATTGATTTTTTTTTCATTTCAATTCATAGAAATATATTGTAGCTAATTTTAATGAATAAAACTTTACTCTATTATTGTATTGTGCCTCACCTGCAATTTACAGTTGAAGTTTTGATTTAATTTATATTCACTATTTATATTATTCGGACTATTGTCCTCATCTTTGTTGCCATATTTATCACAACGTTTCGGCGTTTGTACGCTCCGGCCTTCTTCAGGTGGTTGGAATGTCGAACTGAACCCTTTATTTCGCTCGCTGGGGTTGAATTTTCTAGTTCCACTTGCCATGTCTAATGGATGTCAGTTATCAGTTATCTCCAGTTAATTTCCCTCTCCAAGTTCTCCACCGCCTTAACCAGGTATTGAACTCAGACTCTTTGGGTTCTGTCACAGGATCTAACTAACGCTTTTATCGACTGTCCTTGAGGACTCATGTCCCAGTGTCATGAAAAGTTGTGATAAATATGGCAATAAAGATGAGGACAATAGCCTGAATAATGTAAATAGTGTATATAATACCTCATCTCAGAAATATAGACATTTAATTTATATTGTAACGAAGATTGCCTGTTACTTTTTCAGTAGTATGACAATATTTTACATACTTGTAACAGTATGAGCATTTTTGTCTTGCGATATAAACACCCCAGTGGACGGATCATTTTCGGGCATCCCAGGTGACTAACGCTGGAATAATGGCAAACGAATAAAATCACAAATATCAGTTTCACTATGAACGATGTTTAGTTTCCTTGTATTTCCGCTTGGATTTCTTTAAAAAAATAATATAAAAGAATTAAAGAGTCCATAAGCAATTTAATAATGAGTAGTTAGTAAAAGTACTTATCCTGCCTACATGGGCACCTCCGCGTGGTGTAATGGTTAACAAGCTTTTCTCGCTAGAACAATTACAAATGAGTAGTGACTTCGGTCCTCACTGGGTGCCACTTACTTTCCGTCTTGTGCCACATGTAAGCTACGCATAGAAAATCTTGGCCACCTCGAAGTGTTGTAATGTTTAACAAGTTTGTCTCGCTAGAACAATAACGACTTAGTAGTGAGTTCGATCCTCACTGGGTGCCCCAGACTTTCATCCTTGTGCCACATCTAAGCTACGCTTGGAAAATAATTATTATCCTGTCTACATTTAGAAAGTACTTCTGACATTCTGCCCAATTGATGGTCCTGTTGGAGGATTTCGAAAATGCCAAACGTTTCTTTCGGGTATTGCCCTCTGTTTTGAGATCATGTCTTGCAGGCACACGCTTTCCATAAATATCGTAATTTCACCTGCGTCAATTATAACCATTTATTTTTTTTTCAATTCCTACAAATGCATAAAAGATATATTATTGGTGTACTCTCTTCTCGGGAAATAAGTTTGGCGATTATAGTATATTTCATTCAATGGCCTTTCAGGTGCATCCTTTTACGATGTGTCAGGTTCACATCTAGCTAACATATGTCGCCCGATAATCTTCAGGGTGATTGAAAAGTAACTCCCTATTTTATTTGTGATGGACTCTCCTGTCTAAGTATATTTTTACGAGACGGGAGAGTCTATCATGCATAAAATAGGGAGTTACTTTTCAATCACACTGTATATAAGAAATTGAGCATTTCTTTCTCAGCGGGCAGATATATCTATCGTTGCATTTACATGCGAGGTTTGAATTTGTATAATATGAAGACAGAGGCTTTGAAGTTATGTTGTTTTCTTATTATCTGTCTAATTACATTGTTCGTACAATAATAGTTCAGTTTTATCGTGTTTCTATTAAATATTTTAGGAAGCTTGCTGGTAATCGGAAAGTGTTCTTTTTTTTTTATCATTTAGCTTAAAAACCTGTCCACCGTCACTCTTGTTATATTGTGGGAATTAAACCAAAAAATATTTCACTTTTAGCTGGCATATTTTCTGAAACAACACCACCCATATACATACATATGTCAAATCTCATACTGTCCACATATGTTTATGTCTGTATGAGCCCCGGCAGACGAGCAAGTGTGTATGTGTGTCTGCGCACCTCATCGGGTGTACGGACATGCATCTATGTTTGCGTTAGCACCAGTGACAATCACGACGACGATTCCCCACCCCACTCCCATAATAACATCAATACATGCAATTTACATAAACCCAAAATTTAAAAAAAAATTAATCAGTTTGTCTGACGATTGCAAAAGCGTGAAACCCAGGGTCACAAACTCACATCAATCCAACAATATATATATATATAACGTCATCCACAGACAGACTGTTTCGCTGCTCATCAGTGTGGCTAGACATGGGGTTGCCTCTAGCTAGGATCGAAACCCGACTGAATTGTTGTCAGTCGGAGAATCTAAACATTAAGCCGTCGGCGCACGGTAGGGATGAAAGTGGATTTTTAGCGTATTTATTTTTAGAAACACGCCCAGTGACCGACAGTGATTCAATTCGCATCTGCGAAGAGTCTCGCTATATAGCTATAATAGTCACTGTTTATATATATATATATATATATATATATATATATATATATATATATATATATATATATATATAGTTTATGCAAAACTAGGTAATCCGCATGAGTAGACGCAAGGGGGATGATATCCGGAGAGCTCAATGTAAAATTCAGAGCCGATATGTTTGAATAAAAACAGACCACTTTAAGGTTCCATGTAATAAGTTATTTCACCACAACCCCTTTAACAAGGCTCTGGATCATACTTTACTTCCAAAGGTTGAAATGAAAAATGAAAAGAAATTCACACGTTTTTGACGGACCGCATCAAGCATATGTAAAATTAACGAAGTGAGGAAGTGAGGAAGTGAGGTGGGAGAGAAGATAAGATAAGATATGAGTGGGTTCGATGTACCATTTCAATTCCCGATTCTTAACCCCACTGTGTGTCGGCTAGACGTCGCTTAAACTAATAATCCAAGGTAATATTATACAAATAAAAGAAATTGAATTAAATAAAATATCTTGCGTCATATGAAAGGGTAACTTAAATTGTGCATAAAATATTTAATATGCGCACAAAATAATTATAATAATGCTTATAAAATTGAAACCATTTTACACATGACGTTACAGGATACGCGTGTAATTGAATTGAATTTAAATACGTTCCAAATATACTTCAGGGTGAAGCCAACGTTATTTTGTCTACTAATGACAGTAATTATTTATTAATAATGACTGAGTTGGGAACCGAAAAAAACAGGACAAAAACTTTACCTTTGGAAAGTTTATCTAAATGTTCATTTGGATATACCACTTATTCGAAAATTGGAAAAAATGCTATGAAATATAAAAGAAACGGACCTTCCGTATAAAATGAAAGAGAAAGAAAATAAAATGAAAGAGAAAGAAAATAAAATGTAAGAGAAAGAAAGTAAAATGAAAAAGAAAGAATATAAAATGAAAGAGAAGATGTATAAAATGAAAGAGCGTAGACATAAATTGAAAGAAATGAATGTAAATAAAATTGAGAGAATTGAAATAGAAAGAATATAAAAAGAAAATGAAAGTCGTTAAATGAAAAGGAATCAATATAAAATGAAGAATGAATATAAGATAAAAAGAAAAGAATGAATACAAAATGTAAAAGAATGAGTTCAAAATGAATGATTTGTTTTTTTACGGATTATCAACCTCTTGTGGATTATTTGACGCTGAAACATTTTCGGCTTGTAAGAATTTTTTTACGTGTTAATATTGCATGAACAATAGATAATATGTATATTTCCCAGATACAAGTCTGGAAAAATTTAACTCGTATTTGGGGAGACGAGATGCATTACAACACGTTTCAAGTGTATTTGCGTATAAGTGAATGTAATGAACTCAATTGGAATTCGAACTCGGCTGTCATATTTCTCCATGCCAGACATTCATTACACCATCCGAACATCCACAATATGCGAATGAATGTAAAACAAAAAAAAAATAATGAGTTGTAAAATAAATGGGCGAAATATGAAATGAACGAGAAAATATGCAGTTGAATGAAAGATATCAGAAAGAGAAATAAAAAGACTTGACGATAATTTATTTGCACTGTTAATTCTTTTACTTACAAGGTGAGTGCTTTGGAACAATCGTTTCAAACGATTATTTGCATGTATTCAATCAACGATTGATAACTTTGAAAAAAGAAAAAATATATATTTAAAACAGTATGCACCGCACTTTTTAGCTGAAGTGTATATTTTAAATTACATCAAGATCATATCCACTATCATAACGAGATTAACGTTTGGAAAAAACGCCTGCGTTATGTTTCAGCGTTCTTAAATTTCCAGCACTGAAAGTTGAGAAAGACAGTGTGGTACAAAACCGTTATTCAATGGCGTTCAATTCGAACGTTTTCTGATGACAATTTGGCGAGGGGAAAAAATCGGACAATTTTGATTATGCATCTAAGGTTTCAATCATAAAGGAGATCACTCTGTTGTCGATAGACAGACCGCTTTTTGCGATAGCTTTCGGGAAAGTTTGTTCTTTCTGTGGAAAAAAAAAGAGTGTTTTAGGAGAAACCTCAACAAAGTTTTTCGCGCATCTATTTGTAAACGTGTTTTTTTTTTCTTTGTAAATTATGACCATTTGGAAGCTTGTCCACGTTAGCTTTTTTTGTGAGTGTGATTTAATCTTTTGTGAAGGAAAATGGCCGTAAATTGAAAAACTGCAAAAAATGAAGATAAACATATCGGCTTTCTATATTTTTTGGAGATCCAGGAGATGGTTATGTTATTTTGTTTTTTTATTATTATTTTTATTTTATTTTATCTATTTTCCTATATTCACGAGTAAATACCTTTTGCTATTGTTACTGTCTTCTACCGGTTTTCTGCAAAATAGGATTGGTTGACTATGCCTACTTATGTAGATATTTGTTTGTATCAATGATATTTCAATCTTCAGATCTTTTTTTTTGTTCCTCATTCATTCTCCTAAAACATTTCTTCTCAAGTTACATTTCTTCTTCTTCTTCTTCTTCTTCTTCTTCTTCTTCTTCTTCTTCTTCTTATTTCCTTTTATTCCGCCCTTTTTTCTTCTTCTTCTTCTTTCCTTTTATTCCGCCCTTCTTCTTCTTCTTTCCTTTTATTTCCCTTTTTTTTCTTCTTCTTCCTTTTATTCCGCATTTTTTTCTTCTTCTTCTTTTCTTCTTCTTCTTCTTCTTCTTCTTCTTCTTATTTCCTTTTATTCCGCCCTTTTTTCTTCTTCTTCTTCTTTCCTTTTATTCCGCCCTTCTTCTTCTTCTTCTTTCCTTTTATTTCGCCTTTTTTTTCTTCTTCTTTCCTTTTATTCCGCCATTTTTCTTCTTCTTCTTCTTCTTCTTCTTCTTCTTCTTCTTCTTCTTCTTCTTCTTCTTCTTCTTCTTCTTTCCATTTATTCCGCCCTTTTCTTCTTCGTCTCGCCTTTATTTATTCTATGCACTAATTCATCTCTCTCTTTATCTGCTCATATTTTTTCCTTATACACGTCATTTATTTTCCCTTCTTATATTGTTCTTCTCCTCATACTTCCACTTTCGGTCTTTCTCCATCCTCCCCTTCTATGTACCCTTACTCCTACTATAACTCGTCCTCCTCCATCTTTATCTTTCTATGTCTTTCGCATTTCTCTACCTACTTCTATTGCTTTTCTTTTTTTATCCATTTTTAATGCTTTTAAATTTCCCTTTCTTTTCTACCCCGATTGTTCGTCATGTTCATGCTTCTTTCCAATTATATTACGGTGAACTTTATGCGTTTATCAAGACATTATGAATAGACAGGTAAAACAGCGAGCTTTCAACAAGAATATTATACGTGTTAATTGCAACCAGTTGTTTAGAGACCCACTCTGTGGAGATAAATCCCATTGTAAATCTAGTATCAACAAAGAATGTATCACTGAAATCGGCAAAATCTTATGCCAACAGGAGAGGGATATAAAAAAAAACTTATAGATTATTTTTCTATTGCCACTCACAAGCAGATATTCTGTCCACTTTGAAAATACGCTGTATATTAATAATTCTAATGTTTTTCATAAGGTTTTTCTATAAAAAAAGACAATTAAGAAACAGGTTTGAGACTGAGAAAAAGCAAGTTTCTTTTATTAAATTCAAGCTACTTTACCGTTTGCTTTTGAACAAAATCAATAGATTCATAGTGAAATTTATAGGGAAATAATTATTTTTCCTTTTGAAACGCACCCAAATATATATTTTAAAAATATTTAAGATTAATCATCAAAGTTTTACGTATCGGTGTGTGGTGCTTTCTAAGTTTGTTTACTATTATTATTATTATTTTCTATATCTCGCCTTGGCTAAACTAGAAACAAAGAAATGAATGACAAGATATACAAGACTATGGTGATTTTCTAAGCATATCTTAGATGTGACGCAAGGCCCAAAATAATTTTCTAAGCGTAGCTTAGATGTGGCGCAATGCCCAAAATGATTTTCTAAGCTTAGATGTGGCGCAAGGCCCAAAATGATTTTCTAAGCTTAGATGTGGCGTAAGGCCCAAAATGATTTTCTAAGCTTAAATGTGACACAAGGTCCTAAATGATTTTTTAAGCTTAGCTTAGATGTGGCACAAGGTTCTAAATGATTTTCTAAGCTTAGCTTAGATGTGGCACAAGGTCTTAAATTATTTGTGGCAAATGGCTGAAGGTATGAGGCACCTAGTGAGGATCGAACTCACTACTCAGTGACCCAGCGAGACACACTTGCTAATTATTACACCATGTCGAAGTGCCCAAGTTTTACAAGATTGTAGCTTTCATAAGATTAAAACAGACTGTCATTCCATTATGAAATTGCGCATCTCCATATATGGCTAGTTTTAAAATAATTCATAGTGGGTTTACGATTCAGCGTATGACAATCTTAGAACCAAATAATTCCTAAAATGAAAACACACCATTTTCTGATATTTACAGGATTGTAATAAAGGAGAATATGAAATTATTTATGAAGTTTTCTGTGAAAAGATTTTTTTTTATTCCTGTCAGTGAACTCCTGTGAGTCCCCTGGTTATTACTCTGCAAATAAGCAATATATGATTTTGAAAATGCCTCCATTTTATCAGCATGTTTTCTAATCTTAAATTATAAATTAATAAAATAAAAGTAAAATAAGAAGAAAAAGGGCAATGGAAAATTTTATTACAAGAATTGTCGTGAAAAATATATTTTCTTTAATATTGTCTACATTCTCAGCATCGGAAATAAACTAAAATGAATACAGTGGGCTCCTCGAATTATGTTGGAGATCCGTTCCGTTGGCACGAAGTAACCTGATTTTCGACGAGTCTGCCTTAAGCTTGGGAGCCATAATGAAGGGCAAAATTTAAAAAAAAAAAATGAGAGTGAATGTAGTACAATCCAGTATGGCGTAGAGCGATATTTATTCTGTTTTCTACAGAAATGTGGCACAAGGCTGAAAAGGGGATTGGGGAAAGGACGGTCTTCTTCTGTCTTAACTATAACTTAGCTAGCCGCAAACACTGACCCAATCGTATGAACAATATTCCTTACACCAAAACAACACATTCATACGTACCTTTCAAACTACAAACACCATAATACCTCTTTGTCTCTATGAAAATACTAACTAGTCCCCATATTTACAATTCATTGTCTGTGAAGTGTATGGCGTAGAGCCGGTGAAGAAACAACGCCGTCTTCCTAATATAGCGCCACGTGACGACATAGTATCTGATGGGAGATGACGCCGTAACCACAAAACGCCGTACGTCGGGTCCGATGTAACACGAGGACCACCTGTAGATTTATTGGTACGTTTTTACAGCTGATCAGCACTTTGCAGTTTAGACACTTCGACGTGGTGTAATGTTTAGCAAGCTTGTCTTGTTAGATCAATTACGATAGAGTCGTGAGTTCGATCCTCAAAGGATGTTCCATATTTTCGGACATGTGCCATAACTAAGTTACGCATGACATTTCGATGTGAGGTAATGGTTAGTAAGTTGATCTCGTTAAATTGTTTGCGACAGAGTAGGGAGTCCGACCCACACTGGTTGCTCAATACTTTCCATCTTGTGTCACATCTAAGCTATTCTTAGTAAATCTAGAAAACATTTTTAAATTGTAAGAATGTTTTTGGCAAGTAATAATGATTTAGTGATATGACTTACTAATTAACCCATAGCTAGGAGGAGAAGAGTTTAATTCATACCTTTCTCAAGAGTATTTGCACTTAAGTGAATATAGTGAACACAACAGGAATTGGAACTCTGTTTTCCGAGTCACAGGAATCGCACATCCAAGCTTGCAACACCTGGTATTCCCAAAATGGACCTCGACCGAGCTGCTAACCAGGCTCGACGTTGGTTAAGTTTGTTAATCCTTACGAGAATAACTGGATGTGGCGTTAAACAACGTTAACAGACTGAAATCTTTTAATCCCGGATAATTCAATATGGAAAAAAGTGGAACATGTTTTCTCAGGATTTATGAATTTGTATAGAAATACTCAACATAATAAATATAGTACATCTGCAATTACAATACAATAGAATATACATGCAAATGGCCAGTACAATATATATTATTTTAAGGAAAGGATTTTATAAATCTCAACCAAGCTCAGTTAATGGACGCCAAATGTTTTCTTATAAGGAAACGGCAAATATCACTAATATTATATTACCATAACAGAATACAATACAATTCAGTATATACAGTAGCGAGCATAACGATCAGAACAATGTTAAGAAAAGGTCTAAATGTTAAAATACTTTTTATTTTAAAGCTTCATAGAACATTTTATCAGGGAAAAATAACGATATAAGTGTAAATTATATAATTCCAAAATATAAAGATCAAGAAACTTATTTTGACAAAGTTATAAGAATAATTATATAACATTCCAAACAATAGATGATCAAAAACATTAGAACGATTAACAAAATCATACTATTATAATGGATGCATCATATCCAAATGGAAATAACGTTCATAATTCATTAGTACTTGATGTGTAAACCTTTACTTTCTTTAACAGCTTGACATCTTTTGCTACCTGAGCGAATTAATGTCTTGCATTCATTAACGGATATTTTCTCCCATTCTCCTTTCAAATTAGTCCATTCGACGTTTGTTGGATTCTTCCCCTTAGCTCTTTCATTTAGTAACTTCCAAATATTCTCAATGGGATTCATGTCTGTGCTTTGAGCAGGTCACTCCATAACAGTAACATCCTCCTCAGAAAGAAATGTCTTAACAGACTTCGCTGTGTGACATGGCGCTTTATCTTGCATAAATGCAGCTGGTTTATTAATTGCAGTTCTCAAATTAGGTACAAAATGTTTCTTCAGTATCTCTTTGTATGCAGTTGCGTTAATTTTACCGTGTAGCCTAACAAGAGGTCCCGTATCCGCGGTTGAAATCATGCCAAACACCATCACACTTCCACCTCCAAATTTAGCTCTGCTTTTAGTGCACTGAGGCAAATATCGTTCCTTAGGACTACGTCGAACAAATCTTTTCCCTTCACAACCAAACAGGTTAAACTTTGACTCATCGCTGAAATGAACACAATCCCACTGTTTTCTGTCTATATGACATGTTCAGTGGCAAATTTCAATCGGCTCATTTGATTTTTTTAGAAATGTAAGGCTTCGTAGAGTCTACTCGACTGTTTAGATTTATTTCATTAAGTCTTTGGGAAATAGTGTGTCTTGATATTTTAAAGCCAAGTTTAGTATTAGCTCTTTTAGAGATAGCGGTTGCTGTCGCAAATCGATCCTTTTTTGATTCATTACCAATCCATCTGTCTCCCCGTGCAGTAGATTTCCTTGGCGTGCCAAATGGTTTCTTGGCTTTACATGACCCAGTTTCCTCGAGTTTTCTTAAAATACTATGGATAATACTTTTAGATTTCCCCACACTCTTTCACATTTCCCAATCGAGAGTTTATCTTCATTACATAACTTGACTATCAGTTTTCTTATTTCCAATGACGTCACAGATTTTTTTCGCCATGTTTACAAAGCAGGAGCCAAGAAAGAGCCGGTGTAATTTAGTAAAATGACCCTATTTTATATTCTTACCCTAAAAAATTGTCAATAATGCAAAATAATTATTAAATTTTATGGATTTATTTAATCGTTCTGATGTTTTTGAACATCTATTTTTTTTAATGTTATATAATTATTCTTATAATTTTATCAAAATAAGTTTATTGAGCTTTATATTTTGGAATTATATAATTTACTTTTATATGCTTATTTTTCCTTGATAAAATGTTCTTTGAAGTTTTAAAATAAAAATTTCTTCTATTTTAAAATTGTGTGGAAAAAACAGTTTATAAAATATAATATAAGGCTATTCAAGAATGTCATGGACAAGTGTAGAAATCATGTATATCAGATTATACTAATAGTTATACATGTACCGATAAAAAAGCAATTATACATATACAATACAATCACAATACTATGCATATAAAATACCATTAATAATATATATATATATATATATATATATATATATATATATATATATGTAATAATAACGAAAAGAATATAAATTCTAACGTTCACACCATTAATTCAAATGTGGGCTCAGTACATGGGTAGAGCAGTAGTTATTTATTATAATTTTTTACATACGAACAAAAACAATTACTCACTACAAAGATGCATTTTGATATATATATATATATATATATATATATATATATATATATATATATATATATATATATATATGGTATTGTTAAGATTGTGACCGTCGATAATAAATCCTCGTAAGTCTTCTATTTATATTAAAATCGCTTTCTTCTTCTTTTAAATACCGTATCCCTTCATGGCTTAGGGGGTCATGGATCTCTTGAACTTCCTATGCGTCATATCTCTTATTAAGGTTTGTTTTCGTGTTATCCCTCCTAATCCCTGTACTGCCATCAATCTGCACAAACATGTTTGGTATGTTAATCACCTTTGCCCTCTGACCATTTTGCCTTCAGTGGACCATTTTCTCCAAACCTTCTTTCCTCTTTATATATCCTGGAAATATCAACCCTCTCTTTTTTTAATTATATGTGTAAGTGTCCGTTTCCATTTTGCTTATAACTTCTGCGTAGTTTATATATTTTGTCCATGATATTCTCAGAATCCTTCTGTGAAACCACATTTCTCTTGCTGTCTTGATATGTGCGAAAATTGTACAGCATTCACTGCCATATGGGTTGGGAGTAGATATTACGTCGTTGTTCAGCATATTTTTCTTTTTCTTAACGAGTCTTTCGTATCTCATCATACTTCGTTTAAGGTATGGTGGACAAAGGTCGCTATAAGAACGCGCCTTCGAATCGCAGTCATATTTGTTTTAAACAGTTACGACATTAACTTCTGGACCTCTTTCTGACGATCACACAATATAAGCTGTACGTTGGAGCCAACCTCTGGATTCCGAAGTATCGCCTAAAGATTGAATGTTGCTTGTTAGAAGAAGAAGAAGAAGAAGAAGAAGAAGAAGAAGAAGAAGAAGAAGAAGAAGAAGAAGAAGAAGAAGAAGAAGAAGAAGAAGAAGAAGAAGAAGAAGAAGAAGAAGAAGAAGAAGAAGAAGAAGAAGAAGAAGAAGAAGAAGAAGAAGAAGAAGAAGAAGAAGAAGAAGAAGAAGAAGAAGAAGAAGAAGAAGAAGAAGAAGAAGAAGAAGAAGAAGAAGAAGAAGAAGAAGAAGAAGAAGAAGAAGAAGAAGAAGAAGAAGAAGAAGAAGAAGAAGAAGAAGAAGAAGAAGAAGAAGAAGAAGAAGAAGAAGAAGAAGAAGAAGAAGAAGAAGAAGAAGAAGAAGAAGAAGAAGAAGAAGAAGAAGAAGAAGAAGAAGAAGAAGAAGAAGAAGAAGAAGAAGAAGAAGAAGAAGAAGAAGAAGAAGAAGAAGAAGAAGAAGAAGAAGAAGAAGAAGAAGAAGAAGAAGAAGAAGAAGAAGAAGAAGAAGAAGAAGAAGAAGAAGAAGAAGAAGAAGAAGAAGAAGAAGAAGAAGAAGAAGAAGAAGAAGAAGAAGAAGAAGAAGAAGAAGAAGAAGAAGAAGAAGAAGAAGAAGAAGAAGAAGAAGAAGAAGAAGAAGAAGAAGAAGAAGAAGAAGAAGAAGAAGAAGAAGAAGAAGAAGAAGAAGAAGAAGAAGAAGAAGAAGAAGAAGAAGAAGAAGAAGAAGAAGAAGAAGAAGAAGAAGAAGAAGAAGAAGAAGAAGAAGAAGAAGAAGAAGAAGAAGAAGAAGAAGAAGAAGAAGAAGAAGAAGAAGAAGAAGAAGAAGAAGAAGAAGAAGAAGAAGAAGAAGAAGAAGAAGAAGAAGAAGAAGAAGAAGAAGAAGAAGAAGAAGAAGAAGAAGAAGAAGAAGAAGAAGAAGAAGAAGAAGAAGAAGAAGAAGAAGAAGAAGAAGAAGAAGAAGAAGAAGAAGAAGAAGAAGAAGAAGAAGAAGAAGAAGAAGAAGAAGAAGAAGAAGAAGAAGAAGAAGAAGAAGAAGAAGAAGAAGAAGAAGAAGAAGAAGAAGAAGAAGAAGAAGAAGAAGAAGAAGAAGAAGAAGAAGAAGAAGAAGAAGAAGAAGAAGAAGAAGAAGAAGAAGAAGAAGAAGAAGAAGAAGAAGAAGAAGAAGAAGAAGAAGAAGAAGGAAGAAGAAGAAGAAGAAGAAGAAGAAGAAGAAGAAGAAGAAGAAGAAGAAGAAGAAGAAGAAGAAGAAGAAGAAGAAGAAGAAGAAGAAGAAGAAGAACTGTACGGTTTAAGTTTACTTAAAATTTTACTTCGTTCTCACTAATCTACGATAATGGCTAAGCTTAGCCCTAATGACTGCAGATTTAAAATTTTAGGTAAAGCCTGTCCAGAAGATTTAGTGGCCATGCACTAGGAGGAATTAATTAAATCAAATAAGGCATGACAATTTCTTATTAAATCCAGCGCGACCCAAGAAATTTAGCCTATAAGTATATTCTCGCTCCTTAAAATTAATATTTTAGTCCTTTTATAAAGCTTTCATTTACTAACTCGTCTAAAATTTGTTACAGTTTCCTTTCTCAATTCTTCGTATTCTATTGAGATATTATTAACTGGTTATGAAGTCTTGTACTTCTATTAGGATTATAAAAATCTGAATCATCTAAAAGAGCGGCGTACTTACTCAAATATATATATATATATATATATATATTAAAACATTTTTATGTTTATACATTCTTTTTTATAGATACAAATATTTAAGTAAACGCTTTGTTTATAATAAACAGTATTAAACAACGTTTACCGGCCCGAATGTCCAAGAAATTTTCACAGAAAATATTCATCCTCCGACAGGATTCGAACCTGTATCCTATACGGCCTTTACCGATTTGGCCACGAAGGAGCGTTCGGTTAGCACGGTCGAATTTACTGTATTTAAACTTCAATCTTCCATTCCTTGCTAAACGAACGCTCCTTCGTGGCCAAATCAGTAAAGGCACGTCAAGCTAAATGACGGTTCCATATAGGATACAGGTTCGAATCTTGCCGGAGGACGAATATTTTCTGTGATAATTTCTCGGACATTCGGGCCGATTTATTATAAACAGAGCATTTACTTAAATATTTGTATCTATAAAAAAGAATGTATAAAAATATCTTAAAATAATTGTCGGACTTTGTCCATTTCATTATATATATATATATATATATATATATATAAGCAATTAACCCGCAATTGCAAAATTGGCTTTACTTTTTAAAGTCTGTTTTGCAAATTAAGTGAATCTTAATATTACATACTGCGTCCATTATACTGATTATGATTCGATGTTTTATTGTTTCAGAAATGTTGTTTTAACGACAATTGTAATTCTAATGATCAGCTATTTTGATGACATTTATTAAAATGTTCTTAATGAAACAAAGATATTCCCATTTAAATACGGTTTTTGTCTTTCTGTACCGAGTCCAATTATTTCAAATATTTTTGGGTTATTTTCCTTATTTTAACATCGGTGACAAGAATTGAAAATTAGAAATTGTGAAAATTTCTGTAATGGAAAAGCCATTATTATTTTGAAAACAACTACTCAATTTTATTGCCTGAAAGATATGATTAAATTTGAATGTAAAAAAAAACAAAAGATTTATATTATTTAAAGAGTAATTACTAATGTAATTATTAATGAATTTTTGTACAGTTTTGAAAGTATCCTCAAGCAAGGGAAACCGATTCCATTAAGATAGCTTAACTTGTATTGATATTAGTATAAGTAGCAATTTCATATCTACTTTTAACTCTGTTTCTTCTAGTGATTCTTATCTATATATCTATCAATATATATATATATATATATATATATATATATATATATATATATATATATATATATATATATATATATATATAAGATAAAAAAATAATATGCGCATATATATCTCACATTTTGTCTATGTGTTTTCTAGTTACTTAAATACCTGTTCATAAATACGTATGAATTTATGCAAATAAGTTCGAATCTCTCTCTTTTCTCTCTCTATATATATATATATATATATATATATATATATATATATATATATGTGTGTGTGTGTGTGTGTGTGTGTGTGTGTAAAAGTGAACATGTCAACACTCAGAGGCTACAGGCTATTTCATGCTAGACGCAATCGTCAGGCCGCCTATCCGCTCTACCTATGATATTGAGCACTTTATCCCATAGATATAGCACACCTTAAAACTATATTTCTTCATATATATATATGTATGTGTGTGTGTGTGTGTGTGTGTGTAATTGTATATATATATATATATATATATATATATATATATATATATATATATATATATATATATATATATATATATATATATATATATATATATATATATGTGTGTGTGTGTGTGTGTGTGTATTAGGATCTCCGACTGACGTCAATTAAGCCGGGTTTCGATCTAGCTAGTGGCAAATGCGTTACAATGAAGAGCTGTGATACATCGAAACAATCAGTCTGTGGATGACAATATATAGGCTATTGAAAAATCTATTTTGGTTGAGCTCTCTGGGGGATGGAAGTGTTGGTTTGTAAACAGTGACTATTACGGCTATTATAGCAAGACTTCGGCAAGCAAATCGAGTCCTCTCAGTTATTGTTTGTTTATCTAAAAAAAATAAATACGCTAAAATTCATCTTCGCGGTAGAATCTCAGACGGGTTTCGATCCTAGCGAGCGATATTCACAAGTTTTAGATAATTATCTAATGCAAATACTTTAGGTAGATATATGGCATCGGAATATTCCCGAAGTATATGGACTGGGATTTTAACAGTTCAACAGAAATGCACGTAGGGATAAATCCCATTTATACTTATACTACCACCAATAGGTTTGGTGTTATTTATTCGTGTTCAGTTATGGTGACGTTATGTTGAAACAGCCATGATATCTTGACGATAGCTTAAACAATGGGGAAACTTGTCTGCGTTAAATTTTTCTTTTAGCTTAGCAAAATTGATCTCGTTCCTCTGGAAATGATTAGTCTGGCAAATATTGATTAGGTTTGATAACGTTGTTTTGAAACAACTCTGAGATCTTGACGATAGCTGACACATTGGAGCAATATGCTTGAATTAGGTTTTTCTAGAAACCTGGCAAATCAGATATTGCTACCCTGAAAATGCCTTTTCTAGTTTTGACGAGTATTCTTTAGATCAAACACGGGGCTCTCATTGTCACACAAGTTTCAATGGCAATCGAGTTCTCATTCAAGTTAACGAACATTCTGGTTGAGCAGTTACATGCAGAACATTAGCAAATTTGTAAAAAAAAAAAAAAAAAAAAATGGAAAACTCATCCATAGGAACTGTCACCAAACAATCAATCAGCTCTCTCACATAACATTTTTCTTAACAATGATGTTCATCTTTATATAAGTCCCAAGAGCCACTCGATGTAGAGGCTTACAGAGTAAGATGCACAGTAAATGGGGATATGAGGATAAGATAACAGTTAACCCTAGAACCGGTTAAGATTATAGTGATCGGGGAAGAATCTTGGGAATGGGTTTCACAAAGCAGCTATTCGTAAGAGACTGCTTGAGTGGAACATATATCTCACCAATGAAATACAAATGGAAGAAGGGCGATTCGAGACAGTGGTATGGCAAGACTTTGTCATGAAGTTCAGAACTAGTAGAATTAAGAAATCCTGACAGAAAATTTGAAAATTAATCGTGTTTCTTCGAACATTCTTCCACGGGGCCGATTGTGTCAATTCTCGCGGTGAATATTTAATAATAGCATCCGTAGATTTTCCTATACCAGTTCATTCATATATATATATATATATATATATATATATAGGCATCGCTCTTCAATTACAAATTGAGCCCTCTTGGCGAGTGGCGCTTGTATACATCTTGTAAATAATACGTTAAAATTTATCTTTCTCTGCCGTGCGCCGATAGGCTAGGATCTTTGACTGATTCCAAATCGGTCGAGTAACAGTCTTGCATGTAGATGACTATGACTATATATACATAAATATACATATTTAATTAATTCATCGAGTCTGATAGAAACCTCAACAGTATGTAGAAAGCACTGGACGGCCGTTTTGTCCTATATTTGGGACTCATCAGCAGTGCGCATCCACTACCGAGAATTGAAACCCTAACAGTTAGGTTGTCAAGCCAACATCATACCAACTGTTCTAATGAGCCTCGGTGACGAAGAGATTGCAAATCAGACTCAACATATTCCGCTCACATATTCCGCTGGTTACAGAGAACTCAGTAGAGTTTCACCGCGAAATATGTGAGCGAGCGGCGCTATGTAGAGTCTGATTTGCAATCTCTTCGCTTTAGAGTTGTAGGGACACCACATTGTACTACAACCGCAGTAGAAATGGTTTATCTTGGGCAAGACAGCCTGACGGAGACCAACCCTCTCCAATCCTGTTTGAATTCCTAGACTGGCTACCAACAAAAGCAAAAGAATCCAGACTGTCTACTATTTGCCCATAGATGGGTGGGGAAAAGAGTTGGATTCCTATCTCTCCTAAGGTAAGTGAATGCAATGAGTTCGACTTTTTTTTTTTCTTTTTTTTTTAAGCGTTTCACCCCAAGCAAGGCGGAAGCCACTAGGAGGCAAGGGGTTACAGAAAATTTGGAGCAAGATCAGATAGGAGTGATAGAAGAAAGGATGAGGAGAAGGGTAGTGGATAGATCAAGGCAGATGGAGATGTCGATTGACATTACATTTGAATAGCTGGAGATTATAGCTCTTAGGGAAACTAGAATAGGGAAGGGAGTTCCACAGGCGAGAGGTGCGAGATATGAAGCTAATGGAGTAGAAGAGACGGCTACATTTAGGAGTTTCGACAGTGAAAAGGTGAGAGCAGGATGCCAGATCAGGACCAATTATGTTGCATATCCGCCTCTGGAGCCTATCAAGAACCCCGAGGCAAACAGAAAGGGCTCCAGACCATATATGGCAGCAATACTCCATGCAAATGAAATTCGAACTCGGTTCTCTGATTCCTCAACCGGAGCCGCCATCCATTACTCTTCCGTGCTTCTGTACGATAATACAGCCGACAAATACAAGCAACAAAATATCTAAGTGGACTAAATGACCGAGTCTGATATCGTCATAAAATATCTCACAGATTATCATTGAAGCATAGATCTTGTGATCATGCCGGTTAGTGATGACGAACATTGTATGTTGAGTAGTACGGGTGTACATTGGCAGGCATTATTCTACTCGAACATCACCTCGCTTACTATTGCAGGAAGAGCAGTAACATCTATTGGCTTGGTTTCGTTTCATATGTTTAACGGCATATCAACTCCTTATTAATGCCGAAATTTACTTTTATTGGGAACTTTGGAATTAAAAAAAAATATATTTATATTTATTTTCATACGTTCGTAATGTTTTAGCCCCAGTTTGGGTTTTCACTATTTTTCCATAGATGGGACCCTAACCGGTGCTAACCCCCCCCCCGTGCAATAAATATTGAATAACGCCAAAGGTGGGAGACTGTTGTTGCTTATGTTACCTACCATAATGATTCCAAGTTTTGAACTTGAGTGTTCTGAACAAAATACATTCGAGGAGATATCGCACGTCAGTATAAATTTCGTACACCGAACACCATCAGCACTTGCATGAAAGCAAAATCAGCTCTCATGATTAAAGCTTTGAAATATTAACGAATAAATTGAATACTGGTAACAAAAGATTAGTGAACCATGTTTAGGATTTCAAAGAGTTTTATGGCACAAGAAATAATGGAGGGTTTTAGTAATGAAGAAATAATATTGGGCTTTAGTAATGAGGATCTTGGTGAAGTGCTTGATTTTTCATTTGAATGACATTGACATTTGATTCGTTATTCGGAAAAAAATTTAAAAAAAAATTAATTCAAGAACCTGCAAATGTAATCCTGCTAAAACAGCCGTGGTGTATCTCTCGCGTCTGATGACTATAAGGGATTTAATAATAATCTCTCTGTAATAAATTTTAAAAGAAAAACAAACTACTATTTCTATATTTATCCTTGCTCGTTCTGAAAAGCCCGTAAACATTTACTTTTATCACTGAAATCAAACGAAACTTCTTAATTAATTCTTTTTTTCATTACGTCAAAAATATTTTTATTAAAAAAAAACAGCTGATTAACAAAAGTGTGGGAAAAGCCCGTCAGTAAAGCATTTAAAAAACTATTATAAGTGCCTATGCGAAAATATTAACTGTTTAAGAACCCTGCAAACTAAATATGATTATCTTGGTACATTAAATGATTACGTTGAACATTAAAACACTTTCATTTGGTTTCATTTTTGAAGTTATGCTACAAATGACAGAGAGATATACTTATATGAATAGTACCCCAACCTCCTACGTACACGCCTCCTCAGAGCCTCTATTTAATTTCCTGAACGAAATTATTGCTTAATTTGGTTTTATCTTTTATGAAAACTGATTATTTAACTACTCGGGACAGAGGTTTTTATACTTATAAACATTTACTAACTTATTAGAATATGTGAAACGACTATAAGAAAGTCCTTATTGTTTATCATTTTATAAAGTTCGAATCGATTGGCAATAATACCGATGATTTGCCAACCATTCCAATCGTTGACATCCGCTCGCATCCGAGCATCTGGATTGTCATCCCGTCTACTTATACCCTTTCTACCCTCTGGTTGAGTTGACGGAGATGGTTGAGAAGGCCCAGCCTATTCCAATAAGTTATATAATAAATAAATAGTTTAAATAAATAATCTAATAAATAAATAGTGTTTATTATTTTATCAATTCACAAGGACAAATAAAATGTATATGTTAACTTTCGTATGTTGTGGTTTTATCAAAATTCACATCACTTTTAAAAACAATAAACATTATCGAGTTAAATTAATAGCGGTGTCAAGGGAAAAAATGTCCTTTTGGCACGTTGTTGTTTCCCGGAGACGAAGGTTAAAGATTGTAGAAAGCTGAAAGAGAAGGAGAAAAACTATTAAGAAAATATAAAATTCTACAAAAACGATTTTCAGTCTCTCACCAAAAAGAAAAGAAAACAAATAAGTTCCTATGCGGAAATATGAACGGATTAGGAACCGTATAAAATAAAAATGATTCTATTGGTACATTAAATGATTACGTTGAACATTAAAACATTTTTAATTTGGATTATTCTTTTTACATTCTTGAAGTTACGCTACAGCCGACAAAGATATTTTTTATGAATAGTACCTCCGTACTAGGCTAATCAAGGCCTGTATTCAATTTCCTGAACGAAATTATCGCTTAATTTGGTTTTATTTTTTTATGAAAACTGATCATTTAACATTATGCAACCTCTCAGGAGAGGTTTTATATTTTCCCCCTCAATATTTCAGTTCCGTTTTTTTAATGAATTAAATGGAAATTCTTTATTTAAGAATTTGAAAGAAAGAAAAATGAAAAAAAAAATGTAAAATGTGTTCCATTAGTTAGATTTTATTTTGTTTTAAAGACTGCGCACCTGCTTTTATTCCCTGAACAGTTTGTTGCCTTGCTGATTAAACTTATTGTTGTTAACAAAGATATACTCTATTGTAGAGGAAGTAATGTAATTCTTTTTCTTCTTTTTTTTTTTTTTTTTTTTTGCGAAGTCGACGTACCTGTGGTTATACAAAAAAGAATCAAAATTTTAATGTTGTAAAACAATAGTAAATACAGTGAATGGAGGTAACAAAAGAGTAGCTCTTTATGGCTAAGGTTTCAAAATGGCTATTAAATTATTTGACAAAAAAAAAAAAAATTCTCGTTCATAATGCCTATCCGAATGCAACCAACTGAGGGGGGAAAGGTTTTAGCAATGAAGGTCTATTGCTTCACATTCCCATTTCACTTACTATCACAGCGAAGAAGGAAATAATAAACAATTGACACAAGTTAGGAATTTATACATGCATTTCCTCTACTAAAATAACAATAACTGAACTTTGAAGCATATATAGGTAGTGTTAATTTCAGGTGGCAAGATGATAATCGAAACTTGAATTATCATGGCGGTTTCTAGCGATAAGGACACATTTCGGTTGTAGGAGGTTTTTTTTTCCTGGTAGTAAAAAGGAATATATTTTCGGTTTATGTCGTTAGATTTATTTATCTTCAGTATAAACTCTCGATCTAGGCCGCTTGATATTAATTTTACTGTCCAAAAATAAATAAATATAGATATCAATTCCAATACATCTAGCCACAAAAATTAAGTTTTATATATATATATATATATATATATATATATATATATATATATATATATATATATATATATATATATATATATGTATGTATGTGTGTGTGTGTGTGTGTGTGTGTGTGTGTGTGTGTAAAGAAAAAGGCATGAAGTGACGAATGCTCCACCCTTTCTCATTTTAACGAAAAAACATTGAAAATTCAAAGTCCCTAAAAAGAATCGCATAGATAGATGCGGTCATGTCATCTATCGAAATAAGTTTATATGCTCAAAATTTAAGTGTAAATAAATCACGAGTTCGAAGGTCATCTGTTAGAAAGCGCTAGAAACTTCTATTTCATATATATATATATATATATATATATATATATATATATACGTATAGGAATGGTGTATACGGAATAAATTCCAATAACCAACAAATACTATTCTTAAAAGACTGCTCACTACAGAGTAGACCAAATATAATATATAAAACATTTTATTCTACATTCAACACCATCACTTGATAAGACACCAGAAGTCTTGAAACAAAATGGGTATTTTTTTTAGTGATTTTATAATATATTTATGTTATAATTTTCGAATAAATAATTACATATATATATATATATATATATATATATATATATATATATGCACACATATATATATACACACACATATATATATATATATATATATATATATATATATATATATATATATAAATATATATAATATATATATATATATATATATCGACATCGCTATTATTTTAACTTCCTTCATTTCTCGGCATCGTTTATTAATTGAAAAAAGCAATGATGAGAATATTAATAAAAACTTAACATATTATGAAATTGAATTTATACATTTTTTTTTTAGCAAATTTACAACATATATATTAGATTGTTTATTTAGAAGAATAATTTTGTATTTATAACATTCTAAAACCTAATACGAAGAAGAAGAAGAAGAAGAAGAAGAAGAAGAAGAAGAAGAAGAAGAAGAAGAAGAAGAAGAAACTTCAAATTAATACTGCAAGTTTTATAAAGGTATAATTACGACTGAATAAAAACCTAAAATTAATACTGGGTTTTGTTTTTATTTTTAACTTATATGCTTAATACCAGATTTTATGGTTGGCATTAATGCGTTTGGAAAAAACTTGCTGCTGCAGAAATGTGGTTCTGCCGAGGATTATTGGTAGTACCATTAACGGATCCTTTGAACAACGGTCAAGTCTAAAGGGAAATATGATATACAAAGAAAGGTATAACTGTAATCAGAAAGATGAAGCTGACTAAATACTCAAAAGAATTATGGATGTCAACAGAAGAATAACGAAACGGGGGGCAAAGTACGTACTTATTTTGTTTTAAAGTTTTTAATTATTTTAAAGGCATAGCAGAACATGAACTTAGAAGCTTAGTAAAGTTTTTTTAAAACATATTAGAGCAAAAGGAGACGCCACATGAAGGAAGTAAACATTCCAACACATATGTGTGTGTCTGAACATAATTGATTATAATATATGAATATTAGGCACGATTCTAGTTTATATATACATTTCTACTAAAGTCATGAAATGTTTATGTCCTATTAGGCACCCTTGTAAAAATAACACATTGCGATGCAGAATATCAAATCTTTCCCAGATATAAATATGTCCTAATGAAATTTCGCCGTACGATGCACGATTTTGATGAGAACTTTCTTACAATATATTAACATTGTCAGGAATACCGACAAAAAAAAAAAAAAGAAAGGGTTCAGCTTTGGTCAAATTAAATTTGTTATAAAAATAAACTGAAAACACGCGCTTATATTTGCTCGACCGGCAACTTCATATTAAGCAGAAAAAAATACTTCAATTTTTTAGCTATTTTTTTCTTCATATTTTCAAAATATTTAATTCGGAAAGATGTCCCATCTAAGAGATTGACATGTGCGAATTTATTCTGATGAGTGCAAAAGATAGGCCCCTTTGCACCTGTACAAAATGTATATCCATTTTTTTATAGATGCAGCTCTCTCTGACCCTAAATTCCAAATGTTATTTAAATACTTTACCATATACAGCCCCAAATTGAATTTTCACTTGCACATGTTATATAAATACATGACACTCTCTGCCATATGTGTCCATAAATCTCATCTCATGTCACGTATGTTATTGGTATATTTGCCACTCTACTATACGCATTCATATATCGTATCTCATGCATGTTATTTAATATATGGTAGCCATCTTCTATGCGCCGTGTCCTTTATAAGTTTGTACGCACACAGATGTACGCAAAAAGACTAGCATACATATCTTCATTCGGGCAGGTCAGTTTTGGAAACGTGGCATTTGGAAAGTTAGGGTTTGACATGAAAAATAAAGTGAGAAAATATTTCTTTGCACATCGTTACCATATTTTGAGGAAACATGTTTAAAGTATAACATTAGGTTCATGTTTGGAAATTTGGGATTCCATTGATCAGTGAAAAAACTTATAATAATAAAGGGTGTCCCAATATTGCCCAAGTTATTGAAAGACCTTAGGGTGTCCCAATATTGTCCAAGTTATTGAAAGACCTTAGGGTGTCCCAATATTGTCCAAGTTATTGAAACATCTTAGGGTGTCCCAATATTGTCCAAGTTATTGAAAGAACTTAGGGTGTCCCAATATTGTCCAAGTTATTGAAAGAACTTAGGGTGTCCCAATATTGTCCAAGTTATTGAAATACCTTAGGGTGTCCCAATATTGTCCAAGTTATTGAAAGACCTTAGGGTGTCCCAATATTGTCCAAGTTATTGAAAGAACTTAGGGTGTCCCAATATTGTCCAAGTTATTGAAAGAACTTAGGGTGTCCCAATATTGTCCAAGTTATTGAAAGAACTTAGGGTGTCCCAATATTGTCCAAGTTATTGAAAGAACTTAGGGTGTCCCAATTTTGTCCAAGTTATTGAAACATCTTAGGGTGTCCTAATATTGTCCAAGTTATTGAAAGAACTTAGGTGTCCCAATATTGTCCAAGTTATTGAAAGAACTTAGGGTGTCCCAATATTGTCCAAGTTATTGAAATACCTTTAGGTGTCCCAATATTGTCCAAGTTATTGAAACATCTTAGGGTGTCCCAATATTGTCCAAGTTATTCAAAGAACTTAGGTGTCCCAATATTGTCCAAGTTATTGAAAGAACTTAGGGTGTCCCAATATTGTCAAGTTATTGAAATACCTTAGGTGTCCCAATATTGTCCAAGTTATTAAAAGACCTTAGGGTGTCCCAATATTGTCCAAGTTATTGAAAGAACTTAGGGTGTCCCAATATTGTCCAAGTTATTGAAAGAACTTAGGGTGTCCCAATATTGTCCAAGTTATTGAAAGAACTTAGGGTGTCCCAATATTGTCCAAGTTATTGAAATACCTTAGGGTGTCCCAATATTGTCCAAGTTATTGAAAGACCTTAGGGTGTCCCAATATTGTCCAAGTTATTGAAACATCTTAGGGTGTCCCAATAACTTGGACCGATTTTAAATGTGAATTAAGTTTAGGCATCTAAGGATTTTTTTTCTTTGGTAATTTAAACCATGGAAAGATTAACAATCAAACAACGTGTTAAACATATCAAAGCTTATTATGAAAATGGACGTACAAACTCTTAAATATACGACACAATAATTCCGCTAGCCAAAAAATGCACACCAAACAGTAAACTTTTGCGGATGCAGTGGCTTTTCAACAATTATCCTTGGATTTTCATCAGCCTAAATGCGACAATTCTGCTTATTAACAAATCCACTAAGATGAAAATGGGCTTCGTCACTAAAAAAAAAAAAACAAAAAAAAAACGTTTTTTTGTGAAAAAACTTCATCGGCTTGTCTTTTCTCGTGGACCCAATTGACGAATGTACATCTCTCCAACTGGTCAGTAGTTTTCAGTTCTTGTGTCAATTGAATTTTTGTAAGCGTATAGAGACAAATCTTTTGTCAAAATTCGATGTAACGTTGTTGTGGAGAGGTTCAATTCCTGCGCGCGATGTCGAATAGAAGTGTCTGGATTTTCGGCCATATTCTCGTGCACTGCAGCAACGTTTTCAACTGAACGGCGTAAACAAGCATGCAATGGTGTTTTTACATCTGCCACCGACCCAGGTTGTTTGAATTTACGAACATTTTTCCAATTGCTCTCTTGGTTGGTCGATTATGTTGACCAAAAAAATCGCGAAATAAATCCCTGTTTGAACGTCCATTTTTGTAATAGGCTTCGATAACTTTAACCTGTTGTTTTATTGTTAATCTTTGCATGGTTGAAATTGCCAAAGACTTAAGTTGTTAAATCTGAAAGAAAAAGAAAAAACTCATTACACGCTTAAAATTAATTCACATTTAAAATTAGTTCAAGTTATTGGAACACCCTAAGGTTTTTCAATAACTTGGACCGAAAAAAATTGCGATATAACAGCTATTTTACTAACACTGATTAGCTAAATATGCTAATGTTAGAAAATTCGTTACTCCGCTTAACGTTTATTTGTTCGTGTTTTTAATTATCAGGGTTTATGTCAGTGAGAATATCATGGCCAACATGACTTTCAAGAGGAGTCACTGCAGGGGAAATTGGAGCCGTGCCTTTTCCCAGTAGATAAAATAGTAATATACAGTATATACAAACATATAAAATTTAAACTCGAAATATAAGCAATTAGTTGGTTTGAAAAGGAATAATAAATTACATAACGAACAGTTTTATATCTTTAACATGATCCAAAGAATAAAGCAACAGTCGACCAAAATACTGAGGTTTGCATTAAAAAATTACAGCCCAAATTCACTTGCTTTGCATTAAGAAAATCTTATTTTCTCAATGTTGAAGTCAGATGAATTGGAAGTTGGGGGAGAGGCTATAAAATAATTTGTCTATTAGATAAGTAAACATTTATTCATACTTAATTAGTTACGTCAATTTGCAAAACTAATTTTAAAATTTCATTCAAATTACATCACAAACATAACAAAATATGGCTAAATATTCCAATAAAAATATTTGTTTCAAAATTAGCGAGCCACTATAAAAGAGATTTTAAAAAATACATTCATCAATTCTGAAGCGACATATTCGTCAAATTTGAATGATCTCTCACAAAATGTAGTTTTTGGACCTTCGCTTGTAGAAGGGTTTTTCAATTAAGAAACTGCAAAATGTTCCAATGAATGGAACAATGTTGGAGTCTACCTGTACGTTTACAAGGTGTGGAAAGAGAAGTAAAACTAACAACTGAAACATTACAAATTGTATATAGATAAGAAGAAAAATCACAAGAAGGTTTGTGCCATCAAATATAAACCTTTGCTTCAAAGGAAAATTATACTGAAAAATTAATCTATATTATGATGTAATATGTTATACGATGCTATAGTTTTATTGCAATTTTCTATAAACAATGAAAAATTTAAAATATTTTGTCTTATATTGATTTTTATCTGATTTGTTTTTAATAATAATAACCGAACAGATGGTGTAAGATCTTATTGATTTTTTTTGCGATATTTTACAATTATGACAGTTTTCACTTATCGATTACAGAAAAAAAAAATACATGTTTTAATAATTCATAATTACAATTCTGGTTTGAATATATTTTCCATTCAATGTATCCAATACAAATAATATCAACTTTATTTTGATTTATTTTTGAAATAGTGAAATTTTGAAGCAAAAATCTGTTGAAATTAGGTATTTCTGTATATTTTTTCCCACTATATTTTAGACTAAATGCTCAAATATTGCTTGAAACTATCAATTTAATTTTTGGTGTCAATACTTACTACATCAAACTATAGCTTTCGCAACGAGTAAAAAATCAACCTGCCGTAATCTTAATATGAGTTTTAGTAGAATGTCGAATAATATCCGAAAAAAGTGCCACTTTAATCATTAAAGTAAAGGATTCACACAGAAAAAAACGGCATTGAGAATGCACTTGGCACACAGTTCTCGAAGATATGCCTAAGATCAGGCACATGCATAATATCACCGATTATCGCAAAAGCAATAGAACAACAATGCGGTATACGATCTAATAGAGAGAATACTAGATCTACAAGGAGTGGATTTAATTAAAAACCAACAGACGTTAAAGGCTTCAATATAAAAACATACAGATTTGTTCTTTCTTTTAAACCGGAAGACGCCAACCAAACGCAAGAAGTCGAATCGCGTTGTTACTTAAAAGCTTTTACACGTGGTTTCACATATATTCATATGCATATAGCGCAGGCGATGGATAAATTGTCATCTAAATTAGGCAAAAATAAAAAATAATACTGATATCTCATTTTAACAGATATATTTACCAATATTACACAAACATATCTTGAAATACTAGAGATTAAATTTATTCAGTAAAATCGCCATTGCCTTCGACTACGGCCCACAGACGACTTCGGGAATCTCCTGCATCTCTTCTGGACGGTGTCCTGGTTTAATTTGGTGAATGTTGGCGTAATTTTTGCCTTCACTTCATCTTTAGTATTAAAAGGAGTTTTGTTCACCTCTCACTCAACTAGGCCCCACGGATAATAATCAAGGTGGTTGCAATCTGGGGAGTGATGTGGTTATAGCTATTAAGTGGCAGCCATGACTGAAATATCGTGCTTCTGTTGCATGGTGCAGATTCCATTTGCCAGACATAGAGTTTTCAAACAGCCACTCTCTTGACCCAGAGCAGTACTACTTCCTTACGGCACTTGATGTAGGCCTTCGTGATGAGTCTGGAGCTCTTACTAAAAATTGCAAGAGTTCTTTTCTTATCTGAACGAGCAGAGTGATTTTTCCTGAGTTTCCATACTTTTCGTATTTACCATAAGACTCATCCAATTCTTTCCGAATCCTCTACACTGGCACCCAAACACACTGAAATGTTCGTAATGGAGCTTTCGGTACGAATGCCAAGCAGTGCAGCTTCTAAATTTTTCGCGTAGTGAATTGCGTCATTGTACTCTTTTTCTCACAGACGGAGCCTAAACGGCCTTTATACTGTGCAGTCGACAAAAAAAAAAAAAAAAAATAGAACGACAAAAGTAAAATTGGCGGCAATTTACCGATCGCTCCCTTTACATATACAGGTCTACTTAAAATCATATACAATTGTATATGCACATAACAATATATATGAATGATAATGTGCACATACGCACGTTTACAGACGTACACGCACGCATACATACGCGTACACGCACACACAATGGTTGGTGTACGAAACTCTTGAGACAGGATCTGAATATAACATCTGTCAGTTAAATGACACATTTTATATTTGTATTATATATATATATATATATATATATATATATATATATATATATATATATATATATATATATATACGGAGAGAGAGAGAGAGAGAGAGAGAGAGAGAGAGAGAGAGAAATTTTCAAGTCATTTTTCACTGCTCTTTGAACTGTCATAGCTGAAACTTCTCTCTCACATGCCAAACGTCTTATGGATTGAACTCGATCTTTTCTCTTTAACTCCAAGTTGAAATGATGATCCCTCTTCCTGTTGTGACCTTCTGATCCAGTTTTCCTCTCTACGTTTCCCTCTTTTTAAAACTTATTCACTGTTCTACTTATGGTTCTTGAATGGACTTTGAAGATGGAAGCCAGAGTATGAATGTTACTACTATTACTGAAGGCCAGAATGATCTTTTTCCTCTCACCATTGCTCAGCTGAGAAGAGAATGGGACTGACACAAAACGATGTTAACCTGTCCTCTTTCTATCTGAATAAGCCAAAGGGTGTTTCAGTGTTTATTACGATAATTGGTGTCAAGATGGGTAAAAGTCTTGAAAAAACCTGGAAAAAAGAAAGCCATTACTTTAGTGTTTTTTTTATATTAAACTTTTTGTGGGATAGACAATTATGTATTTAAAAGATTAGGACAATTTTGGTGTTACACCCAGTTTATATATATATATATATATATATACACACACACAAGTACATATATATTAGATATTATGCTTTTCTGTGTGAAGCCTTTATTATATATATATATGTATCTTCTTTTACATAACTCTTATTGTACTGATCCTCCTCTCTATAGATGTATTGATATATACGCCTATATCTCATTGACGAATTAAGCTTGAAATTGTTAATGACGCCTTCTGTAATACAATTGTTTAGCGAAGGAAAATCTCTAAAAAAAATATAAACATACGATGAATAAAAATGCATAAAAAGTGAATGGTGCCCAATATATAAACGAATAAAGGAAAACGCTCAGAGAAGAGTGGGTAAAATGGAAAACCCGAAATTAGGCGGAAAGAAAATAAGTGAAACGAAGAAAGACAAGTAAAAAGATGTTTACTTTGGCAAAGATGATCGGAACGAGCTGAGACGAGGAGGGTGTCGCTTTGTGAATCTTTGCTCTCATATCCGGGCTTTTCAATAGAAATCGGAAGCACCACTAATAACCTGACAGACGATAAGAGCCGTACGAAAGGCAGGATAACAATGGCAAATGCATTATGGAACACGAAGACAAAAGTGGAGAACTAATAGTGTTCCGCCAACTTAGGCTTTTCGCTAAATATCTGGTTTTGTTTTGTCAATGTTCGTTTATCATTTTTCTTTCAATTCTCCTCCTTGTATTACACATCGTCTTTATTTTTCTCTCACTCTGGTTCCTGATCATTTACTTTTTCTAATATTTCATCAGATAAATATTATTTTAAGTATTATGAAAGCTAATGTTAAAACAGCCATTTTTTCCGCTTCGATTCCTTGCTTTTTTCCTTTTCTACTTTTTTGTTCTTTTCTTATTCCATATTCCCATTATCTCTTACTTATTTTAATTCTTACTTTCGAATCTTTTTCTTATAAATATTTCTTTGACTTCTCATTTCTTCTTCTTTTTTGTATTTTTCTTCTTTTTCTTTTCCTCCTCCTCCTCCTCCTCCCCTTCTTCTTCTATCATCGTTCTCCCCTCTTTCTTTATTTCTCTCTCTCTTCTTCTTTTCTTTTTCGTCGTCACCCTTCTTCTCGTTGTCATCGTCCTACTCCTCTTGCTTCCTCTCTTCCTCCTCGTCGTCGTTGTCGTCTTATTCCTCCACCTCCTTCTTCACCTCGGCTTACTCTTCATTATCATCGTCGTCTTTATCCCCCTCCTTTTTTATTTCGCCGTCGTTGTGCCCCTCCTTTCCTCTACCTCCTCCTCCTCGTCATCGTCGCCGTCGGCTACGTAATCTTCATTTCATCGTCTTTTACATCACCTTTGCCGTCGTCGTTCTCCTACTACTACTACTCCTCCTTTTCTTCTTCTTCAATTTTTTGTTTGTCTCTTTCTTTGATTTGAGATTTACGGCTTTTTTGAACTTATACATTTCTTGAGATTTTTCTTTCTTCTTCTTTCACTTCTATTTTTTTTTTCTCCAGCTTCTTCCTCTTCTTGGCCGTCTAGCTTTCCATTTTTTTGCTTTTTCTTCTTGCTATAATTTTTTATTACATATCTAAGAAGTAAGTTGCGCTGGAGAAGAAATTTGCCAGGAACTTTTACAGAATTAAGCACAATTTTCAAAGAACCGTTTTGTTCTAACGCTTTGATCGAATTATCAGTCCCCGCCAAACGTCTTTCATGCATGTTAAGAATTTGATTATACTTGACATTTACATCAACGGATTGAAAATTATTTTACCTTCGCCATTTTGTTTCCTTTCATTTAGTCTTTTATCTTACCCATTTTTCTCATCATTAAATCATTATCGCTGTCTTTCCTAACACGACACTCGTCCGTTTTTATCCTTGCGAATCATAAATGAAGTAACATTTCTTAAATAAAAGAATACATTTGCTATTAGATACTACTGATTTTATTCCTCCAGAAATCATAAGAATGCTACTGTGAAATCCGCAGTCGTAATGGTGATAACAATTAAAAAACGAATAAAAATGCCCAAGAATGTGTTCATTATTCAGTATGGAATTGATAGCATTTTACGTTCGAACTGAAATAGAAATTGATATGTCAGCAAAGGTAAAAGAGTTTGGAATATAAACACGAATGAAATGGAGATGAATCATTATTTTGGTTTCTATAAGAAAAAAGAGTTTGGCGTGCGAATTTTCACATAGTTCCATGCATACACAAATTCAGGCAAAATGATATGGGCGCCTTGTTAAAAGAAAAAATATTTGCATTAATTTATACATATAACCATACACATTCGGCCTTGTACCACATCTAAGCTACGCTTGGAACATCTCTATAAACATACACATATATAAGGTTATATATATGTTATAATAACTCAATTAGATCTCATTTAAATACTCATGGAGACCTACTGGACAATATTCGTAACATACCTATTAACAACACAAATATAGTAGCATCATCTACATGCAAAAAAGGCTAAAACAATGGAATCCTTATTAATAAAAACAAAAGAGAACAACACTCAATAATATCAACTATGAACATGGACACAATAGCTTGACCGTGTTTTGAAAAATGAAAACATTATATAAATACATATATGCAACAAACTATTTCTTATTTAAAAGTTAAAATATTTCGTCCTTGAAAATGGTTAAATGTATTGCCGAAAGCGCTCGGAAAGAAAGAACAATTGGACATTTATTATATAATGCATCATCTGGAAAGAAATAAAATTGATATATCATATGAGAAATTGTAAAAAAATAACTAAATCAAAGCACCCTGTCTGTAGTAGTCAATGAAAGAAGGATTGCTTTCTAAAGACACAAATCTCTCTCTCTCTCTCTCTCTATATATATATATATATATATATATATATGTGTGTGTGTGTGTGTGTGTGTGTGTGTGCGCGTGTGTGTATATGCTTATGTGTATATATATATATATATATATATATATATATATATATATATATATATATATGAGCGCGTGGCTGAGTCATTAGAACGTTTTTTTTTCTGACCATGTTCGAATATCACTATGGCCTATTTGTCAGAAAAAGAGACTTCCTGATGTTATCGGAATGAATAATTACTCTTTAAACTTAACAAAAAAATCCTGATGAAATCGATCATAAGCGAAAATAACATGGTCATAATTATTTAATCACAGCTAACGATCAGAAACTCATGAAGGATTGAAATGTAGTTAATATATATATATGTATATATATATATATATATATATATATATATATATATATATATATATATATATGTGTGTGTGTGTGTGTGTGTGTGTGTGTGTGTGTATTATTCCAATTTACAACATTTTGATCTTTTCCAATTTATTTAAGATGATCTTCGTCCTCTATAACTATCTAACATTCTATCATTAAGCAACAAGGTGCCTCACAGTTTTCACGTACGATTTCATTTTCAAGTATTTTTTTCACTGCTCTTTGGACTGTCATAGCTGAAACTCCTCTCTCCCGTGTCAAACACCTTATGGATTGAATTGGATGTTTTCTAATTGATCTCTTTAACTCTAACTTGAAATGATGATCCCTCTTCCTGTTATGACCTCCTGATCCAGTTTTTCTTTCTGCTATTCACTCTTTTTAAAATTTATTCATCCCTATCTGGATGGTTCTTGAATTGATTTGAAGATATAAGCTAGAGCATGAATTTAGGTACCATAACTGAAGGTCTGAATGTTTTTTCCTCTCACCGTTGCTCAGATGGGAAGACAGTGGGCCTGACACAATACGACTTTAACTTCTAGCTGAATAAGGACGGACAAAATCAGGGACGACAACGAAAGACCTGCTCAGACAGAATGAAAGAATGGACGGACATGAAAATGCCGGGACTCCTGAGTGTCACTGCTAACAGATCATCTTGTAGGAAGTTGTTTGTTTTTTTCTGCCCTGAGGTTACCCCGATGATTGAAACAGGCAAGCGACTGATGATGATGACTTATTATCTAAAACGTTTACTGCAAGTTGTTAACCTTCTGGCATCTATGTTGTTCATACGCTTCTAGGTATCGTTATATATATGTATGTATGTGTGTCTTTGAAATCAACACACAGAAATCCAAGGTAATAGTGAATAGCACATCCAATACTAATTCCAGCGTCAACATGGATGGCGAACCACTGAAGGAAGTGTCTAGCTTCACATATTTGGGAGCAACCCTGTAAATTATGCTACCCGCAGAGCACATATCCGCACACGGATCCCGACAGACAGGAAAGGATATGGAAGACCAATACCTGCTTCTAGGCCAAGTTCAAACTATACAAATAGCTGGTGGTATCCATTCTCCTCTAAGGGTGTTATACTTAGACACTACTGGTCGAGGTACAAAAAATGAGGCGTTCGAGAAAAAGGCTTGAGAAATCTCCTCCGCATCAAAACAAATGACTACGTACGGAACAAGGTCAAAAGTCTCGTGGGACAAGATAAATTGGCCACGTGACACGGCATAGCAGCTTCTGCAGTACCTTCATGCAAAGCACTGTTGAATGCGGACGCAAGCAGGGACGGCAACACAAAAGCTGGTCAGACAATATTAAAGACTGGGCGGACCTGACAATGTCGGAAGTCCTGAGAGCCACTGTCAACAACTCATCCTGGAGGAGGTATCTGTTTCTTCTTCCCATAGGTCCCTCCAGTAATTGAAGCAGTCAGTGAACTGATGATGATGATGATGATGATGATGATGGAAAATATCATCAGCGTCAGATTTTCACGCCCACTGAGTACAATTGACTTTCTCCCAGGATCATCAAAATTTTGGTAGGTGGACGAGGGGAATTCATAAATTTCCCAAGGGTATTTGCACATAAGAGAACATAACGAACCCAAGTGAAATTGGAAATCGGCTTCTCCAATTAACAATTCCGAGCCATTATCCATTACAACACAGCAACTAGGATGGACGCTGCTTATCTTCAGTGATCGTACGGGAGCCTGTGTTTCAACGTTCTGTGGCTTTAGCCCAATTCTCCTCGAAGAAAATCTTTTCAAAATCTGATGTTATTTCTTAAAGAAAAAGTCGGCTATTTAAATATATATATATATATATATATATATATATATATATATATATATATATATATATATATATTTGGTTGGATTGATGTGAGTTTGTGACCCTGGGTTTCACGCTTTTGCGATCGTCAGGAAAAACAAATATGTTAGCTATATCTCTGATATTGAGCGCTTTCTAATATATAAATAATATATATATATATATATATATATATATATATATATATATATATATATATAGTACAGGTAATAGGTCCGTTGGTATATAATCCAGATGGAACCTAGCAATAACAAATATTAAAATTTATCACAGAGAGCTCAATATCTTTATTATAACAGACCATATATATGGGATCAGTTCAGCCAGCAATAGGTTGTTCTCATGCTGAGGTTATTAGTTTATTACCGTAAAACACACACACACACACACACACACACACACACACACACACATATATATATATATATATATATATATATATATATATATATATATATATATATATAAACCCGATTTCACACTTTAAGGAATCTCATCAATTTTCTTGTAATTCAATGTTATTTTCTACAATTATTTATTTTCTAGATTTCGAGTTCCTTCTTTGAATAGGATTAACACAAATCATTTAATAATACTTGATCAACTCTTTATTTATTTGTTTATTTATTTACTTTCATGTCCTTCTGGGGACTTATATTGATCATCTTCCTTGAATTAAATAGAAAGAAACGTTATATTGAATAATGTTTTATAACTTTAAATCACTTCGTTCTTTTGTTTTCGCGAATGGAAACTATTCTTTTTCATCACAAAGTTTACACACCAAATTCATATAATAGTTTGTTTTTTTTTCTTCTTCTTCTTTAGGAAAACGACTGTAATAAATATAATAACGCATTGCTTCCAGGCACAACTGTCTATACATCAGCTTTAAAATATTGGAAAGACTCATTGTTCATTTCATCAATCTTTAGAGGGTGCGTTAAACATTCAGAACTCTTGAATGACATGCTGATAAATGTATTCATTCTTTAAAAACAAATATTCGTCCATGGATACATTCAGGCAGATGCCTGTTCTTTCAAGTCGAGACAACGTGACGTGGTTAAGATGTTGTGTCGAAAGTTATTCCGCATTGCTAAAGAAAGAATGACATTTCAATCACAGTATGGGACACACGTACTTACATACGTTTGTTCACACATGCACAAAATCAGATAAAAATTTTATTAACTAGTAAACACAGAATTTCTTGACATATAAAAATAATATATATATACAAGAATTAATCACACATAGAATTAATCAGAAGTATCAATGCGATTATTGGCGACATCCGTCACTAGAAAACATAAATATATGCATTAAAATCCTGTTCATCCATAGTGCGAGTTTTGATCCTTGAGAAAAAAACTTGTTGTCTGTAGTTTTTCAGTTTATTCGATGTTAAAATGCTAGTACTTACGGACGGTCTTCCATCCATCATCAGGCATGTGTTTTTTCCTTATAAAATCAAAACTTGAGACGATATATCTGTATGTCGACCGAAAGATGTTTTGAATATCTGCTATTATTGACGGTTGTAAGATCTCGGAACGTGCAAAGACACAACGCTAAGTTTTTCAAAATTTTTTAAGTGAGAATTTTATTTAAATATTTCTTGTGATGTGTTAAATCCACGTATTCTATTTTTACAAGTGTATTCAGTTTTTATGTCATGAACTAAGTATATAGTTCAATAATATAGTGTAATGTCATAATAGTAATTTTTTTTATAGGAATTTTTATGTACTGCGGATCGATAGTTTTTTTAATAAACATAAAACATTAGGCAGCATATGATTTACATACAAGAATTAATCACACATAGAATATACATACATATATATATATATATATATATATATATATGCGTACATTCGTATGACCACACACACGCGCACACACACACACATATGTTTCATTGAATAATTTAGACATATTGTGTCTACTTACTTTATACTGATCATTTCCATTTGTTCAATGTCTTGATGTTAAGTTGAAATTCATCAAGGGAGGCGCCGTAGTTTATATTTGAAAAAGTTTGTCTTTGTAATTTATCCTTGAAGATGATCTAGGTAAAAATCGAAAGTACTTGGGTTTAAAAGAAACTACGACGCCTTTCTTGGTGAATTTCATCTCATCAAGAAACTAATTAGACAAATAGAAAGGATCGGTGTAAAAATAAGTAGACACAACATGTCTATATTATTCAATTAAACATTTTTGACTGAATACATAATGCCTACACACACAAACACACACATATATATATAAGAAGAAGAAGAAATATAGTTATAAGATGTGCTATATTTATGAGATAAAGTGATCACTATCAGAGATAGAGCGTATGTAAATATAAAAGTGAACATCGACGTCAACTCTCTGAGGCGATAGGCTGTTTTATGTTAGGCGCAATCGTCAGGCCGACGATTGCGTCTAGCATGAAACAGCCTGTGACCTCTGAGTGTTAAACTCAATGTTCACTTTATATATATATAAAGACTTTTCTTCCATTTTAGTAAATATTTCAATATTTGTGTCCTCTTTATACTAATAAATAATGTGCCAACGCGTTACCTATGAAGATGTGTTGGCTGAAAGATATCCCAGGTGCTGTTTGTCTATAAAAAAAAAAAAAATAAATAAAAAGGTTTGATTAATAAAATGGCGTCCGTATTATTTAAATATATATATATATATATATATATATATATATATATATATATATATATATATATATTACTATAAATCATTTTTGTCTTTGGTAAAATTCAGGTAGAATCCATGACGAAAAATATTATGCGAATCAATTATGTTTTTTGAAATGTGTTATTGATAACGGATACAAACTTTTGGAGCGTGCAGTCGTAACGCTAAAGCTAATTATTATTTTTTTGGGGTGGGGGGGATTTAAGAGAGTCCGTTTTTTTTTTTTTTTTTTTTGCTAATATGGCAAATTGAGAATTTTTTGTTGTACGAGTTTATCAGTCAATGTCGCATGAACTAATTAGTTCAATCAGTAGAGTAATATCTCAGTTGTTATCCTGAAATTTTACACTAATGCTACCTGAAATTTACCAAAAACAAAATAATTCTCATACCTGAAGATGACTAAATGTAAAGTTGAAAGTGCTTTCGTATTAAAAAAGAACTTACATAGCTTATAATTTTAAAAAATGCAAGTATCAAAACATTCATCGGGTGATTAGTAAGCTAATGGATCTTTAAAATTTTGTTAGCGAAGGGATTTCGCAATTTTATATCATTAACTTTACTACTATACTTTTTGTATGAATGATTCATTGTAATATAAATTGAATTGCACCACACATTTGATACACACACAAACAAAACACACACACACACACACACACACACACACACATATATATATATATATATATATTGTTACGAACTTGTAGCATATAGATGAACCACGGGTTCTAAAAAAAAAGGAAAACGTGGTTTCTTTTCTCGGTCTTCACTCAGAAATGGAAGCGACACAAGGGAATCAACGAAGAACAGACGCAAGACGATGGATTTCAAAATTAAACATTTATTTATAAATATATATAATGAAACAAAGAAAGAAAAAAAAGAACATTCATTTAACAAAGGGGAGGACATCAGTAAAGAATAGAAGGCGCGAGCGAATACATACATATATGAAAATAGATCGAGCCAAAGAACCAACTTATCTTGCAGTCGGGCTGGTATCTTCACAAAGTTTTGATTCGCCGAAGCGAGAGTTCTGATGATAAATCAGTATCTTGGCCGGCCGACAATGTTCCTGGATTATTCTTCTTTTCGCAAGTGTTCGTGGGTCCCCAGCATTTCATAGAGGCATTTGGTTGGGTTGATCAGTCAATAGCACCCTTTCAATCACTGGTCGATAGACTTCGTGGTCTTCCTCATCTCAGTGGGCGGTCTGACGATTTTTGCCCAGCGATGTTCAACTGCCGCTGGTCAGAGGGAAACTGAAAAATCCTTCTTTGGTTTTCGCTGTCCCCACAGACAGTCACGTGGGTTCCCTTCGTCCTTGACCGGGTACGCAGGAGAATAGGGCGCAAATCACGCAGTGTTTTGTGATGGCCAAAAAGTTCAACGCATGCTCCGTACGTCCCGATCACGTGAATCGCAGCATGAGACCCTGATGGTGTCTGGAGTTTACTCATGGTCAAACGCGAAATCTTAGAACCAGGTCATCCTCACGTCGGGTCACTTCTAAGTTCACGGGCCCTTGGCTGGCGGGTGGAAAGAGGAT
>CAHIKZ030005553.1:855000-900000 GCA_903632075.3 Acanthosepion pharaonis
CCAAACATAACGAACAATTAAGGTATCCCATTGATAAATGAATTCCTCCAGATCCTAAATACATCAATACCAGGTTATCGGACCTCTGCTTTACTCGACGTTAAAAAATTCTTTTCAAACGTCTAGATCGACGAATCAATATAATTCGTTACAGTATTACATACGATCAACGTTTCCTCCAAAATTAGACCCGAAACTCAACGAAAATTACACGTTGTATACGCAAGAAAGACCTTTCTGCGATCATAACGAATATATCTACACGTAAAATAGTATGAGTAATCCATAATCTCGTACTTTATCAAGTTATTAATTATTATACGTTGAAAACAATTATTTTAAGAACATAATCAAAGCAAAAATGAACATGTTACATAGACATCATATATAGCATAAATAATAGTAGTGTAGTATCTTATGTATATTAGACAGACAAGTAGAAATAGAGAACAATTGGCGAACATAAGGAAGAGCTATACCTAGAAAACCCGGATGTTATTCAGGATACAGAGAACTGTACTACGACTACGCAGAGTTATATGCACAACGTAACAAGTAGAAAAAAATCAAAAACATGAAGTCCAACTTCATTCTCTATTAAAATGTGCCAACCCTGTTCCGGTGTGTCTACATAGACATTAACAATAATGTATCTGCCAACTCATTATACAAAAAAAGGAAGTAACTACATTTCCTACTTTCTCAATTATGAAATCGAATGTCTACACCGATATAAACTAGCAGTTATGAAAAAAAATTCTTAATCGAGCACACCTCATCTCGTTTTACAGGAAAAGTTTTTTCAGCGAATTCAAAAATATAACAATTAATAAATAGTTAAATCAAACAAAAACAAATATACATTTACATTGAAAAACTAAATAGAATACCAATATATTTTTACTGCAATCAGATGCATAAAGTTTAAAAACAATGCGGTGCGTCACTCATTTTCACGTAGACAAAACTCATCATATCATGTATTACAGAAAATTAAAATTAATCAGACTCTATAATTACCAATTCCACACCCACGAGATACAAATGTCAAACTACCAACCGCGTTAACAAGTTTATCTGTCTCGTCAATAAAAATAAAAAATAGATACATTGGACACAAGACAATACTCTCAGAATAAAATTAACTAATCACCCATTTGACTTTAGGGAAATAATTAGAAAATACATACATACACATTCCCATCATGCCTTGACCGCCAAAAAATTCTTCGTAAAAAAACAAATCATTAATATGAACATCTAGCTAAAAAATAAATAAAAAGGCACTTATAATAATAAAAAATAACAACTGACTTCCCTTATGATCACATCGCATGAACAGGGCCAGTATGTTTTGGTTTTGTTCAGAAACTAAGCAAAACTTTCTTAAAAAGAGAAATTAAACTTCGAATATCACTCTCACAAAACACTGGATAAAAACATAACAAAAATATACCACGAATATTTAGAAAACAAAACAAAAAATTCCCACTAAAATTTACCCAAATTGAAAATGACTAATGTATTAACCGAAAGCACTCATGAAAACAAACACTATAGACAATTTTGGGAAAAAAATAAAACATCTGAAAAATTGCAAGGACTAAATAAATAAAAGAAGGACAATATATTACTTGCTTGTCATTACTCAGTCCGAAATACCCTTACACACACACACACACATATATATATATATATATATGCGGAAGAAAGCAATGGATTTTTATTAATCCAACAGATTTTTTATCACTTAAACGTTATTTTTCTTGGATAGTCGTATTTGAGTAGACGCTCCACTTATTTATTAAACAGTATATGCATTTATGTTTGTCTTCCGATCTGAATGTCCTACAATCGAAGTAAAGAATAATTTATGCTTTCTGGTAGGATTTCATAAAAATCCATTACTTTTTTTTCTAGGAAATTCGGTTTGTTTACGTTTGGATACGAAACTGTGCAGGTTCGAAAGATCTACGACGACAGAAATATACAATTAATCCGCTTAAATATACAATTTCGTCCTTGCCTGACTAATTGGCTCTTTCTAGCTCAGTTGTTCAGTCCGTATCGTATCTAACAGTGGCCCTCTTTGCCCAAAGGGACGCAGTTTCGAATCCTGCCAAATAATAAGATTTCACGAACATTCATGCCAGTAAACGAAAACTATCAAATATGCTATATAATAAAAAAAAAAAAAACGGAGAAAAACAAATATACTATATAATGAATAAACAAATCTTATATATAATGCATAGTATATGTGTGCTTGTGCGTGTGCGTCTTCAAGCAACTCCACCGCTCCCACTCGTCCGATTTCAATGAGTCATAGCTTATTCAAAAGCCCTAGAAACGTTAGGTGCAGGGAACGATTTTCGTTGAGTTCAGATTCAGGGTTGCCCGATTACTCGAGGTTAAAAATATATATTAATGTATTATACAAGCCATTATCATTGCTTTCATGATTCAAGGGGAGTAACTCTAATTTTCCTTTTGTATCCAAATTTGCTGGGCGGTATTTTAAGGTAGCTACTATTGAGTACACTTGTTTTGGCCATCATCACAATAGCTAGGGAAGAGTAGATGCGATAGGCATCAATAGACTACAAAAGAACTCAAAATTGATTGCTGCATTTAAGTATTTAATCAATGTTTAAGCTTACCTTTTAAAAGTTCAACGATAATTCTTCCGCTACTACTTAATTTAAAATCGATTTGATGTATGTAGATCCTTATTTTCCGTACAAACAACTATTTTTATTTCATGCCTGACACGACAGGGACAATTTATAAGATAAAATTAATACAGTGTAAAGATGGGAAAATAGAAATTAGAATTAGTTATACATTCAACATTTGAAGAGTTAGAGAAACATAATAGCTAATTAAGTAAAACCTGTATTATGGAATCTATATGAATAAATGCGAAATTGGAGCACAATTATCCTACGAATTCTAATTCCCCTCACCCAACTCTACTTTTAATAATTTATGCGCGAACGCCCAATATCTGTCTTATATAGTGTCTACTTGTAGGTGATATCACACTTCCTATTTAACTAATTTGCATATTGAGTTTAAAAAAGTATATTTCATTAATTAACTGCCTTTCATTAGTGATCTTTTATTGTTTTTATTTTCACATCAAAATAGTTCTGTTTAGAAATATTGTCTTATATAGTTCTGAAAAGTGTTTGAAATTTGAATTTTACTTGGCCTTCAACAAGTTGGCATCTATTTGTAAAACTTTCCTTAACTATAACAAGCCAATTTATGAATGAAATGTTCATTTAATATCTTTTTTTCAAAGATTTCAAGTTGTTAATATATCTTACTTTGCGAAGCGTTAGCGAGCGGGTGAGGCCTGCTAGTATAATATATAATAATTAAACGAAATCTACTCAAATACAAGTAACCACTAAAAATAATTTTTAAAGTGATAAATATATAAGCTGTATTTCGGCAACAGTAAATCATTCAAACCTTTTTTGTTAAATAATATCGACAAGTCCTATTTATCAATTTTTATTAATTTTTTCAAATTTCCAAATTAGTTTTTTGTGTGTTATGAGAAAATTTGCCAGATTTCATATTCTTGTTTCAAATTATTTTTTCAAAGTAATTTCGAATGTTACTACGTTCGTTTTCAAGCAGTATTCTGCGTATATTTACGCCACAGTTGATGCAAACGTGTTCTCACGTGCGATGAAACCAATTTTAAGTCACTCAAGGTCACTTCATTTAAACAGTTCAACTGAATTTTTTATGTATTTCTTTTGAAACACACTTCAATATACGATCCCCTGTGACGAAATATATATACAATGCATAGCGGTATATAGTGTGACATCGATTCATAATAAATTTACAGTGATCTCCCTACTTACTAATCATTGCATTTTAAAATAACTCGTTAATTATTGTTAACATAACAAGATATATGGATGCACAAAGAAATATATAACATTTTTGATAACAGGTGCAGTATTTCTTTTGTAAATTGTAATATTTTCACAATTACGATGAAACTGTACTAAGATAATAAATTGCAAAAAAATGATCTGGTAATGTTTAAATGATGTTAATCAATATAATGTGCATAGATCTTTGGAGAGATTCTTTGTTTGTCTGATGTTTACAGTCATCGTCTTAAACATCTCTGGTATTTGGGGTTATGCGTCCTATTCTTTTCTGGAAAATTATTTATTCGTTTTTTTTTTTTTGGCGGGGAGGGCGATTTTTGCATTTCTTATCGATATTCTTTAACCTGTGGCTACATTATTTTATTTATATTCATCGCGGTTCAGACTGGTTTGTCACTCTCAAGGCTTTGAACTTTAAAGTCAATTCTTCCATCTCGATTATTTTTTTTTTAATCAAGACTTTTTATCGCTTATAGTGTTTTGCGTTATTTTCTTTTGTGCCATATTTTCAGTTTGTCTTTTGTTTCCTGTTTATATTTCATTTTTATTAAAAAATTTATTTTATATTTTCTTTTTTTTAAAAAATAATTTGCATTACACTCACGCAGTTTTCTCTTTTAAGTTTCATTCGTGTTTTCAGTAAAAAAAATATATATTTCATTTACTTTTTTCTATCTTTTTCATTTCTTTTTTTTAAAATCATTTCACCCCCAAGAAAAAAACCAGGGATGCTACTAGTACGCAGGAGGCTACAGAGAGTTAAGGTGGGAGAAAAGACTGGGTAGAGGGTGGACCGAGAAAGAATAAAAAGATGAACGGTGTTCAATTCAATACAAGATGGCGATTGACGTTGCATTTAAACTTTTGAAGACTGTACTTATCAGTGAAGCGAGTAAACAGAAGGGAGTCCCATAGCTGGGAAGTGCGAGAAAAAAAATTTGTAGTAGACGTGAGGTTACATTTATTTAATTCAGCAGTAAAAGTGTGGGACCTAGATGCCAATCTAGTAGCAGGCTTAAACTCACGTAGTCTGGGCACCAGAGAAAATAAGATTTTCTTGAAGTATTTTTCTTTCACATTTTCTTACATTGATTTTATCAACTCGAATTCCTTCTTTTTCTGGTAGCTTTTTCATCGCGTTTTTATATTCTGTAACCCTTTTTCTTTTTAGCCAGCCGTTTACTTTCATTATTTATTTGTGATATAGCGTTGTTGAGGCTAGTGTGGTTTACGGTTATTTCTCACTCGTGAATTTGACATGAAATTTTCCAACAAGGGTTGATACATCGTAAAACCAAACAATTACCTGCTGGTTTTCATATGCCTTTTCTGTCTTTCAGTCCTGCTTTTTATCATATATATTTATTTATTTGTTCATATATTACCACCTCAGCGTCTTTCTAATTCCTTTTATTAATTCGATATTTTCAGAGTTTATACTGCACTTCCTTTATTTGTTCCTCCTTTCTTTCTGTTATATATATGTTTTAGCATACCTACGGACGATAATGGCTATGCCCCCCATTCACACACACACACACACACACACACACACACACACACACACACACACACATATATATATATATATATATATATATATATATATATATATATATATATATATATATATTTTAAGCATTACGCCCTGAGCAAGGCGTGAAGCCACTAGGAGGTTGCAGAAGATTTGGAGCGAGAGCAAATAGGAGAGATAGAAGAAAGGATGAGGAGAAGGATAGTGGGTAGATCAAGGTAACTGGAGATGTCGATTGACATTACATTTGAATAGTTGGAGATTATAGCTCTCAAGGAATCAGTAATAGGGAAGGGTGTCCCACAGGCGAGAGGTGCGAGGTATGAAGCTATTGGAGTAGAAGAGACGGCTACATTTAAAAGTTTCTACAGTGAAAGGGTGAGAGCGGGATGCCAGCCACATAGGGCGCTCGAATTCATGAGGTCTGGAACCAGGAATACCATGAAATTACCATTAAAAAAAAAGACAGAGAGAGGCGACGGCGCGTCTGTGAGAGAGCAACTGTAGACCATATGCCAGATCAGGGCCAATTATATTACATATCCGCCTCTGGATCTTGTCAAGAAATCCGAGGTAAACAGAAGGTGCACCAGACCATATATGGCAGCAATACTCCATGCAAGGGCGAATGGTTGATTTGTATATTTGAAGTATCGATTCCGGGGAGAAAATTTTCCTGGCGCGGAACAGAGAGCCAATTTTCCTCGCGGTGGACGAAGCAATGGACTCAATGTATTTGCTCCATCACAGGTCAGCAGTCAACGTGAGACCGAGCAGACGCAGAGAGTTGCTCTCAAGAGGTTGACTATCAGACATTCTAATGTGGGGTAGGGCAGGATCTCTATGGTGATTAATAGAGAGTAGTTTAGTTTTTGAGGCGTTAAAGTTGACCAGCCAATTCTTGCCCCAATTAAGAACCGATTGGAGGTCCATTTCAAGACGAACGGCCAGGTTAGATTAGTCTGCAGTCGGAGATTCGTCTCCAGTTGTTCTGGTCAAACTCTTTGCCACTGGGTAGAGAGAATTCCCATACGAGGCTATGTCGAACGGCAGATTCTCGTCTCGGGAAGCAGCTACCCGACCCCATTTATTTATGGGGTCTACGGGGAATTTTTGGCTCGAATACCCCACATTAATTTCGGCCTTGTCCCACATCTGTCCGCATCGGGCAGTTGGTAGATATCTTGCAATTGGAGATTCGTCTCCAGCTGTGCAGGTCAAAATTCCGCCTCAAAATCACCAAACGAGGCTATGTCGGAGGACAGTCTCGTCTCGGGAGACAGCTTGCCGACCCCGTTTTTTACGGGGTCTACGTGGAAAATTTGGCCGAGCCTACAGGCTCGGATACCCTACATTAAATTCGGCCTTGTGTCACATCTGACCGCGTGCGGCTGTTGGTAGATATCATCCTGTTGGACATTCATTGTGGAATTCACTTGACTCGCTTCTAGTAGTTGACTACTTCTACGCGCCGCTGGCGAATCTTATATGTGTTGTTCGTGTCTTAAGTATTATCGTTCATTACCAACCTTCGTGTGATTATTCTATTGATAACCTTCCTTAGGTTACAGTTTATGTTCATTTTCTCCGCTTTTCTTTATTCGTTTTAGTTTATTCGTTCTCTTTTAAATAATCTCACATCAGCGCTGTGCTTGCTGTCTTATAAAACATTAAAACCTATCTTCTTGGCTACTTTTTCTTCTCAAGGCCTAAACGATCATGGATCTCTACAATTTCCTGTCCTTTGTAGCTCTTAATAGATTTTGTCTTTATTATTTCTCCCAAACTCAGTTCCACCATTCATTTAGTCAGTCTCACTTTGTATGATACGTGTTGTTTTCCTCTGTCTTACTTGTCTTCAATCTGCTCTCATTTCTTAATTATGGGTCCTAGAAATTTCAGAAGTTAAATACAAGTTTCCGTTTTGTTTCCGTTTTCCCTAAATCTTCGTCATTGCTCATATATTCGGTCCATGCTAACCTCGGCACCCTTCTGTAGAATCATATTTCTGCTGCTTCACGTCTCTTCTTCATCTGTGAGGAGATTGTCCAGTATTCACTGTCATATATGAGGACAGATATCTCATCACAGTTCAGTACTCTTTTCTTTGTTTCTAACGAAGTTTATTTTTATTTTATTTTATTTTTTTGGTTAAGGGGTCCACCCCTTTTTATACAAGTGGTCTCGCCCAATGTGAACTTGTTCTACTGCCGGTGAATACCCGGGAGTGAGAGAGTGAGAGTGTGAGGTAACCGCTTTGTAGGAGTCACAGTTGCGAGCACGTAGACTCAGAAGGAAGTCATACTTCTATATTGAAATTCCCAGACTGTATATATATTATTATTGCTACTAACCGCATTTCTGGATCTACTAATCGTATTACCAATTGTATTATTACGGCAATACATTTATTTGCTATATTTCATTCCTGCCTTTGTCATTCATTTTAGGCCGGATTTCATCCCGAAAAACCACAACATTTTTGTTTCTTAATATTCTTCTGGATTTTGGAATGCATCTTTGGCTATCTCAGTACGCCCTCGACCTGTTGCTAGATGCATTACAAATATATTTATCATTATCTTTTTTTTTTAGAATAAAGTTCATCTAATACCAGGTTCAATAGACACTCGTGGTAATCCGTTATTGAACGAGGAGTACTATATGAATGTAAGCGGTAATGGGGAGAATCAAAGACTATGGTGCGGTGATTTAAAATTATCATCCTAGGCTCAACGTTGGATATTCCCACTGGGTTGGCGCACGTTCAAATTTGACCAAATGGACATTCAAATTTTATTTATCAAAACTCTCGAATGTGTCGGCCGATAGACGTAAAGTTACACGGTTTGATATTTTAGTGACCATTGTTCCACTTGTGAAATACATTTCAGGTGTATATTTTTAATATCAGGTAATCATGGTATTTTAACACGGCGTGTGAGTACAATAAGTATTTTAGTATTTTCGGGATTATTATCGTTGAAATAATTTCTAATTATTGTTCTTCTGGTATCAAATCATATGCCTTAAGATTTGACGATTTTGTAAGCGTTGCGCAGCGCCGGAAGTATGAGACACACAGTGAGGATCGAACTTAATCTTCACTCGTGAATGATATGCTGAGACAACCTTGCTAGCCACGTCCTGGGTATGACGATAAACTGCATCCGCGTCCTGGGTAAGACGATAAACTACGTTCAGCAGCAAGGCCTCTGATCAGGAGGTTTTGAGGAGCGTGGAACCATCTCTTAATTGCTGGTGTTCCCAGGTCCAACCTGACCCAGGGTGGTAGCACCTGTTAGAGTCCCAGCTATGGGCAAATAGTTGACCCAACAACCTGACTGAAAACACTATGAACGTGTAAAAATAGATTTTAATACCAGAAATACTTTTTTTAAAAAAATAGTATCAGCAATAAATATGTGAAAAAAGAAAATATTACCAGAAATAAAAAAAAAACAAACTTGCCAGCATTAAATAACCCAATGAGATTAATATGCCACACAAGAAAACAAACCAAAACCATACATTTAAAAAAATAAAAAAAATATTACCAGCTATACATTTTTGGGAAAAAAAGGACATTTTGTCGGCATTAAACAACCCATTCTGGTTGATATCCCGTAGACCAAACCAAACCAAACCAAACCAAACAACCTTGGTAGCCATTACACCAAGTTAAAGTGTAAAAAATAATTTTCTAAGTTTAGCGGAAACGTGGCAAAAGGCCGAATAAGTGGAGCACCCAGTGAGGATCGAACTCATTGTCGTAACTGATCTAGCGAGACAAGCTTGCTAGCCATTATAAAAATTCGAAGTGCCGCTTCTGACCTAAAATATGTTTTAAAGACAATGGGAACTTTAGTTATACTAGTGGAACACTTGGAAATTAAGTGTTAAAAGAAAATTGGAGGATGTTTAAGCTTAATGAGATAAAAAATAATATCGTATAATGCATAAAATATACACAAAACCATTCAGCTTCCCTCCCCGTTGAGTTCTCATTCAAATATTATTTATTTCGCACATACGTATCGCCTCTCTGGGTAATTCAACACTTTTAAAATTTCACATCTGCTTCCTCCAGCCATTTTCTCTTCCTCTTCCTCTATCACTCTCGTTTGTTTTCCTTCTTTCTCCATCATTTCTCAATTTCTACTCGGTTATCGTTCAGTTCCTTTCAATTATTTTTTTTTTCGCCATAGTTTATTCTTTTTTTTTTTTAATTATCTTCTTTCTGTCAGGCCTTATTCCGTGAAATGTTCACTTCTTTTACTCTGTCTTCTACTAACACTGATGGGCATATGCACTTTCTATCATTTTTTTTATTGTTTTTCTTCCTTGATGCGTTGGATCAATCCATTCAACTGCTTTTATACCTTAACTAAATCCACCTCGAGTGTTCTTCCTTCCAACGTATGAGCTTTCACCTCATGTTTAATATTTGGAAGATGAAACCTCTTGATTTAATTAGCGTCCGTCTTTTAGTAATTCAATTTAACATATATATATATATATATATATATATATATATATATATATATATATATATATATATATATCTTCTTTAAATGCATATATATGTATTCATATACATATATATTGAATTGAAATAAGTGTATATTCAAGTGATAATAATATATATATATATATATATATATATGAATGTATGTTTAGATATGTTTGTATTTATATATATTTATATATATATATATATATATATATATATATATATATATATATATATATATATTTACATTCATATATATATATACATGCATATATATAACAATATATATGTATGTATATATATATGTGTATGCATATATATTTATATATATATGTAAATATACATGTAGCACCTTTAAATACATATATATGTAATCATTATATATATATATATATATATATATATATATATATATATAAGTGATATATGTGTATATCCAAGTTATAATAATTATGCATTATTGTTATATACGTAGCACTATCTATATTATAGTCATATATGCATATATAATTATATATATATATATATATATATATATATATATATATATATATATATACACACAATATATATGTTATATATATATATATATATATATATATATATATATATATATATACACACATATATATCACTATATATATATATATATATATATATATATATATATATATATATATATATATATATTAAGTGAAGTTAAAATATATATTTATGCATATAGAAGACATATCAGTCAGTTAAATATATATGTATACTTATATGTATATACATTTATTTATATTAATCTATATGCATGTTCCTTTATATATATATATATATATATATATATATAGATATATATATATATATATATAGATATTGATGTGAAATATATTTCTAAATTCAAGTATTAAGAGATGAAGTGGAATATACCTATATTTGATTATTCAATTGATTTATATGTTATATTAAAATATGTATGCATTTATGTGTGCATGCATATATGTATATATATATGTATGTATATATGTGTATAGTTATTGATGTACATTATAAATTTATGATTTGTTTGGGATATTTTCACTCGACATTTTTTCTCTTCCTTCCTCCCATCATTTCAAATATCACTATCGTTATGACTTTTACTATACCCAACCCCGATTTACTGGACTTATCCCAAAGTAAAAATTATTCTTCTGTCAATTTTATTTCCTCTCGCTTCCTCCCATTATATTTTGTCCCTACTTCGCTTCCTACGCCTTCTCCCTCCTCCTCTTTTGACCACATTCTACTCCCACCCTTTGCATTCTGACTCTCTCTCTCCTACCATTTTAAATAGTTTCCATAATGTTTCATGTCGTTTGAAATCAAATAAGTTACCTGGCAGCATAACAAAATTAGTTTTTTTCCCTTTCTTTTCTCTATTCGATATTTATATATATATATATATATATATATATATATATATATATATATATATATATATATATATATATGTATACATACACACACACACACTCTTTAACTTTCTCTGTTACTTTAGTCCTTCTTTTCTTCGTCCTTTTCGTTTTCAGCATATAAATTCTTTTAATACTTTCGAGCGCGTTGCTAATTCGCCACAGTTTTTCGTCATATCAGGCTATCGCAGGAAGCCAATGAGATGTTCGCTTCCTCAATTTGCGACATCAAATGATTTCGCTCTAGAAGACTTTACCACTCCCTCTCTCTCATTTTTTTTCTATTTATTGTTGTATTTCTCTTCTCCTCCGCCTTCTCTTCCTACTTTGTCCGCCTTGATTATTTTTACTTTGCTGTCTTTCGTAAAAAAAAAAAAAATTAAAAAGAAAAAAATATTTAAAAAAAAAAACTACAAAAAGTATCATTCATCACTGTTCATCCATACATATTTTATTATACACACACATACACAGATACGCACATATATATATATATATATATATATATATATATATATATATATATATATATACATACATACATACATATATAGAGAGAGATTTAGCGTCGTTGTTATTCATTTATTTATTTAAAGATTATTTATTTTTAATTTATTTTATTATGCTGTTGCTAATATTTTTTGCTCATTTTGTCTGTATATTCAGTGATCCTAAAGTTTTATATATATATATATATATATATATATATATATATGAATGGGTGTGTGTGTATTTATATATATGTATTTCTTTTTAATAAACTTTGTTTTTAACATTTATCTTTTTTTGGTATTTGCAGTCAGTCTTTCCTAATTTCTTATTCTAGTTGAGCCCGAAAAATTGTCATTTTCAATTTGCGATCGAAATAAGAGAAGAGGCACTTCAGGCAAACAGAAGAAACAGTTTTGCCGCAAGGGAACACTTTCAAGTTCTAATCAACTCTCTCTCTCTCATTCTCGATCTCTTACTCTCTGTCTCTCTCATTTTTCTTTTTTCTTTTTTTTTTTGACATTTTTTTTTTCAATTTCTTTTACCTGTTTTTACCGTTCTTTTTATATTCACCTTTCATCAATATTTGTTCATATTTTGCTTTCATTTTCTTCTTTTTATTTTATTTTTTGTATACATTTATATGTTGATTTTTGATTTTCTTTTGCATGAATTATTTTTGTGTCGTTTTAGTTCCTCCCTTTTAATTTTCTCTCATGAGATTTTTCTTTATTTAATATTCCATTCCTTCCTTTCTTTATTTGATTCGTTTTTCACATTTCACCCTCTTAATTTAATTTCTCTTTCGTCTTTTTTCCCATTTTACTTTGAATGGTACACCGCAAAATTTGCCTGGATTTCTTTTCTTTTTTCTTTCCTTCCTTCCTTCCTTCCTTCCTTCCTTCCTTCCTTCCTTCCTTCCTTCCTTCCTTCCTTCTTGTTCGAACTCGGTTTCATTATTTTCTTTCTTTTCAATTTAAATGTATTTTTTTAAAGATTTTCTACCATCCTTTAATTCTATAATTTTCTCAGCACTATTTTTATCGTCTTCGATTTCTTTCTTTTTCTTTCTTTCTTTCTTTCTTTCTTTCTTTCTTTCTTTCCTTCTTTCTTTCTTTCTTACATCACATCTGATTCTTTCCTTCTTGTTTATATTTGTTTCTTCTTTTCTATCTTCCTTTTCATCTTTCTTTGTTCCTAACATTTGATTCCTTTCTACCTGTTTATATTTCCTTCCTTTTTTCTTTCTTTCTTTCTTTCTTTCTTTCTTTCTTTCTTTCTTTCTTTCTTTCTTTCTTTCACTCAGTTCAATCCTTCCCTTTACTTACAACTTTTTCACGTTTTACTTTTTTCTCAATATTTACCAATATTTCTTCGTTTTCTCAGTTCTCCATTTCTCTTTCATTATAAAGTTTTTTTTTGTCTGTCTATCTGTCTTTCTTTCTTTCCTTTATTTTATTCCTATTTCTTAAATTATTTTCTTTTCTTTATTCTTTTTGTTTCTTTATTTCTTTGTTTCATTGTTCCTTTCTTTTTTCTTTCTCACTCGAACTCCTTTTTTTCCACGTCTCTTTTTTATCCTTAATGCGTTTTTTTTTTTCTTTCTTTTTTTTTTTTTACCTCTCTTTCATTTTATAATTCAATATTTCTTTCAGCTATTTCATATCATTTACTTTCCTCTTTCATTTTACCTTCTTTCCTTTCTTTTTCATCATTCCTTTATTTTGTTTGTTTCTTTCTTTTTAAATTTTCTCAATTCAGTCTTTCGTCTTCGTACCGAATTTTTCTATCTTCTTTTCTTCTTAATTATCACGACTATTTTCTGTCTTCTTTTTATGTCAATTGTCCGCTTCTTTCTTTCTTTCTTTCTTTCTTTCTTTCTTTCTTTCTTTCTTTCTTTCTTTCTATCTTTCTTTCTTTCTTTCTTTCTTTCTTTCTTTCTTTCTTTCTTTCTTTCTTTCTTTCTTTCTTTCTTTCTTTCTTCTGAATCCTTTCCTATTTTTCCTTTCTTTTTCTCACAATTCTTTCCCTAATTTATTTATATTAACTTCTTTCTTTTACTTCATTTTCCTTCCTTCTTTCTTTTCGTTCCTTCTTTTTGTACGTCATTTTCTTTATCTCTATCCCTCTCCTCTCTTTGATATCATTTTTATTAACTAATATTATATTTAGTTTCTTTTATTACATTCTACTGTCTTTTTCTCTGTCTTTCCATATTTACAATTTTCTAATTCAGTTTTCCTTCTCCGTTCGTATATACACCTTCCTGTTCAATTTCCATTATTTATTTAATGATTTTACTTAACACTTTCTTTCCTCTGTGCCTCTTTTCATGTCATATTCTCCTTCCTGGTGGAAATCAGCGACACTAAGAAATGACTTGATTTTCGCATCTACTTTTAAAGATTCGTTTCTCACTCGCTCTCAATTCCTTCCTGTCATAAGTGTCCAAATGCAGGTGGCATTAAATAGGGATGTTTCAATCACCCTAACAAAAATTATTTTTGTATATATATATATATATATATATATTAGGTTTTTTCGTCCTTTGTCGTCAGTACTTTTACTTTTCTTTCAATTTCTCTTTTGCTCTTTTCCCAATTTCTCTTACAGATTCCGACATCTCAATTTTTCTTCATTTCCGTACAGAATTCATATTTGCCAGTTTTAAGCCTTAGTTATTGCCATTCCCCATTCCAATGCAACGATCAGCTGAACACGCAGCATTTCATATTTTATAATTTGGATAAAATTCAATTTGCCACATTTTATTTGTTGGTTTCTTTCTCTCTTTCTTATTTTTCAATATTCCTATATCCTATTTTCTCCCCATTTCCTAATACATTTTTCCCTATTCTTTTCTTTTCTTTCTTTCTTTCTTTCTTTCTTTCTTTCTTTCTTTCTTTCTTTCTTCGTTTGTCTGTTTCTGTCATTCTTTCCTTTTATCATATCTATCTTGCCTTTCATTGTTTTTTCTTCACTTTTTTCTTCTTGCTTACATTTTGTTGGAATATTTCTTTCTTTCATGCACTTTTAAATATTTTAATTCAATATTTCCTTTCGGCATTCTTTCTTTCTTTCTTCTTTCTTTCTTTCGTACTTTCTCTCTCATTTTTCATGATTTCTATGTCCTATTTTCTTCCCATTTTCTATTTTATTTTCCTTAATGTATCTTTCTCTTTGTTTTCCATTCTTTCTTTCCTTCTTTCTTTCTTTCTTTCTTATTTTTCTTCTTTCTTTCTTATTTTTTCTATATTCTTCCCATTTCTTAATTCTTATTCATTCTTATTTTCTTCCTTTGTTTCTGTGTTAATTTCTTTCTTTCTTATATAATATCTATCTTGTATTTTCTTCGTTTTTCCTACTTGCCATTTTTCTTCGTCATTACTTTTTCTTTGATTGTTTCTTTCTTTTTCATGCTCTATTTCATATATTACTAAGTCCGTTATTTTTTTCTTTTCTATTCTGTCTTTATTGCTTTCTTTCTTTCTTTCTTTCTTTCTTTCTTTCTTTCTTTCTTTCTTTCTTTCTTTCTTTCTTTCTCTCTTTCTTTCTTTCTTTAATCTCCATTCAATCATTTCTTTTTAAATTCATATTATTTTTTATTCCTTTTTTTTAATTTTCTTCTTTTTCTTTCCTTTCATAATTCCTATTTTCTATTTTCTTTTTCCAGATTTCATTTTTCCTTATTCATTCATTCTCTTTTTATCTATTTCTTTCTTTAATCACTATCCACTAATTTCTTTTCAATTTATATTCCTCTCTTTTTTTCATTCTTTCTTGCTTGCCTTTGACATTCTTGATGTGGTTTCAATGTTCAGTAAGCTTGTCTCGCTAGAACAGTTACGAGTCAGTAGTGAGTTCGATCCTCACTGAGTGCCTCATACTTTCGGGTTTGTACCACATCTAAGGCACGCTTAAAAAATTACCTTTCTTTCTTCTCGTAATTTTTAATTCCCTTTTTTCTTACTTTTTGTTTGATTGTTTATGCACTAATTTATGCCTATTAAATCCATATTTTCTTTCCTCTTTCTTTCTTTCTTTCTTTCTTTCTTATTTTCATTCATTCATTCTTTCTCTCTTTCTTATTTTCATTCATTTATTCTTTCTTTCTCTCTTTCTTATTTTCATTCATTCATTCTTTTTTCTCTCTTTCTTATTTTTATTCATTCATTCTTTCTTTCTTTCTTTTATTCTTTCTAATTTTCATTCATTCATTCTTTCTTTTTATTTCCATTCTTTCATTCTTTTTTATTTTCACTCTTTCTTTCTTTCTTTCTTTCTTATTTTCATTCTTTCTTTCTTTCTAATTTTCATTCATTCATTCTTTTTTCTTAATTTCATTCAGTCATTCTTTCTTTCTAATTTTCATTCATTCTTTCTTTCTTATTTTCCTTCATTCATTCTTTCTTTCTAATTTTCATTCATTCTTTCTTTCTTATTTTCATTCTTTCTTTCTTTCTTATTTTCATTCTCTCTTTCTTTCTTATTTTCATTCTCTCTTTCTTTCTTATTTTCATTCTTTCTTTCTTATTTTCATTCTTTCTTTCTTATTTTCATTTTTTCTTTCTTTCTTATTTTCATTCTTTCTTTCTTTCTTTCTTATTTTCATTCATTCATTCTTTCTTTCTTATTTTTATTCTTTCTTTCATTCTTTCTTCTTTTCACTCTTTCTTTCTCGTTTTCATTCTTTCATTCTTTCTTTCTTATTTTCATTCTTTCTTTTTTCTTTCTTATTTTTATTCATTCTTTCTTTTTCTATTTCCATTCTTTCTTTCTTTCTAATTTTCATTCTTTCTTTCTTATTTTCATTCATTCTTTTTTTCTTTCATATTTTCTTTCTTTCTTTCTTTCTTTCTTATTTTCTTTCGTTCTTTTAATTATTTCGATCTTCTTCCGATTTCCTCATTCACTTTCTTCTCATCCTTCATTTCTTTCTTTCGTTCTTTTCTATCCACAATCTTTTGCGTTTTTTATTCTTATTCTCTTTATTTATTTGTTTCTCCCTTTATCTTCCTTATTCCTACTATTTTTGCAATAATTATCTGCGACGTGAATATTATGAATAAATAGTATCGTGTAAATCAAATTAACAATTAAAAAAAAAAATTTCAACAGAAATTAGGACGACGAGATGATGAGAAATGTTATATACGATTATCACAGTAATTAATAGAATTATCAACCAGAGGATTTAACATTTCATAAAAAAAAAGCAATTTTGACAAAATAAAATTAATGACTTTAATATGAAAAAGGTGATAATGCTGAAATAATAATGTGAGCAAAAACAACACATCATGAAATTTAACACAATTAAAATAAAAGAAGTTACAAGCGAAATCATCAACGATGTCGTCATTATTATTTTTACCCGATTGTGTTGTCACACAGTGAAATACGTGTTTTTTAAAAACAATTTAAACCCAAGAAAGGCAATAAAGCTACTAAGACGCAAGTGGTTACTGAATGTGAAAGAATACAAAAGAAAGAAAAACACTTTTAAATAGAAATAAGAATAAAAGAAGAGGAAGTGTGAAGAAAAAATAACGATTGGCATTGCATTTAAATTTTTGAAGACCAAACTTGACTGGAACGCATGAAACCGGAAGAGAAGTCCACAAGCGAGAAGTGAGAGAGAAGAAACTGTTAGCATAGTAATTACGGTTACATCTATCTATTTAAAATGATGGGACCTAACCGCCAATCGAGTAATGGGCTTAAATTCATAAATTTTAAGTATCATGAAGGAATGTTAATCAGGAAAATGACCATGAAAGTATTTATTGAAAAGGCACAGGGAAGCTATATTACTTTCTATAAATACCATGTCAGCTAGTCTCCACACTTCTGCAGCGGCTTCCTTTCTATAGCCCTTCATAACATTTATGTTAATGTTATAGAATTCGTAAGATATCCCAAATTGGCAAACCCTACAGGAATGGCAAAAAATAAAAATAAAAAAAAATTGACGATCCCAACTGAGTGAGGCGTGTTTGATCACCGGGGACGATGGAACTTGAGAGTGAGTAGCCATGTAGAAAACACAGAGGGAAGCCACGTTACGTCGGTGAGAATGTGACTGAAGTCGAGGTGTCATGTCAGGATCGATTACATTGCAGATATTTCTTTGGGTCTTGTCAAGAACCTTGTGATGTACAGGCAGAGTGCGATGGATAAATTGTTGTCTATATTACATAAAAATGAAAAAAAAAAAAAACACACACACACACACACTGACATCTAATTTTAATAGATACATTTACTAAGATGACACAAAACTATCCTGAAATACGAAAGAGTTAAATTGATTCAATAAAATCGTCAATGGCTTCAACCACGGCCTTCAGACGACTTTGGAATCTCTTGCATCTCCTCTTGACGGTCTCATTGTTTAAGTTGATGAATGCTGTCATTATCCTTGCCTTCAGTTCATCTAAATAATATAATAAAGAGTTTTGTTGCTATCTTGCTCAAATGTGCCCCACACATAATAATAAAGAGGGTTGCAGTTTGGGGAGTTATGTAGTCATATGTTCGTGGTGATGTGCTCGCTGAAATTGTCTGACATCCATGACTGGGTTCTCCTGTTTGTGAGGCATGCAGAATCCTGTTGCCAGACGTAGTATCTTCCAACATCCACCTCCTTCACCCAGGACAGCATTACCACCTCAAGGCAATTGATGTAGGCCTCCGAGTTGAGTCTTATGCCCTCACCATCAAATTCAGGGGTTATTTTCTTATTGGAACTATCAGAGTGAGATTTCCGAGTATCTGTTCCTCCCCAATAGCCATGGGACTCATTCAAATCTTTCCGAATTCTCTGCACTATCTTGACACCCAAACACTCTGAAATGTTCGTATCGCAGCTTCCGTTGCGAATGCTCAATAGTGCAGTATGCCGTTTCCAAATTTCTGGTGGTGGGAATTGCGTCATGGTGCTATTTTCCACACAGACGTTGGCCAACTGACCCTACTATGCAGTGCCGTCGACAAAATGAAAAAAAAAACAACGCGCATGGCGACAATTTACCCATCAAATCCTATATATATATATATATATACACACACACACACACACACACACACACACACACACACACACACACACACACACACACACACACACACACACACAGTGTAGCAAAATTCTAGTGTCAGATGCTCAGCGTCCATTGCTTACATTTAGAGCAGTTTGATAAGGTTCGGATTCTATACCTTCGTCAGGTGTATGGGATTTTCAAGAAATTGTATCACAAGTAAAACGTGGAGCGACGGTGTTGCTTCGTGGCTGTGGACATTTGAAAACAAACATACCAGGATATTGATGTCCACGTTGTAAGGAGGCATTTATGAGCAGCGGTAATAGATTGCTGTGTTTTCACAGTACAAACTTGATTTAAGGTGGGCTAGAAATTTCAATGCAGACTGTAAGGAGACTTTTGCGCCTGGATTCACAAAGGAAAATGGAATAAGAAGCGGGATCTTCATGATTAGATGGCTATTAGTGCGAGCAATAAAAATGCAGAAAGACGGCTTGTGATATTTAATCGTTATGCAAAAGTATTTGATAAAATACAACACAAATATCTATTTAAAATACTTTGATAACTATTCGGTTGTTTCGTTTAATTGTTTTTGTTTAGGGACATACCAACTCTATTAATTTTTTTAAGGCCGAAATCCAAATATTTTGCACACTATTTTAAAGGCTCCAGGTACATTATGGCATATAGAATGCAAAAAATGGCGTTCAACACAATTCTATGACATCAACTACTTATATGTAATTTGTTGGTTATTTTTTATAAAAAATATATTACTGGTAATTTTACTATACAATGTAGTTTTATACTTTACTTTTTTGTTTGGAATTTCACTATTTGCTCCTAGATTGGGACCCCAACAAGGCGGACCTGGGAACAACAGCAATTAAGATGTGGTTCCACCCTCGAATCTCCAGATCAGTCTGCAGTATGTAGTTTATCGTCATATCCAGGACTAGGAAATATAAGAATATTCCATAGCTCATACCTGTAGAAACCGCATGGGAAAAGGCAAAAAAAAAAAAAAAAATCGAGATATACAAAGGGAACTAACTCGAGGATGTTTATCTTGACAGGACTTAGTCATTGGTGGGCATACGCCATTTATAAGATACAAAGATGTGACAGTGTTGCCGGGAGACACAGAAAGAAAACTGCAGAAACGAGTCAATGAAGCAAGGAAAAGAGAGAAAACAGGATTAAAGACCAATTGTATGAAGACGGGTTTTAAGATTTTCAGGAAGAGGAACAACCTAAGGTTCGATCCACGAATTAGAGATATTAAAATCAAGGAAATACAAAAATTTAAACTGGCTGGGGGTGTCTCAAGAATAGCAGACACATAAACCTAAAGGTGCATTGGAATAGTGAAAGATGCATTCTATATGCCAATGTCTCTCAAATAATGCGCCTGGCCTCACTAGTTCTCCCTGGAAGATGCTAGGTGCACACTAGCATCTTCCAGAGAAATATGTGTACAGGTATCAAAAATAAATATATTTACTTTATTATATTGCAGTACCGGTCTCTTTCATATTCATGTGAATTAAGCTGTTCTGTTGTCGTCACAATTAAATGCAAAAAGAGAGGAACTCTTCAATGTATTGAGGAGGAAATGAGAGTTTGCCTATCAAATATACGCCCAAACATTGAAGAAATCGCTAAGACTCATGAAGCACTTGTTTCTCATAAACAAGAGATCGAATAAATTGAGGTATGTTTCATTTTATATTTTTTATTGCATTATTTTTTCTGCAATATTTGGTTTCTTTATAAAATATTTTTTTCCGAAATTTGTATATAGTGCGCCTACAGTTATTGGTAGATTTCAAGTGCACCCCGACTTCAAAAAGTATGAGAACAGCTGTTATAAGTTATACGAAGAATTATGCAATAAGAAAAGATTCATTACAAGCAATGAAAAGAGTGCTGACCAGTTACATAATACCAATCTTCCTATATGGTAATATATGGACAATATACTTAGAGATGAATAGGAGATTCGGGGAAAGAGACGTGATCCGACTGAAGAATGCTGAGAATATCATTGACGTTGCATGGGACTATGAAGACATATTAAGAAAAATGGAAACAAAAAGAATCCTTATACTTAGAGACAGTTGAAATGTTTTAAGATATCTAATACGGAAAGATATCTGGATGAATTTGGCAGCCACAGATCATACTGAATAGAAGAGGTGCAAATATTCACCTAGAGTAATCGACTTAGCGTCAAAAGATGACAACACTTTTATTAGGAGGGATGGTACCGTTATTAGTTACAAAAGATAGAATGATGTGGGGAGACATGATCACAACGACAGAAGAAGAAGAAGAAGAAGAAGAAGAAGAAGAAGAAGAAGAAGAAACCATTAGTCGGACTATAGTTTGTTGTTTTGTTTTTTGTTTTTTTTTTCGGACAGGGTTGCTTGGAAAATATAGTTTTAATGAAGAGGTTTTCCATTTGTCATTCATATACATTGTCATCCACAGACAAACTGTTTCGCAGCTCATCAGTATGGCTAAACATCCGATGCCGAGATCAAAACCCGATTGATTTGATATCAGTCGGAGACTATCATTAAGCCAATGGCACACGAGACGGATGAAAGTGAATTTAGACGTATTAATTTTTAGATGAACACACCAGTGACTGGGAGAACTCGATTCGTTTAACGAAGAATCTTGCATTATGAATATAATCAAATGAATAAATATAAATAAATGTACGAGTAAGTGTTCACACACAAATACATACATATATCCTTTGGTGCAAGAAAAATAGTGTCCAATGCAAAACAACAGAGCTATTAAGTATGTATTAATAAAACAATACAACTCATGCCGAATGCAATCTTCAGGTACTAATATTTTTTTACAGTGTGGTTAATATTTCTGTGTCTCGCGAGTTCGTGATGTTGTTTGGATGAATTATTAATGTTGTTAAACATATAATTGCACTATAATCTAATTATTAATTTACATTTTGTCTCAAAATAAAAATGGGAAATTCTGTTTATTTAAAAAAAATTACGACTGTTGTTTTGAATATACGTTTGAAAAAAATGGGTAAAACTCATTTTATGCTTAAAAAATAATGATAAATTTAGTAAATATTAAATGTGCATATATATATATATATATATATATATATATATATATATATATATATATATATATATATATATATATATATATGTGTGTGTGTGTGTATATCACATCACTCCAACCAAATATGTTAGCTCTATCTCTGATATTGAGCGCTTTCTAATAAATATCGCGCATATAATATATAAATAATTATATATATATATTTATTTATATTTACTTACACACACACACACACACACACATATATATATATATATATATATATATATATATATACTTGAGTAGATGTTTATCCCATATTTCCTGTTTAGGCTTGGGATTCCGGTGGCTTCTACAGTCTTTTTTCTTCTCTTTCACTTCACCAACTCCTTTTTGACTTGTTTGCATTATTCCCTTACTTGGAGATAATGCAAAGAATATATATATATATATATATATATATATATATATATATATATATATATATATATATATATATGTATGTGTGTGTTTATGCTACGAAAATATATTTTACATCAGTTTTTACTTAACGTTTCCATTAATATATATATATATATATATATATATATATATTCACATGACATGTAGATAGATAGATACATTGATAGATAGATATATATGTATGTATGTATGTATGTATGTATGCGTCTCTCAGAATATGCCCCTATTCAAAGATCTGTAAGTATTAATATGAACGAAACCAGTAAAAACTAATCTTGAATTCTAAAATAAAGAAAATAAATCATTAAATCCTGCATTTTTTTTCTTTCTTGCTCAATTCTAATTTCAGTTCTATGCTTTTTAGGACATCTTCTCATTTATTTATTGTAAGCTTTTGTATTTTTCTGCTTACAACTAACGCAGAAATATAAATTTCTTTTCTATCATTACTAACGACGAAGTAAAACTGGAAATAAATCGAAAGTCGAAAATGAACAAAAAAAAAAAACAAAAACGAGAAAGAAACAGACTTATACAAATCCATTCCGAACTGAAGCAATAGAGAAATGTATATTAAGTCAACCAACCTTGTTTTTTTTAATTAAATTTTGCAATATCCTTTTTGCCATTTTTCAAATACGACACACACACATAAACACACGCACACACAGAAACACATACATGCACATACAGACATGCACAAAGATATATATATATATATATATATATATATATAGAGAGAGAGAGAGAGAGAGAGATTTACTAAGCATAGCTTAGATGTGACACACGGCCGAATGTATGGAACACCCGTTGAGAATCGAACTCACTACCCAGTCGTAAGTGATCTAGCGAGACTACCTTCCGTTGCCTGACAAGTTATTAGCTTTGATATATTTCACTAATACTCACATGTGACGAAGAGTAGATATACAATGAAATTTAATCATTTGCTGTGTAAATACATTTCTCACTCTTTCTCTCTCACACACACATACACACACACACGCACGCACACACAAACACACACACACACACACACACACACACGCACACACACACATATATATGTTAAAATATTTTAAGTTATGCTATATTAATTATTAAAAGTGCTCCATATCAGGGATAGAGCGTATGAAATCCCTACAAGATATTCAACAGAAACGCTGTAAAATCAGATACAGTTGCACGGAGAATATAACATAAATATTAAAAAAAGGACAACAAAACAACCAACAAATCAACTGAAGGCACCAACTCACCTGTAACTAAAGACCTAAGCATGAATGCCCCTTAAACAGCAATTGCTTGTAAGGCAATTGTATATACAAAGCCACTGTAAACACATAAGATAACAAAGAAAAATACACATAACAATAATTGATGGATAATGAAATCAGAGGAACAATCTACACAATAAATCCTTTAACTATAGTAAATACGCAAATAACACAACACTTACTAAACATATATTTAACTTAAAAACGAAAAAAAATAGCCAAAATATCAGAAAAATAAAGAAAACAGCACCAGCCTTATAAAAATAAATAAAAAAAAAACTGTAAACTTTTCTGGAGTAGAAAATACATATAATCACTTACGCAAACCAAGAGAAATTGCTAAATAAACGATCAGAACTTATTACTAAATGCAGACTGTAAACCATTTCTTTACAGCGTTACTTATATTGATTGATTTGATTTTTTATGGCTCATGTACTTTTTGTAGCTTGAAAATATTTTTAAACTGTGAAAATTTTATGGAGATAATAATGACTTACTGATACAAAAAAGAAAAGGGTAACTTCGTGGCTTTTCCCTGAAGTAAGCTAGATGAATAAGACTTGACGTGTGAGCCACCCAATGCGGTGTTTTATGGTGAGTGATTCGATGCTTTGACTTTCAGGCTTTCCTTTCGGTCACAGAGTAATCCTATTCGATGACCAAGGTAGAAAGAAGCTTTTGCTGCAATAAGCGATCTAATTCTTGGATGTCACGACAATATAGAGTTTGTTTCGAAGTCGAAAAATATAATAAATAAATCCTTGTTGCTGAAGAGGCGTTTGATTAGCTTTCTATATGCAGCTCCAGTTCTGTGTTCTATATCCTTTTTTGCAGAGCAATTGTTTGATAAAAGGCTGTTTATTTGTTTATGGGTTGTATGACCGATAACAAAAAGTGTTATCAGGAGGATCTTAGATAGAGATTGACATTGCATTTAAATTTTTAAAGATTCACGTTTGCTGGAAACGAGGAGCCAGAAGGATGTTCCATAAGCAAGAATTGCAAGAAAAAAATGTTAGCATATAATTTACGGTTACATTTAGTTAACTCAACTCTAAATTGATGAGATCTCGACGCCAGTATAGTACGGCGCTTAAATTAAAAAGAATGTCTAGGTAGCGGAGAGTGATATTTATTTCTGCTTTTTTACAGAAAATGTGGCACAAATTCAAAAATGGGGAACGGGGAAAAGGACAGTCTTCTTCTGTCTTAAATTTAAACTTAGTTAACCACAAACACTAACCCAAGCATACCACAACATTCCTAACACCAAAACAACACATACTTAGCTTACTTACTACATCCACCATAATACCACATTGTCTCTATGAAAATCCTAACTATTCACCATATGTACAGTTCATTGTCTGTGGGGTGAAGGGAATAAAACAACAATTTAAAAAACAAGGTAGCGGAGAGTTCAACTTAAAATTTACCATTTTGACCTTATCGATATTATATATATATATATATATATATATATATATATATATATATATATATAAGCTAAAATTCACCTTCCTCGCTTATAGCTTAGCTTCTTCTCGATAGCTTTGGAGTAGATTCTCCGACTGATGCCAAATCAGCCAGATTTCGATCCCGACTTGAAGCAATTGAATGTGTAGCCACACTGATGAGCTGTGTTACATCGAAGCAGTCTGTCTGTAGAATACTATATATACATATATATATATAGTTAAAACTAGAGCGACAGACAAACCTACGAAGGTTTCACCTAAGTGGATCGTCAGAGAAGGCTGGCTTTCCTGACGATCCACTTAGGTTAAAACTTGTTAGGTTTGTCTGGCTTTCTAGGTTTAACTAGGTCTGCTCTACTTACTGTATCGAGCATTTTATTTAGTTATTTTGCCTACTCGTATCGGTTTTTTTTCTTTGGGCTTTGGACTTGGATGCTAGACGATTATTTTCGGCTAACGTACATGCTCTTGGTTCTTTCTTTTTTATACCTTTTTTTCTCTTTGTTATTGGTTTTATTATTTGCAAATCAAAACACTGAAGGTTTTCCGAACGAGTATAATTTCTTATACTTATATGATTACTACTACTAATACATACATACATACATACATATATATATATATATATATATATATATATATATATATAGATAGATAGATAGATAGATAGATAGATAAGTTTCGCTGTTGTGTGAACGATGATACCACTCAGCTGTATTTTCCAAAAATTTAACTGTGGATTCCGATTTATAAATTGTATAATAGAAGTTTCTAAAATCATTACTAAAAGTTAAGATAAATGCCAGTCAGGATCTTTAACTAAGAGACTAGACTGGAGAACAAATATCGCAATTAATGGCAGCCCAGAACAATGCCCCCAGAACAATGCCCCAAGAACAGATAAAGACCAAGCCAGCACAAATGTGAAACTAGTGGCAAGACATTAAAATATGTAATAAAAGAATACCAATGATAATGGTAATAATAGGAATTTCCTTATAAGGAAACATTCAGAATTCATTGTCCGAGCTGCCAGTTCATTTACTATTGAAATTTATAAAATAATCCTATTAAAGCAATTATTAATGTAAACAGGTTTCACAAGCCTATTAACACTTATCGCTTTTTCCGGTAGTGATAGGGGCTTCCTTCCTAATCTTTGGTTTTAAGTAGTGCGAACAAAATATTGGTTATACCACTGTTTTCTTGTTGAGTTAAATTTGATATCTATTTTACACGTTGCTGTTGTTGAAAGTCCTCAATGATGTTGTTCCTGTTGTTTACTGCAGATATTTGTGATTCTGTAGCACGAGTCCACATATTTCGAAGAAAGAGTTATAGTTTTCATACGCTCAAAGCCAAAAAAATAAAAAAAATAAAAAAATAAGTACATAAATACGTGGGATGGTCAATAAATATGCAAATAATGATACTGATCAATGGCATATAGACAATCCAAAATCTTAAAGAATGATAAACATAAAACCCTGTGGGATATTTAAACCAATTATTCAGTACAATCCAGGTGATCTGCAATTATTGTAAACAAAAAGATATATGTTAGTCGATTTTGCTGTTCATGCAAATCCAAGCGAAATGAAGAGAACACAATAAACAAGATTAATATCGGGACCTCACCCGAGAAGTAAAGACAATTTGGGACATAGATGTGACAATAGTGCTTATTTTTGTTGGCGCATAGCGAACTATCCTAAGAAGCACAGATAAGCTGCATGAAATCCAAGCAAACGTAGACACCATCTTATTAACGTTACTATTGAAAACAGCTAGAATATTTTTGGAGCTTTTCTTCTAGACAATACAAATAAATACAAATAATTACTATAAGGTAGCTCAGCGAAAAATTAAACGAGACTTATGCACAAATCTTTACTCATTCCATCAAAATGAGCTTCAAATCCGTGTGTTTGCTTAGTGAAGAGACTTGCTGCTGCGTTGTCTTTGTAAATATGTGCCGACATTTTATCTCTAGTGTAGCCCATAGTATGGGAAGGACTTTGGTGTGAAGGACCTCTAAAATTTTGTCTTTTTTATGCAGTTGGTATCTTTCTAACTTCGATTTAATTATTAACAAGAATCTATCAAAATTTGCGATGGGGCTAATTCAAAGACGATGTTGAATATTAGGTTTGAGAATAAATAATATTTTTACGATCAAATGTTAGATAGCATCTTTTAGATATGCTGTAAGGTTCTTGAGATGGCCCACTTCTCAAAATAAATAGACATTCTATTTCACGAAATAACCATTCTATTTCATATATATACATATATATATATATATATATATAATTATTATTTATAAAAAAATTATAACATAAGTATGTTATAAAATCTTCAACATCATCACTTGATAAGACACCGAGTGTGTTGAAACAAAATGGCTATTTTTGTAGTGATTTTATAACATACTTATAATTTTTTTATAAATAATAATTATATCTGCTCTACTTTGTATTGAGCACTCTTTAAGAATAGTAATTGTTGGTTATTGGAATTCATTCCATATATACCAATTATACACTTGGATATATATATATATATATATATATATATATATATATATATATATATATATATATATATATATATAACAATAAAACGCAAAGGAAATATCTTTTAAGCATGTAGGTGAATTTCTGCTTAGATTGAATTAGTAGCGTGATATGAGTTGGAAAATTTCCGAAAGTACATGTTACTAGAATGAACTGTGAAAATTTCACGGTTTTTATTTTTGGATTTTCTGATGAATCATAATTCTTCAGTCAATGATTGAATAAGCTCATGACGATTTCTACGACAATAAAATATCCGTAGAAATCCCCTTATCAAGTACTTAAATATGTGAGCTTAACTTTAACAAAATATTGTAATAACAATCATAATTATGAATGCTGGTCGTTATTTTAACAAGTAAGTGGGTACAAATGAAGAGATTTGAAATTAGTAACTTTTCATTTCACTGAAACAACTATTAAACACTTCTGTCTTCTCTTCTTTTATTCTTTCTTTCTTTCTTTCTTATATCCTGTTTTTCCAGGTAGTCTAAAGGCAATAGGCCATTATTTATGAGGTACTTGCAGTAGACATTAAACATTTCCATCTTCTTTTCATTCTTTGTGGATAAATTCCCGTTTTTCGATAATTCTTCTTAATAATTTTAAAAGAATTCAGCAGGCGATGTTATTTTAGTCATGGTAACTGTTCTTTAGACGGTTTTCATTCTTCGATACTGCTCATCTGAAAAATGCAGGTTTTTTTTTTTTTGGTTTTGTTTTTTTTTTTATCGTTGTCGCCATCGTTTCCATGTTCTTCCCATTTCGCCTTACGCCACAAATTAATGTTGTTATATATTATTTTAATAAACATCGATTCTCGGCTTTTTGCATGAGATCAAAGTATAGTATCTGTTCTTATCAGGTTAATCTGATTATCTCATTTCTATCGAGCCTTCATTCTTTCACTTTCTGACTGAGAACAAATATCTTTTCCCCACTTTTCACTTGATCAAAACGAGGAATAGTTTATTATTTATGTGGTATTGGCAGAACGTAACGATCGTGCTAAGTAACGATGCGGGAGATAAGCACAATTATTGGCATGGTTGAACAGATGACATCAGCAAAGTCATATGAAATCTTTAATCATGCTAATCGAGAATATATGTATTAGATTTAGCAAATTCCAGTCGAATCCATTACATTCACTTACGTGCAAATACCCTTGGGAAAGGTATGAATCTTCTTCTTCTCCACTTCAAAATCTATGGGTTAACAGCAGGACAGACCGGGTTCTTTAGCCTTGGATGGTAACTGGTCTACCGCAGAAAGAAATGGCAACCTACTGCGGGAAAGAAATCTGCCTCGTCAGTCATGTATCGAAAGATAAATGATGGCTTCAGCGTGTATCACGCATGGCACATAACTATAAAAGTACATCATCATCATTATCATCATCATTTCTATGACCAGGTATGGTCTGGGGTTGCTGAGCATTTGACCAACTTCCGGCACAAATGTAGGTATACATTCATGCGTAGTAATGAAATGTAAAGTTGGCTTAGAACATCTCTAACCAGGTCAGGCAGGCCACAGGAGATGTCCGCCTACTTGAAGACTCGTGGCCGTTGATTCTGTCCGGGGAAACTGCCCGCCTTGGTCGTTGACTTCAGTCTAAAAAACCCTCTACCGCTGCGGTAGAGAGAAAAGAAGTCAATGCGGCTGTCGAGCAAATAAAGAAGACGTGTTGAACAGCAACAAGTGTTAATGCAGAAGTTTGGCTTAAAAGGACGATGCACCAAAACAGATGCATCAGAGTAGGAAAAGTTTCGAACTGGGAATTGTCCTAACGTTTTAGGTCCGTGTAAAGAATCGGCATCAGTGCAAGAAATAAACAGTCCTAATTAAAATGAACTTTTTATATCCAAGCCAAAAACGGAAATTCAAGCAAGAAGACTGGATATACTGGCCAGAAATAAGCGTAAATCATCAGCCAGATTGTAGATGGGACATTATCAGCAGACCAAAGGTCAATGCTTTGGTCCGCTGGTATTGAAGAACAAATGGAAAGTTATAAAATTCCATGGCTTAGCATAAAAACTGATGAAAAAAGCCCGCAGTACAATGAAACTTGGTGGTTTATTTAACAGCATATAGTCTCCTTATATGTCATTTAATACCGGAATTTAATTTTCTTGGGAAGTAATAAATATATGCTACATGTTATTCTGCTTTCACAGTTACATACATGGTAGAAGATACTCAGCTTTTGTTCATATACATGTTTGTGTGAACATAATTCCTAGAGGCGGTGATACGTGTATTTATGTTGTCGTTGTGTTGAAGTTATATTTTGGAATACAGGTTGATTTATTTAAGAGAATGTAGGATATTATGTGGATTAATGTCATGAAAGAGTTCTTTCATGTTGAGTGATGCATTGTTGGTAATTTTTTACTATAAATAGATATTATTGATAATTTTAATATGAATGGGTATTGCTGGAAAGTTTTACATTAAATGTGTACTTTTATAATTTCATAATTTTTTTTCCTGTTGGATGGTTACTGTTTGTCCAGATGCAACCATTCGGGATCATGATGGGTGTGAGAACAACAGCAATCAAGAGTTGATTCCAAGCTCTTAAAACCACCAATCTCCCGATCAGAGGCCTTACTGCTGGATGTAGTTTATTGTCATACCAATGACTTGATTAAACCAGAGATTAGACAAGAACAGTGCGGATTCGTTAAAGACATTGAAATAAGGAATGTAATAGTTATCCTTCAATGATATCACAAAATGTGATATAATCATAAAAGGATGTGTACCGGTGTTCTATTTATTATGCAGTTTGATAAATTACGTCACAAAGAATTGATGAAATAGCTAGGTAACCATACGATATTTGGAAATATTAATGGAATAAATGAATACCTCTCCTTGCAGTAAACTGTCTGCATAAAGATAGACTGTGAATTCAGTAAAGCTACAAAAATAGAATGGCGTATAAATCAACGATGCGTATTCACACCGGACTTTTTCATCTGATATAGTGAAGCGATTCTTTAAGAATTAGAAATGCTACCAGAATTCTTTATTAGCAGCCACAATCTTAACAACATATATTCAGATGACATAATGTTAATCGCAGAGACAGAAAAGGAAACAACAAGAATTCCAACAGATAGTAGTGAAAGAAAAGAGAAATAGAAATATCAATTGCATGAAGATAGAGTGCGTGGTCGTTAGCAAATGGGAGAATGTGGCACAAGGCCGAAAGTATGTGGCATCTAGTGTGGATCGAACTCACTTTTCAGTTGTAACTAATCAAGCGAGACAAGCTTGCTAACCATTACACCACGCCGAGGTGCTCGAATCCGAATAGTGAAATATGCCTATTAAAAGGTAAGCAAAGTACTACGAAGGAGAAAAATTTCATTGGAAAAAAGACCATTGAATTGTTATCTAATATCAGTCCTTCTATATGGAAGTTAATGCTAGATTATCTCCTCGCAGATGAAGGAGAGATTTGAACCAACATAATTGTAGTTCTACTGAAGGATCTACCGAACATCTAAGCAATGACGAAGTTTTAAAGAAAAAGAAAAAAAAAAGATATTTATACTCAATATCAGGAAGTGGCAGTTGAAATTTCTAGGGCATATAATGAGAAAAAAAGGCTTGGAAAATTTGAAACTCACAAGACAGATTGAAGGCAAGTGGGCAGAGAAAAGTAACCCATAACTTACCTAACGATCTTGAGTAAATGGATGTTGGAACACAGTTGAGGAGAGATAACAAAAAGACAAAATTTATTAAGAGATACAAATGAGAGGAAAATGTGGAGAGACATGATCGCCAATATCCTGAAGGGATACGGCCCATAAAAGAAGAAGCATGAAATTGGTATGTAAACATTGGATTGATTGGTAGATTCGTTTTTTACTGTTTACCAAACCTTTGCAGTTTATTTTATAGCTAGAAAATATTTTTAGATTGTAAGAATTTTTTTGAGATAATAATCGTTTCGTGTGATAAGTTTTACAAATCAACCAAAGGGCGGGGCAGAATAGATGAAATCATACATTTTCTAAGTATACTTGCACGTAAACGAATATAAGAAACCCAATAGGACTTGGAAATCAGATTTCGGATTAACAATTCCGAGCCATTATCCATTACACCACCCACACATGCAAGCTTACAGCACCTGGTATTCCCAAGCGGTCACCCATCTAGATACTGACCAGTCTTGAAGATGTTTAACTTCGGTGATCGTAGGGAAGCAGTTTTTCAATGTGACCATAAGTTCATATACATGTCAGATGCACCGGGACATAAACATAAAATTGAAAATGAAATTTGATGCACAGTAAATTCGAGGAGAAACCACGGCTTCTGTCTCTAACAGCTGACTGAGTAAGCCCATGGAATTATTTTTGTCAAGGACATTTAGCGTGTTATTGAACTCTACTTGTTCAACAGCCAGACAGCCTGATTTTCTCTATCTTCTCTATTTGCATATGTCTGTCATATTCACAGTGATCGAGTGTATAAAATTTTACTTAATAATTATCTTACTCGGAGAGTATGCAAAACTGTAAGAAAATTGATTCAATAACTGAACCTCAGATAAAGCTTGGAATCAGACGCTTAAAAATTGAGCAGTAATCTTTTGAAAGAGATCACGTTTTGAAAAGCCTTTAAATAGCAGAACACACGGAAATCTGTGCGTGCTGTAATTAAGGCAAATCGGCGATTGATTTCCAGAATATTGAAGATTTGGGAAATCCACGAGTAACTGTTTTAGAGTTTGTGACGATCAGTTGGTTAAGTTTGTTTCGTGGCATATCAACCCGTATGGGTCATTTAATCCCAAAATTTAAATAATCTGAACATATTGTTCACTATTTTGGTTTCAAGTAAATATATTTTGAAAACAATTGGACGCCTACAACTACAGATAAAATGTATTGCTGGTCATTTTACGACAAAAAATTGTGTTTGTTTTAGCGGCTTATCAACTCCTTATGGGTCAGTTAATGCCAAAATTTAATTATCTTGGTAACATTATTAATTCCCTCTAAAATATGTTGCTGGTATTTATACTATCAAAATATATTTTTAAACTTTCATAGTGTTTTGACCACAGTTTGGGAGTTAACTATTTTGCCCATAGCTGGGACCCTAGCAAGTACTATGACCCCGGAACAACAATTAAGAGATGGTTCCACGCTCCTCAAAATCTACGATCTCCCGATCAGAGGTCGTGTTGATGTAGATTATTGTAATACCCATGACTATGTTCGTGACGAAGCATTATTATTCACATCAAACATATATTAACAAAAGTTGCCCAGGGCTCCTGCCAGAAGAGCGGAAAAGGTTTGTCTGCAAGCCCTGGCAATAAATCCTATATTTTCAGAGAGTCGATGAGTCGCATATCTAGAGACTTCGTTCTGAAATCAAATCGGTGTCTTCCTTAGAGATGTGGCTGGGAAGTCTATACCAGAAAAGGTGAGAAAAATTGGAAACAAAGCCAACGCAATATTGACATTATTATTATTATTATTTTTTTTTTTTTTGTTGTTCAGGGTGGTATTTCCCACCGGTTACATTCCTCCTGAACAAGCAATAAATGTAATAATCGATCGTAATTCCACGCCATTTGTGGGAAGCAGAAAGTGGAAAACGGTGGTAGCTTTGAGCTTTTTTTAATAATCATTTAATCCAAGCAAGACAATAAAGCCACTAAGACGCAAGGGGGTTACTAATTGTGAAAGAATATGAGAAAAAGAACAATAAAAGAACAGGAATTACGAAGACAGAAGATAGCGATTGACATTGCATTTAAATTTTTGAAGATGACTAGAAAGCAAGAAACAGAAAGAGAGTTTCAAAACTGCGAAGTGCGAAAGAAGAAACTGTTAGCATAGAACTTACGGTTACATTTAGCCATGTCATCTATAAAATTATGAGACCTAACCGCCAGTCTAGTACTGCGTCCAAATTCATAAAGTCTACGTACAAAAGAGGAAAATACTTCAGAACAATTATCATGAAAGTATTTATAGAAACGGAACAGAGAAGCTACATTACGGGGATGGAAAGTAACTGAAACCGTGATACTATATCAGGACCGATAACATTGCATATTCTTTATTTTCTGAAGATTCTCAAAATACATATAGAAACATCGGATCAGATACGATAGTAATATTGACGAACGATTGACTTACGTATGTTTAAGATAGATTCTTGCCCTGTCGGCTGGGGCTTCAGAAAAACACCAACTGCACCTCTGCAGAGGGGTAAAACCCCCTCCAATGAGGCATCCTGGGTATGACGATAAACTACATCTGGCAGCAAGGCCTCTGGTCAGGAGGTTTTGAGGAGCGTGGAAACAGCTCTTAATTGCTGGTGTTTCCAAGACCACCTTGACCCCGGTTGGTAGCATCTGTGAGTCCCAGCTGCGGTCAAAGAGTTAACCGCCAAACTGGGGGTCAAAACTAAGTGTGAAAATAAGTTTTAATACCAACATTACATTTTTTAAGAAAAAATTATTACCAACGATACCTTATCAGCAGGATATTTTTGAAAAAGAAAATACTAGCAATAAAAATCTTATCAGCATTAAATAAGCCATTGAGGTTGATATGCCGTAAAACAAAACCAAATAAACAAGATAGATTCTGGCGATAAAAAAGGACGACACAGTAAACCAACTTTCATAGCAGCAGATATTATTTAATATGATCTTTCCACTTCATGTCAATGGAAAAAAAACTTGCTCGATCTCTGGCATCTTAATTACAAAAAAGTGTCTGACTATTCTTCGTTTTCACGGAAGACGACATGTCTATTCCCAACAAGAGCAACACCTTCCTGAAAACTACAGAAAACTTATCAAAATATCTCGATCGAGTAAACTGAGAGAATGCGAGTCATGATGACCACAATAATACCGGTGCCCTCCGTCTGGTCAAGAATAGGTTGGAAATGTGCACAGCCAAATCCCTGGCATTATCAAAATACTAGAAGTCTTAAAGATCGTCCTCATTAGTACCACACAAATACTTAATAGGTTTCTATTCATCGAATAAATATATTAAAAAAAATAATAATAGGTTAGTTTTCCAGATTCGCCATTTAATCTGATTGCACATTTTACAGTATATAAATTGTATATGTGTATTCACATACACATATTAATGAAACGTTAAAGTAATATATACAATCATAGACTATCATGCAATCAAAATAAAAGATGTGAGGCATTTCTAAGACATATCCAACCAACTGTATCAACAAGCATGATATACTGAGTGATGCTTGAGGTTTCAGATTGAAATTTAGAGGCAGTTCTTAAAACAAATAAGCAAACTTAAGCAACAACAAAAACAACAATAATAATAATAATAATAATAAGGTTGGAAAAGATTGCAGTAAGGTTGGAAAAGATTGCAGTATACTAATTAAAGGGATTCCTGGAAGTCCATGCCCCAAGGAGATACAAAAAATTGTTCTGACAAGTAAAGCCCACACTTTACGAAGGGCTTTATCTATGTAATTTTTTTTGTCAGTGGAAAGTGTCATGATGCCATTTTTAACCTTAGGTCCCTGGGCGGGACACGGAAAGAAATGTGTAAACGCCAGAAATCAAAGAAAATAATAATAATAATAATAATAATAATAATAATCTGTTGAATCATAAGTAATTTCCGTTTTTGAGAACAAATTGTAATGGCGAATGTATAAACCTAATTCCTCATCAGCAGTTAAGAATAAATTTGGAGTACACTCACAATTCTTTGCTTTTTTGAACTGCAGTGTACACCGTGGATAAAAGGAGAAATGCTGTCCATGATATCGCAAGGCTACATACAGCTGAAATAACAGAGGATTTTTTTTTTAAATTTGGTTTGTCTGTTGTACCTCATCTGCCATATTCACCTGAAACCACCCGTTTAATACATTTTATAATCACTGAAAAACGCTTTGATGAGGAATTCTCTAATGAAAACCAGATTCAAGTGTTGGCCAAAATCCTTCTTTTCGCTTCAAAACTTTGGGAATTTTACTCAAAATTGTATCAAAGAGCTGCTTGAGGAGTGGCAACAAGCCATTACATATAATCGATAAAATAGAATTGTATTGTATTTTCAGATTTATAAAACAAATGGAGTCTTTATGATTCAAATATTCGTGATAATAATTGTTATGATGATGATGATGATGATGATGATGATGATGTCTAACAAATAAAATAAAGAGACTGGAGACAATTGTGATGTTAACAATAATGTTGATAATGAAGATGGTAATTTATCTAAATTCTCACTCGCGGTAACCATTGTCAAGATTATTTTATCATTTCGGTAGCCAGCCTTATTTCATTACGACTTAGGTGAAGCCTTTAAATTCTCGCGCGAAACACGAAAGACAAAATCAAAAATTAAAGGGACATTGCGAATCAGACACGATACGCTATTCAGTTACAGTATAAGGTTCCAATCAAATAATCAGCCGCTTCATCAATTTTCCCACAAGTGCACGCGTGCGAGCGGATGTGCGGCCGAAAGACCAAAAAGCGGCAATGACACTCGTTCTTCTTAATTAACCCGCCCGATTAATTAACTCTGAAAACATCCATTAAATAATTAACCCGAGCCATTACGTCAATTTCATACTTTTCGAGCGAATAATTAGTTCGCGCCAAAACCTTTGCTTCCATCGCCCTTTCTGTCACCATCCCCATACGATCACAATTTTTCTCGCTATTGTATATATGACTTGACTCAGGCCTCTCTCGGCCTCTATTCGACAATTTCTTTTTGTTAAAACATTTGGCTTTCTCTCCTCCTCTATTCCTCGATCTTTATATTTCACAATCTGTTTTAAAGCCATCCGCATTTTTCTATCAGGTTCTGTTTTTTCTTGGTTTGTTTAATAACATATGAACTCCTTATGAGTCATTTAATGGCGAAATTTAATTTTCTTAGGAGCTTTGAAGTAATAAAAATATGATATATAATTCTGCTTTCACAACTGAATACATGGTAGATGTTACTCAGATTTTTTTTTCATATTCATGTTTGTGTGGACAAAATTACTAAAAGCGGTGATATATGTGTTTCATGTTGTAGTTTTGTTGAATTTATATTTTGGAATTTAGTTTGATTTCAGTATCTGTCTATATTTCTCAGATGAGGTACACTATTTACATTATTCGGACTATTGCCTTCATCTCTGTCGCCATGTTTATCACAACGTTTCGGCGGTTGTACGCTCCGGCATTTACATTAGGTTTATAAGACCCAGAAATTCATACACAGATGTCCTCAATGACACATGGCACAGTGGGTAAAGGTGTTAGTTAAATCCGGTGTCAGGAACCAAGGAATGCGAGTTCAATACCTGGTTAAGGTGGTGGAGAACTTGGAGAGGGGAATTAACAGGAGATAACTAATAACTGACATCCATTAGACATAGCACTTGTCTGTAGAACAGTCTACCCCAGTGAGCGAAATAAAGGGTTCAGTTCGACATTCCAACCGCCTGAAGAAGGCCGGAGCGTACAATAGCCCGAATAATGTAAATAGGGTTAGTTTGATTTCTTTAAGAAATTGTAGGATATTATATGGAATAATTTTCTTTCATTGATGGTTGATTTTGTTTAGCGGCATATCAACACTTATGTGGGTTATTTAATGCAGAAATCTAAAAAAAAAATCCAACGCCATTGTATATCTTCAACTACTTGTATTGCTGGTCATTTTGCTCTGAAGTTAAAAAAAATATTGTTGGTTGCTGTCAATATGTATTGTTAATAATTTTACTATAAATATGTATTGTTGGTAATGATTTTATAGAAAAATGTATTGATCTTTTTACTATAAAAATGTATTTTTTATACTTTCATACTGTTTCTTTTTTGTTTGGAAATTCACTATTTCCTATTGCTGGGACCCTAACAGGTGCTACCACCCCGGGACAGTGTGGTCTTGGGAACAACAACAATACAATTAGGTTCAATACTCATCAAATCCTGCAATCTCTTGATCAGAGGATGATTAGATTTAGAAGGCTTATAACTTACTGTATTTCTCTTTCGATGTGATATCATTATAATTCCCCACATTAGTAATCAATATTCTTTTCTTTCACACCAACTCATTTTCTGTAAAGATTACATAATTTATACTTTCTAGCATGAACTTGATTTCAAAAAGTTCTTACACGATTTATTGCAGCTTCTGATTTCTTTCTAGAATCTGTCTTCATAAGCCACTCTTAGGGATGTGCAGTAACGTAACAGTGTTCGTCACGAAAAGTGGATTCGATGAGCCGATTTCAAATTCGCGCCTAGCCTGTTTTGTTTACTTTCGCACAAATACTCTTGGAAAATGCGTGATTCAATTTCATCTCCGCCCCAATTATAGCTTTAAAAGCAGGATAGACTGAACTCTTGGGATTTCGGTAGTAACTAGTCTGGGAAAATGACTACTCTGAAATTAAACTCGTAGAGAATGGGATTAAGAAGAGCTCCATTGTATTCCATTAATGTATGACAATTCTGAGATAATTAATATTAGGAAATGACAACTCAGACTATAGAATTGAAAAAAATTCTGCGATCGCAAAATATCAAAGGCAACTTTGAATTCCGAAATACCACTGTATTAGGCCATTTTCAATGTTCCAATAGTCATATTCTGCAAGAATTGACTATTCTTAACAAGTGTGAATCTTTATTGGTCACACGTTACCTTAGCCCAAATTGCATTAGACAATTTTTGAACGATGTTAATACCTATTTTTCGACTATATCGATATCAGGACTTTTTATATGTGAGAGCGTCGAAATTTTATTGTGTTAGAGTCCTTGCTCGCTATAAGGTCATATAATTTAAATAGGGTGCCTTTAGACAGCACGAATTCATCCAAATAAGTTTCTTTTAATAGAATAATAGATTACATCATCTAAGGATAAGATCAGACATCACGATGCAGAAATTTAAAACAATATATAAATTGGCAAGAATTAAAATCTATTACATCTTGAAACTACGAGGAAACATCAAATCCTATTTCTGATGTATCTGTCTATATTTCTGAGATGAGGTATTACGTACTATTCGGACTATTTTCCTCATCTTTTTTTCCATATTTATTAAAACGTTTCGGCCGTTGTACGCTCCAGCCTTCTTCAGGTGGTTGGGATGTCGAACTGAACCCTTTATTTCGCTCACTGGGGTAGACTGTTCTAACTCCACGTGCAATGTCAAGGACACCTGTCACAGTGGATAAAGGCGTTAGTTGGATCCAGTGACAGAACCCAAAGAGTGTGAGTTCAATACCCGGTTAAGGCGGTGGAGAACTTTGAGAGGGGAATTAACAGGAGATAACTGACATCCATTAAACATGGCACTAGAACAGTCTACCCCAGTAAGTGAAATAAAGGGTCCAGATCGACATTCCAACCACTTGAAAGAGGCCGGAGCGTACAACGGCCGAAACGCCGTAATAAATATGGCGACAAAGATGATGACAATAATGTAAATAGTGTCCTATTTCTGCTATAACTAAAACAGAGCATAACAACCATAAAATAATTCCTTGACAGCTTGTATTCTAATAAATCTAAAAATTGCATTCTAGCCTAGTTAGATATTAAAGTCTGTTTACTAATGTACCTCTGAAAGAATGCTGATTGATTGATCTGTTTTACAGCACGTCAATCAAGGTGGATCGTTTAATGCCGAAGAAGGTTTTCAGGTGAATAATTTGTTATTTTCTTTTGGAAGCAGGGCATTATATGGAGGGAAATTCGTTTGAGTTTCTTTTTCTTGGGATTTTTAGGTGCCATAAAATTGTCTGTCTATATTTCTGAGATGAGGTATTATGTACACTCTTTACATTATTCGAACTATTGTCCTCATCTGTATCGCCATATTTATTACAACGTTTCGGCCGTTGTACGCGGGACACATGACACAGTGAATAAAGGCGTTAGTTACATCAAGTGACAGAACCCAAAGAGTGTGAGTTCAATACCCGGTTAAGGCAGTGGAGATCTTGGAGAAGGGAATTAACAGGAGATAACTGATAACTGACATCCAAGAAAAAAAATGGCACGTGGAACTAGAACTGTCTACATCAGTGAGCGAAATAAAGGGTTCAGATCGACATTCCAACCACCTGAAGGAGGCCGGAGTCTACAACGGCCGAAACGCTGTAATAAATATGGCGACAAAGATGAGGACAATAGTCCGAATAATGTAAATAGTGGGCATAAAATTGGTTGCAAAACAATGTAAGTAAGCAAGTTTGGTAAAGAGTTATTTTTTAAAAATATTTTCCTATAGAGCCTAATTTCTTGATGTTATTTGAATCAGTATTTTCAAATAGATCCTTGAACCCTTTGAGCCTTGCGTTTCTGAACAATTTTCATCCTTCTGCCTGATACCCTGAGTCAAAATTCGCAAATAATGGGTATGTAATATTTCACGGTAGACATAAAGATAGTTATAAGTGTTTACCCGCCATTCAACCGGTAGCTAGGTATTAAGTCATTTTTCTGTAACACTGTTTAACCAGTGGTTGAGCATTACTACCACCGGTAAAGCGGTGGTCAGGGATCAATAGGTCCTTTAAGTTATCCGATTTGTAGTATTTGTTTCGGATTTGCTAAAAGTTATGGAAATTTAGTACTATGCATTTAATAGTATACAGTTCCTGGCATGGGAAATATAGTGGCCGCTTCTTATTTTTAGTACATTATTGTGGGTTATGTATGTGTGTCCTATACGGAGTCTGGCTAGTACCACCTCCACCCACCTCTTTATCTTTCTGTAACTTGAATGTCTTTCGCTAATGAAATTTATTAACGAAACCATTAAAACAGTGATACAAACAAATTATATAATCATCCCACGCACTTAACTATTAGGTAATTTTACATACATTTTGTCTATCTTATCCATTTTACGATCATTACGATAAAATTTACACACAAACTGTCGGCGTAATTATGGCTTGCTTCTGGGTCCCACATTATCTAATTTCTACATGACCCAGATAGAAAATATTATTTAATAATTTCCACAATCCCTCAATAAATACCCGATAGACTTGTATCGGTTTTCACCCTGGTCTGTTTGAACCGGCTTCCCACCGAGCAAGTACAGTATCACGGACCATCGCTGCCCACGGTCGCCGATCCTGAGCCAGATCAGACGAAATGGTGAGCCAATCGCGATTCCATCGTCGAAGACCAACTACTTGTGGACCTGATAGTACTGGTAGATCATCCTTGATTGTGCTAGCGACGTCCTCAGCTTCCCACAGACACGTTTTCGCCAGCCAAGAAGAGAAGGAGGGAGAAGTACATCACGGATGAGCTTTCCCTCCGGGCGTCGAGCTGCGTGCTCGAACCATCGGAGACGACGCTGGTGCTTGACGGGTGGAAGAGGACGGAAACTCAGGGCGACGACGTAGAGTGGCTGTGGGCACACGATCGATTCGGCGGCATTTTTTTTTTCACTTTCCCTCGGGTCGGACTTGGGACCATTCCCTTAATCAAATCCCAATGAATCTTCCTTTATGAGCAATACAACTAATAAGAAGAATATCCGGCAGATTGATGACTTTTTCATATTAACCGAAAACATAGACAAATTAAAAACCTTACAGAAACCTTTGGGGGTAACCCTGTTTTTCAAATCACTTATGAACTCAGTATTAACGGTATAATCCCTTTATTTTGACTATTTCACTATATAAAGCACTAACAAATAAAACATTAGTGTCTTCTTAAGTATAATATCAAATGACGACACCGATATAAAATAGGTATTATAAAAAAAAACATGATTAGACGTGCGAATGTGATTTTGCATTCGGATACATTATTTCATAAAGAATTAACCCTAGAACACTAATCATCAATTAAAGTTACACCACTACTAACCATGGGTATATCATTCCCGATTTTGAAAATATCAAAAAAAAAACATTTAATAAAAATCTTTATTTGAAATATTTTACATACAGGCACTTCAACTTTGTACTTTGAGTTAACATTAATAGGAACTGTAAAACATTATTTAGATAAGAAAATCAGGTACTGAAAATTGTAATTAAAAATAGGAAAATTTGCGCTGGGTACTATATACCCATGGTTAGTGTTCTAGGGTTAAACAATATAAAACAAATAACTTATTAACAGTAATTTCTCAAGCCATGTTGTTAATGAAGAAATAAGATTGGCTTTAAAAAATTTAGAAAAAAAAAACGTAAGTAATCATTTTGCCATAAACAAATATAAAAACACCATTAAAGCATTTTATTTTAACAAGATGCAACCTAATTTTAAACGAGACGAAATTCAAAAATACGATTCGCCGGTACATCATAGTAAACAATTCTAAAAAATACTTTATATTTGTCATTTACTATAAAGAAAATTAAAAAACGTCTATATACATAGGAAATAATTCAACACCTAAAAAATCCGCCCAATGTAAAAAAATAAATTAAAAAAATAAATAAAAAAATAATGTTGCTCATGAATTCTTATATCCTTTGGGAGATCGTATCTTGAATAGTAATTAATCAACGAATAACATTAAATTCTTACATTGGTCACACTCTAACGTAAGTTGATTTGTCCTTTGACAAAACTTAGTGCAATTCATGAATATATAGATCAACTCATCACGAACAACCAAATATGAGCATAACGCAAATTTTAATAGATAATCCTAAAATATTATAGAGAACTCATTGCAAAGAAAGTCTCCAAATCTTAGAAGCCATTATAATACCAAAGAAAAAAATCAACATGAAATAAAAAAATATTTTTTTCCATAGGAAATCGTATACTGAAACGTGTATTTTAAAGAAGAGTACGTATAAATGCTCATTACAGGCTCTTCATTTTAATCGTCGCAGATGACGTCAAATTTAACTGAATTAAATTCTAATTCCAACAATCTAAAAACGTGACAATTTCGTCAAATGCATCTTACTTAACTTTTTTAAATCATGGGATTTATTTTGTAGGTTCTCTTTGTGTATGGCATATTGTGGATATATGTAGGAGTAAAAGGCGAAGTATGTCTTTTTATGGTATATGTGTTATTTGTAAAGAATGAATGCGTTGTGAATCCGATTAGCTAGGTATAGGATAGTTAATGATAACCAACCTCATCCCACTCCCCACCTTTTTGGCCAAGTACCGCAATTATTGTATTTTACAATAATAAATATCTACATCTCACTTAACATACTAATCACTCAAAATTCTTGGCAATAACAGTCGAAAGTACTCGAATGTAACAAAAAAAAAGGACAATGAACTGTTCTTAACAATTTTAATCCCGATATAAAACTTTTACGCGGGCGTGTGTGTGTGTGTGTGTGTGTGTGTGTGTGTGTGTGTGTGTGTGTGTGTGTGTGTGTGTGTGATTACTTGGCTGTGCAGCTCTGATATAATTTTATAATCTAAATGAATTCCATATCTCGCTATATTTTGTCGTCTATAAGATTTTGGATAATCTAAGTACGTGTATCATAAAAGAATATTTTTTTTTCTATGTGCCATGTCTGTTCAGGATGTAGGCGTTCATGTTTTTTTTCCAACAACGTCTTATCATTTGTAGTTCTGAGGAATGTTTGTCATTTTGCTATCGATTCTACTCTCTATCCCACCAAACATTTACACAAGCTATTGACTTAGATTACTCGCTGCATTCTTCTGTCCCCTAAATCTTGAATACAACCTGTAGGTATCAAATTCTCTAAGCCATGTTTCCTTATTATACGCCCTAGAAATTTCAGTGCTCTTTTTCTGATTCCATGTGTCACATGTTCAGTCAATTCACAGCATTCTTCTATGAAACCACATTTCGATTGCTTCAATGCTCTTCTTCATCTGTGAGGAGATTTCCAAGTATTCACTGTCAAATAGGAGAACCGGTCAAAAAAAAAATAAATAAAAAAACAGAAAATAATGTGAATGATATGGGAATATCTATATGACTATTAAGTTGAAATACCAGATCACATAGTTAAGCAACGTCGAGAGTGGTTAGTATCTAGATGGGTGACCGCTTGGGAATACCAGGTGCTGTAAGCAAGGATGTGCGAGTGGTGTAATGGATAATGACTCGTAAGTTTTAATTGGAGAACCGAGTTTCAATTCGAGTCGGTTTCGTTATATTTACTGACACTTAAATAGCTTCTAGACCCAAGCTATTGGTTAATTAGTAGGAATCATATCACGTAATCCTTATTATCTCCAAATGAAAAACATCTCCTAGTCTAAAAATAATTTATGGCTTTAAATAACCTGAAAATTGTTGGTAAGCCGTACAAAAATAGCAATACATTAATTAAATTGTATCCCTCTAGCCTTCCACAGTACTTATATGATACAGCAAGCCCATTATGCTTCAAAACATTTCCGTCACGTAAGAAAAGAAAAGAGTCGTCTAGAATAGCCATATCAGTGGGATTTTTCAAATTATAAAATAATCATGGCAGTTGAAATTTTCCGCCATGTCAGTTTTATATAAGTGTGATAACAATATCGGCGCCGTTAATTGTTCCTTACCAAGATGAATTCTGTCGGATGTAGAGCTAAACAGGACGAAATCATCTAATCGTGAAAACATCTATATTTGGTACACAAGTGTACACATACCAACACTTAAATAATTTGATATGGCTATATATAGCTAGATGTAACCTGGCCACCTCGAAGCGATGTAATGGTTAGCAAACTTGGCTCGCTAGATCATTTACAACTGAGTAGTGAGTTCGATCCTCATTGGTTGCCCCATACATTCGGCCTTATGTTACATATAAGCTACGCTTAGAAAATCATTTGGGCACTTTGATGTGTTGCAATGGTTAGCAAGCTTGTCTCGATAGAATAATTACGACTGAGTAGTGAGTTCAATCCTTACTGAGTGCCCTCTACTTTCGTCCTTCTGCCACATCTAAGGTTGAAAAATAACTATAGATAGATGTAACCGCAAGTTCTATGCTAACAGTTTCTTCAATCGCAATTTTCTCTTGTGTAACTCTCTTCCGGCTTCTTACTTTCCTGTCAACATTGATCTTCATATTTTTTTTACATTGAGGTTCACCCTGTACAAGGCCCGCGTGCTACTCAAGGTAAAGAATTAATGTAAGAGGCGGTTTATTCGACTTAGAGATA
>CAHIKZ030005553.1:905000-915000 GCA_903632075.3 Acanthosepion pharaonis
TAATCACTGGATAATACGATTTACAGTATCACTGACAACCTCTGTCATTATAATTACACTAACACGAACTCGAATATCAGTGTGTGTGTGTGTGTGTTTGTGTGTGTGTGTGTTTATTCATAACGGTTTATGTATGCCCTTAGGTTTTCAGATTGACACTGAAGAGGACTGCTGAACAATTGACTGTTGCGTGGAAGTTGTAACATAATAAAGAATAATAAGTGAGGAAGGGCGATATAGAAAATGTAAGATAGATCAATAAATCCACACACACACAAACACATATACACACAAATTCATATGATATAATGATATATAATTTCCTATATTATTATATGTATGTATGTATGTATCCATAGATACACACACACACACACACACATATATATAAATATACATATATATATGCATTCACACATATAATGATCTTATTTATAGAATTTATAAATACGCATATGTATTGATGTTTATATATATTCATGCAGATTATATATATATATATATATATATATATATATATATATATATATATATATATATGTGGGTGTGTGTGTGTGTGTGTGTGTGTATGTACGAATGTCTCCATGTATGCATCCACATGCAATAAGATGGTTGTGAACAGTCTGAATCATATATAAAGAGACTGATATATAGTTACATGGATAGAGAAATGGAGAATGATAGTACATTCTAATGACTTAATGGATTTTATACTTAATCCATTATTATTTATTGTTACACAAATATACCGTTTATAGATAGATAGACAGATAGATAGATAGATAGATAGATAGATAGATAGATAGATAGGTGGAATAGACATTAGATAGATAGATAGATAGATAGATAGATAGATAGATAGATAGATAGATGGGAATAGATAGATAGATAGATAGATAGATAGATAGATGGGAATAGACATTAGATAGATAGATAGATAGATAGATAGATAGATAGATAGATAGATAGATAGATAGATAGATAGATAGTGAGTCAGTGAGTCAGTGAGAGAGAGATCAGTGCTGAAGGAACGTATAAATTCTTAGTTAAATTCATAGAGAATTATACTCATATGCAGACAATAAACATGTTTATTAACATAGATAGATAGATAGATAGATAGATAGATAGATAGATATAAGAATGGATGGATTTTAATAATTCTGTGCGTTCGTACAGTGCCAGAAGGTATTGATCGAAATTGTGATCCAAGGTTTATATTGACAATAACAATCGAATTAGTTACATTAATCTTATTTTGTTTTTGTTTTTTGAATTGGTATATAAATTTCAGTCTATTATCTGAAGTGAAACAATTGCATATTCCCCACGTTGATATATTAGATGGGTAAGTAGGTAAGTATATCGTTCTTTCTTGTTCCCTGTTTCACAATGAATTGACTAATCGAAAACCTTTATAATTTACGCCATATCAATCGGTCTGCCATTTCAGGTATCTTCTTATACATACAGCCTACCGATTCCAAAAACTACGATGCCTTGAATTTTTCGTCGTTGATATTAGAAAGTATCACCTCACACTCCTACAGTAGCTGAGTTTTTACATCTTTAATGGCAGTGAATAATGGACAACTTCTTCGAAAAGACTTGAAACAACAGGAATGTTGTTCTCCAGAAGGATGCTGAAAATGCCATGAAACGAAGACGTGAGCATCGACGAAGTTTTAGAGAAAAAAGGAAGCTAACAGATCACATTTCTAGGGCTCATATCGAGGAAAGAGGACTTGGAAAATCTGATACTCACTGGACAGATTGAAGGCAAGAGTAGAACATAGCATGAGCTGCTTAGTGAGCTTGAGTGAATGGATAATTGAAGTTTTAAGAGAGATCTAAAAAAGACAACATTTATTATGAGCTGGGTCCTTAAGCGTCACGGCACATATAGACATTGGTGGTGCTTTTTGATTCAAAGATAACGTTTCGCGACTATGGTGAAGATTTCAGATCTAATATTCTGTGAATAGCCGCATCACTTGAAAAACCTAATGGCGGACCTCCCCACATTTTTCGAAAAGTAAACTATTCGGAAAATGATATTCTTAAATTTCATGTTAAATCCAAAATGCCTACTTGCTGTTGCTATTCCAAGTGTCTTTATTTTTCATTATTTTTAAAGCTGATGACAAAAAGGCAAAAAGCATGAATTATTTTGGTCCAGTGTTATCTCAATACCAAAAGCTGAGTATTGCGAGACAGGAGGATTTCTTTGGCAACAAAGAAAAGAATACTGAGCTGTTACGTGATATCTGTTCTTCTTTACGACAATGTTGAACGATTTCCTCAAAGATGAAGAAGAGACGAGGAGACGGAGATATGGTTCTACAGAAAGATACTAAGGATAACATGGACCGAGAGCGGTTACAGAAATAGGCAGCTGAAGTTTCTGGGACACATAATGAAGAAGGAGGGCCTGGAGAATCTGATACTGAAAAATATATATATATATATATATATATATATATATATATATATATATATATATATATATATATATATATTAGCGTTGGAATCATATTTTTAAATAAATAATTATATTTAGGCTCTACTTTTTGTATCGAGCACTGGTTTTTTTTTTTAAATAATAACAAAAATACTAAAGAACTTTGGATTATTTACCTAATGGGTTCTTTTCCTATTTTCTATATATTTTTACACGCACACACACACACACACACACACACACACACACACACATATATATATATATATATATATATATATATATATATATATATATAACCACTCGTATTCAAGGATACTCGTCTACTAGGGTGGTTAGCCAATCCCTATAACAAACACTTGCTCAGGTGCATCTGTGGTTATTCAACACCTAGAGATCCCATCTGTGGTTTAGACTATGTTGACCAGACCTTAGTTACAGTTTCTGGGAGAGAGCGTGTTATCTAGTGTAATCAACAATTTGAACATGGCCAGCACACCCAAACCCTCGGTGACGTGTTTTCGTGGCCCCCAAGTGTTCCGACAACAAAATTTCGCTCACAAGGCTTGGGTCAGCCTGTGGTAATGGTTTTCAGGCACTTTCCGATAACATCAGAAAGTTTCCTTCCTGACAAATTAATATAAGGGCTGGTAATACAGAAGAGGTGGTCTACAAAGCAGTTGTCGAGAATTGAAATGTTGAAAGTAAAGTTTATGTGGTATGTACTGAAATAGGTTAAAAAAAAGATGGCACAAACACCAATCAGCTTTCGAACTTGAAAATTATAGAAACTATACAAAACTAGCTAGCCATGTATGAGAAATGAAAGAAAAAACTGGATGAATCCCAAGTATGCGCTGGAGGATTTTAAGGAAAGCCAAACCTTACAACATTGGTAATAAAATGTGTAGAGTGTGCCAGGAAGAAAAACTGGAAATCGTGTCCAGGCCAAAATAAGCTGTTAAACGAGAGGTCTGAAGTGATGTCAGACTGTAAGCATATTAGAAAAAACATTTTGGGTTCATACGAACCCGGATGAAAATACGTGTATTATTTGCACCCCTTTTCCTTCAATTACCTACACTGTGCTTTGCCCCTCCCCTTATTATTGATATATTTTTATTCCCCCACCTTAAATTGCCTCTACTCTTGCTTTGCCCCTCCATTTTTCTTTCCTCTTCCTCTCTTATATTTTCTTTACTCTTGAGATACCCCTTCGCTGGTTATTAACATTCCTCTTACTCACCCTTTAAATATGTTATACTCATAATTTGCCACTCCTCATACCATTGTTAACTTACATTTCCTCCAATACTGATTTGCCTCTTCCCTCATTATTATTGCTATAGTATTAATCTTACTTATTATAAAACGCAGATTGTGTGTGCGTGTGTGTGTCTGTAACGTTTATATATTGGATCGGATTTCCTACATTTTTCAACCGATTTCAACAAAACTTCACAGGACTACATAAAATTACCTTGTGGTGGTTCTAACAGCGGCAAAAATGGGAAAAATATAATTATTTTTGCAAAAAATCAATTTGAAAACACGATTAAGAAACATCGTGAAAATGGAAGGGGGACAACTCACATCGGGTTGTTTGTGTGTGTGGGTTCCTTTAAATATGGGATCGGATTTCCTATATTTTCCAGCCGATAATACAAAACTTTTTTTTGGCAGGTAGTGTTTCTTATTCTCTTGCACACTTTTTTCTTTATTTTTAACATTCAGAATGCTTTAAAAATTCCATTTACGAGACAATTATTTATAATAAAATTTGGGTTTGACCAATTCCTAAAAAAAAAAAAAGAAAATTAAGACATGCGTGCCCGTCAACCTTAAACAATAATACCCGCTCGGCCCGGTGGCTAGGATCAAAGTGTAGTATCTGCGCTTTGTGGGCTGCCGGGTCGGGTGTCTGTCGAACTCTCTGCTTGCAGAGAGGAACCTGGACGAAGCTCCGCCGAAGGGTGGGGTTTCGTTCGGGGAGGTTGATTGCAACTAGCCCGCTTGGACGGGTTTAGATGGTTTTATTTTTGGCTGGGCCTACGGGCTCAGACATACCCACATTAAAAAGGCCTTGTGCCACATTCAATTCCTGTGGGTGAATTGATAAATACCGTCAACCTTAAACAATAATCTAACGATCTCTACTGATTGTACGAATACAAACATCGGATAAATTCTTTATCTTTAGGGAAAGATAATGAAATCTAAACATACACAAGTCCTAACTAAAAATAATAATCGGAAATCACTTTAAATACACATGATGTCCAATTTTTTTACTGTATTCAATAAGTAAAAATCATAAATTGTAAAAGATTATTATTACAGAAAGGCTACTAAATGAATAAGATTTGTTAGATCATAATTAATAAACCCAAATAAAGTTAATTAATATTTTTTGTATTAGAAACGAGTGGAAAATATATTCAAATCAGAATTCTAATTATGAATCACCACAAGCAAAATATGCAATTTTTATTACTGTATTCAATAAGTAAAAATCATAAATTGTAAAACTAAAAGATTACAGAAAGGCTACCTACATTTTCAACTGATTTCAACAAAACTTCACTTTTTTTTGGCATGTAGTGTTTTCTTATTGTCTTGCACACTTTTTTCTTTATTTTTACATTCAGAATGCTTTAAAATTCCATTTAGAAGACAATTGTTTATAATAAAATTCTATTCAATCGGTAGAGACCCATAATGATTGAAAACAATGTTTTTGTTTGAGCTTGGGTTTAACCAATTCGTAAAAAAAAAAAAAAAAACTAAGACATGCGTGTCTGTCAACCTTAAACAATAATCTTTGTCAATTTTATTTTTCAGTCTTTATGATGGTGGATACTTGATCTATCTCTTACTGTTATATCCCCGGGCAACGCCGGGCTCTACTGCTAGAATATTATATTATTATTAATATTTTGTCTCCCTCCTTCTCGTTTAAATTCTCTCTAACATTGTCTCTCACTTTAGTTTAAAAAAATATTACTTATTATTAATATTAATTTTCCCTACTCTTAATATTTGATTTTTCCTCATTCTATCTACCATTGATTAACTTATATTTCTTCCGATTTTCATTTGCCTACCTCCGTCATCATGATTATATTTTTATTAATAAATTATATTATTACTAAAATATTATATCCCACATTTTTTTTAAGCATTTCTCCCCAAGCAAGGCGGGAAGCCACTAGGACGCAAGGGGTTACAGAAAATTTAGAGCAAGATCAGATAGGAGTGATAGAAGAAAGGATGAGGGTAGTGGATAGATCAAGGCAACTGGAGATGTCGATTGACATTACACTTGAATAGCTGGGGATTATAGCTCACAGGGAAACAGGAAAAGGGAAAGGGAGTTCCACAGGCGAGAGGTGCGAGACATGAAGCTATTGGAGTAGAAGAGACAGCAATATTTAGGAGTTTCGACAGTGAAACGGTCAGAGCGGGATGCCAGCCTCGTAAGGCGCTGGAACTCGTGACATCTGGGAATCAGCGAATGCAGCTCCTCGGAGCAATTTCCATGGAAGTATTTGTAAAACAGACAGAGAGAGGCGACGGCGCATCTGTGAGAAAGTGACTGTAGACGAGACGCCAGGGCAGGGCCAACCACATTGCATATCAGCCTCTAGAGCCTATCAAGAACCCCGAGGCAAACAGAAGGGGCACCAGACCATATATGGCAGCAATACTCCATGCAAGGGCGAATTGTGGATTTGGAGATCTGGAGGATGGACTCCGAGGAGAAAAACTTCCTAACGCATTCTCTCTAATATTGCCTCTTTCATTAATTTCAAAAATATTAATTTTCTATCCTTTTAATATATTTATTTTATTTTAAAATTTTTATTTTTCTCACTTTTCCCCCTTATATTCTCTCCTATCATTGTTCAACTTACATTTCCTCCACTATTGATTTACACATCCCGTCAATTATTATTATTATTGATATATTATAATATTATTATTAATATATTTTCTCCCTTCCTTATATTCTCTCTAACATTCCCTCTCTCTTTTGTTTCAAAAGTAATAACTATTAATTATATTAAATTTCTCTCCTTGTAACATTTAATATTCTTTTTTTTGGTATAGTTTTTTCTAATATATATATTTTTTTTAATATAAATTTTTATTAATATTAATTTTTCTTCCCCTCCCTTACATTCCAAGGACTCTTGCTTTACTCCTACCCTTCACCCGTAATCCCCCGAGAGAATGGTCAATACATAAACAAAGCGTTCGGGAATAACTCTTCACCTCGACTGTCTGAAGAAACCATATCGGTGTAAACCATAGTAGCATAGTGATTAGTATATATATATATATATATATATATATATATATATATATATATATATATATATATGTATGTATGTATGTATGTATGTGTATGTATGTGTATGAAATGAAATAAATATATAATTCCAGGAAAATGAAGGTAAAATCCCTTTGCCAATAAAGTGCCCAATAGATATATAGACCAATAATTATTATATCAGAAGTATTTAATGTTCACAATAGTTATAGATGTTTGACTCGGGTATTTGGAATTCCTCAATTGTCAAGATTATATTACTTACTAAGCATAGTTTAGATGTGGCAAAAGGCCAAAAAATATACCGCACCCGGTGGGGATCGGACTCACTACTCAGTCGTGATTTATCTAACAAGACCATTACACCACGTCGAAGTGCCCAGGGTAATCATATTAGATAGATAGATAGATAGATAGATAGATAGATAGATAGATAGATAGATAGATAGATAGATAGATGGGACACAGAAACAGAGGTTGATAGAAATTGTTATGAATGGACTGAGAGATACGAACAGAATGACATTCATAAATATGAATAGATTATGTCAGATTAATAGACACGCACACATACATACACACGCACACACATACACATACAGATAGATAGATAGATAGATAGATAGATAGATAGATAGATAGATAGATAGATAGATGTGACACAGAAACAGATAGAGGTAGATATAGACTGAGGGATATGAAGAACTAAGATTCGTAGATAGGTATGAACAAATTATGACTCAGAAATAGAATGACAATCAGACATCATACACACACAGATAGATCGGAATATATGAACAAACTGTGATAGATAGATAGATAGATAGATAGATAGATAGATAGATAGATAGATAGATGTTAACTGTTTGTCATAGATAGATATGAAAAGAATGAGATACATAGTTAGGTAGCTATGAAAAGACTGATGGATAGATAGATAGATAGATAGATAGATAGATAGATAGATAGATAGATAGATGGGACACAGAAACAGAGGTTGATAGAAATAGTTATGAATGGACTGAGAGATATGAACAGAATGACATTCATAAATATGAATAGATTATGTCAGATTAATAGACACGCACACATACATACACACGCACACACATACACATACAGATAGATAGATAGATAGATAGATAGATAGATAGATAGATAGATAGATAGATGTTAACTGTTTGTCATAGATAGATATGAAAAGAATGAGATACATAGTTAGGTAGCTATGAAAAGACTGATGGATAGATAGATAGATAGATAGATAGATAGATAGATAGACCGATAGATAGATAGATAGATAGATGTTAACAGATAGATAGATAGATAGATAGATAGATAGATAGATAGATAAGAATGAGATCCATAGATAGATAGGAAAAGATTGAAATAGGTTTACATTAATTTACTTTACGCGAACGTAAAACTGGAAGGGAATATTGATAAATGATGTTAGGATTATAAATGAAATCTGCATTTAAAAGACTTTCGGCTTTTCTTAAATGAATATTCGATTAATTATTTTGCCCTAAAAGCTTCGGCTATTATTTTCATAAAAAAAAAAATTGTCGTCAAAATCGCAGCCGAAATGGCAGCTCAAAAAACTTCTGATATATTTTCAATGAAGCAAGCCCTAAAAGTCAACGTCTGAAAGATGTCTTCCTCCGGCTTTTATTACGATTTCGTTTTAACAGAGCTATACAACAAACGCTGGCTCTAAAATATAATTGTGTTTGCCGATTCTTTTCAATGGAATTGTTTTGATGCATACAATAAATGGAAATATACATCTTGTTTGGAGATTATCTCAATCTTATTAAACATTAATTCTCTTCCACAGGCATTATCTGGATGAAGCAATGTTAGATTCACTTTGTAATAAACGCTGCCTAAACCAGAAGAATATATAGAAACATAATCGTTGTTCTGGTTTCACTGAAATACGTATTTTAAACATCCCAACATTTGCAGCATATAGCGAACGCTTTATTATAAATGTGACTGATAAATTTCAAAAGTTGTTTGTATTGGGAAGGATATTAGAATAATCCAGAATTTATAGTGGGAGTAAACCATGTGCATACGGGTAGAAAATGAACCCAGTAAATATACAAAAATAAAAGGTGGCGTAGGGCAAGCACGTATCTTCTCAGCAGATGTATTCAGTTTCTACAGTGAGGAAAAGGGCGGGCCCAAATTGCGAACTTCAAACCGGATCTACCGAAATCGAACAATTTCCGAGGTTTAAGTATGTGGAAAATGCTTTAAAGGAGAGCGGAAAGTGTGACACTGAAATCCGAAGTCGTATTGGGATAGCCAAAGATGCATTGCAAATGTTAAGCCGAGTACTAAGAAATATTAAAAAGAAAAACATCGCTAGAGATAAGGAAAATAGTACTAAACTTTTACCTGATATCTGCCCTACTGTATGACAGTGTATGCTGGACAGTTTCCTCAAAGGTGAAGAAAAGACTTGGAGCAACAGAAATTCTATAAAAGGACTAGCAGCATGGCCCGGCGTTGCCCGTGCTTGATTCAAAAATCGTACGACTCATACAGCAATCGCTATCACTTGACTTAAAATATTTTTGCCTTTCCTTGCCTTTAAAAAGTGCCTTTGCCTTACTTTTTGCCTATCTTACACTGCGAATTTTTTCAAAGCTCTATGCTAAACATTAAATCTGTTACGAAAAAAGAACTAAACAAAATGAACACAAAACGATCATCTTTAAAAAGGACTCGTAATTGAAACTGAATGAAAAGAATGTTAACAACACATACTTTTCACACCCAACCCAGTTCTGCGGAATCAGAATCAACGTTGAGTTTAATCGTTGAATGAGCAGATTTAAATTTTCCCACTTGTGACGAATGCAGCTATCGATTTTTTGCATGCAAGCATGCTAGATTAACATTCGTGTCAGTCGGTTGTTGGCTCACGCTGGCCAATAGAATCTTCCTGACTATTCGTGGCAGCCAGCCAGTAGAAAATGGGCAAACTACATGAAAACTGCTAGAAGCATGAAAAAATGATTATTTCACCATTGATGGGAGTTGAAAATGCAATGTCGGTCTTGGCCTTCCCTACATCTCTGGAGTACGTGTACGTACATTTTGGTGCAAATCCGTCGAAATTGCACAGCATTCACACAGTTACACACACACACACACACACACACACACACACACACACACACACACACACA
>CAHIKZ030005553.1:917500-925000 GCA_903632075.3 Acanthosepion pharaonis
TAGTACACCTGACTAAGGACAACACATTCTACGGGCTAAAGTTTAAACTTAATGACTCAAAAACGAATCTGAACATTTGTCCTTATTTTGAAACCTGCCCCCAATTTTTGTAAAAGTACTTATTATACATCCTTAATATATATATATATATATATATATATATATATATATATATATTTGCATCTTGGGCATGACGGTAAACTACACCAGGCAGCAAAGCCTCTAATCGGGAGGTTTTGAAGAGCGTGGAACCACCTCTTAATTGTTGTTGTTCTGAGGTGCACCTCACCTGTGGAAGAAGCACCTGTTATGGTCCCATCTATAGACAAATAGTGAAAACCCCACAACACTCTGAAAGTCGTAAAAATGGCAGCAATATATTTTTAAAATATTATCAGCAATATTTTATTTAAAATCAAATATCACCTGCAACACAATTTTGGAAAAATAGTAGCAGCAATACATTTTTGAAAAAAAATATTACTATCAATACACTTGACTCTTAAAAAATACGTCAATGAAACCTGATCTACAAACTGATTTCCTACAAAGAATACATATTTCATACATACGAACCTATCCTAAAAATCTTGCCGGCATTAAATATCCCATGTCGTAAACTAAACCAAACCAATCCAAACTAACAAACACATATGTATGTCTGATTAGATGACAATACACGGAAAAAACAGTGTTGATAACCTATCAAGAGATAATTACACCAACGTAAGCATTTGTACAGAAGCATGATTGCTAAGGTCCTGAAGGTACATGACATATAAAAAAAGGAAGAACTCTTTCAAAATGTGTTCTCACTCTAGTGTTAAAATTCGTGACACGAGAAATAAAAATTAAAGAGCCAGCATACAAAAGGTTCCAGATGTCTCTCGATTAAATTAACTCCCGTTATTGTTGACCAAGCGTCAATTTAATGTCCATTCGAAACACAATACAGAATAAACATCCGATGTATCATGTAACTGATCAAAGAAAACGATCTCACTACTGAGTAGCCATGACTTTATGGATATTGTTGCACATAGCATATGATTGGCCTATCAATCAGACACACAATAGCCGGCGGAACAAGTGGATATTGTATCGTGAATCGCCAATTTGTTGAACATCTCGTCCAAACGCTAAATGAAGATATTTCTCTTTACAAATTAAGGTTCCGGTTTTAATATTTACAAATAGCTGCACTTCAGGCGAGACTTTTACAAATCAGTCACCGTCCACTGTTTGCCATATCTTTGTCAACAGGATGCTATTCGACGTAATTTTAAGCCATAATTATGGACAACTGATCTCGAAAATTATGTTTAGGATATGTTTGATTTTATGCATGGACTTTGTTTACTTTTAAAGTTGCTATATGCATGACGTGTGTTTGCATCCTTGTCTTCGCTTATTGCGAAGACAAGGATGCAAAAACATTTTTTGTACAATTATGTACACTCCGGGAGAGAGGGTTACAGCGTAAGTGGCACTTTATGCGGATAGGAGAGGAAGGCAATGGTTATCCCTAGACTTGAACAGGTTATGATTGTAGTGATCGGGGAAACATCCTCTAGGGAGCCCGTTCCATAGGGCAGTGCTTGACGGGAAGAAGATATTCGAGTGGAACTTCTGACCAATAAAATACAGAGGGCGGTTTGCTACAATTTGAGTGTCATGGCGGGTTATGCATACAAGTAACTAATTCTCAAAATCAGGTAGACCAAGGTCCACTGGTAAAGTAAAATATGTGTTTCGGCATTCATATAAAATAAACATGCAAGCTTTTAAAATAAATGTTCTTCAAGAAGCAAACACAAATGCACATACACACACACGTATATATATATATATATATATATATATATATATATATATATATATATATATATATATATATATATATATCCTAGCTAGAGGCTAGAATATATATAGAGGATGTCTAGCCACACTGATGAGCTGTGAAAACATGAAACAGTCTGTCTGTGGATGACGTTATATATATATATATATATATATATATATATATATATATATATATATATATATATATATATGACAAATTATTAACAGAGGTGAAACGTCTGTGTCCACTATTATAAATGACCCTGAGATCATATCCTCGACAGACAAGATGAAGCTCTTTCGCCTCAAACTCAACGTTAGATGATAAAGGCGGTCCCCAAATTGAAACGTCTCACTGAGCACAATCAGAGTAATATACTCATTTCAGGGAGAGAAATGTCTACACTTATTAGAAACCTCGACACAAAAAAACTACTGGCCCAGACAAAATTACAGTGGTTGCACTTATGCATATCAAACCAGAATTATTTCCGATCCTAACAAAGTCATTTAACCACTGCTTGAAGGAGAAATATTTCCCAAGACTGTGGAAGGAGACAAGCGTATAAGCAATTTGCAAGAACGTGGATGAGCGATCCCCGCCTTCCATTATAGAGCCATTAGTCACCTCAGGATCATCAGTACGCTTTGTGAGGCTTTAATCTACAATACGATCGTCGAACACCTAGATAGGTACCACCTCTTTTGTGACGATCAGTATGGGTTTCTGATCAGCCAGATCCACTATCATTACACAGAGACTTAGTGAAGCCCTTGACAACTCACACACCGCAGGACCATAGCATTAGATATTTCGAAGGCCTTCGACAAGGTGTCGCATAAAGGTTTGCTACACAAGCTCTCCATCTATGGAATCTCTGGAAGAGTTTTCTCAATTATAAAATCCTTCCAAACACGTAGATCCCTGAATGTGCTTATACACGGCCAGTCTTCCGAGTCCCTTGCTGGTACGTAGGCTTTCCCCAGGGGTCACTTCCAACACTCTTTCTGATTTACACAAATTATCTACCTACGAATTTGCTCCGCCCATTTCAAAACCTCAATGCCAATGATATATTATATACGAGCGCATCTCTAAAAATCTTGATGATCAAAGATGGGCAGCTGACCTCTCTTCTGATCTGACATTACCTTTACAGTCGGGAAAAAACTGGCTGGTTACATTCTATGCCTCGAAAACCAAATTGTTTACTATCCATCACCGCCGATCAGAGGCTGAACGACCATCAGGAACCGTCCCTTGAGAGCATATTGGGCTTCAAACTGACACTCAAACTCAAGCGGGACTCTTATATATGATTCATTGCTAATGATGCAGGTAAAATGATTGGCTTCCTCTACCGATCAAGTAAGTACCTGACTCCCCAATGCAATCTTCTACTGTTATAAGAGCCACATCAGGCCCGTTGCTATATTTGGGAGGTAGCTGGCTAGTCATGACTTTTAAGATTTGCTAGAGTTCAAAAGCAACTCCGAGTCTTTGTTGGAGAGAAATTATAAGCCACCCTCCAAACTCTGTCCCACAGGCGAGATATGGCGAGTCTCTCACAGCTCTGTCGCTAGTACTATCTACGGAAAGTGCTCAGATAAAATATATTCCTTGGTTCCGCCAAGTTTGACCTTCACAGCAGGGACCAGCCATGCACCTGCATAGTATCAAACAACCTATATTCCCTCCCTATTCCATGGGCGAGACGTAAGTTTCAATCAAACAAGAGAATGTTTCCCCGATCACTACAATCTTAATCTGTTCAAGTCTAGGGTTATCATTTATCTTCCCCTCCTATCTACATAAACTACTCCTTAAACTTACCCTCTACCTCGAGGGGACCCCGATCCGTGTACAGGGTAAACCTTATTGTAAATAGATAGATAGATTGATGTAAATATAGATTTAGATATAATAAACATATAGTTTATATAGTTAGAAGGGTAAAGTGTTCAAAATCATATATATATATATATATATATATGTGTGTGTGTGTGTGTGTGTGTGTGTGTGTGTGTGTGTGTGTCAGCAAAATTGTCCAATTGTTAGATTAAGATTTTAAACGTTGTATCTTAGAAATGATTAACGATATCTTACTGGAATTCTCCGAGGTATATTTTTATTAGGCTCTACTTTGAGCTATAAGAATGTATAATTACTCTCCAAGCTTAACAGAAGAATCCAAATGAAATCGATTTGTTTATCATTGATTAATCATAGAAGCTCATGAAGGATTGAAATAAAGCTTATATATATATATATATATATATTATTCCAAGAATATTTTCGAAATTATTCAACGTTACCTCGCCCTCTCTAACCTTCTGACTTTCTGCCCTGGAGTAACAAGTTGCCTCCAACGTTTCACGTACGATTTCATTTTCAGGACATTTTTCACTGCTATTTGGATTGTCATAGGTGAAACTCATCTCTCACGTGCCAAAAGTCTTATCGATTGAGTTGGATCTTTTCTAATTGATCTGCGTAACACTAAGTTGAAAATATCATCTCTCTTCCTGTTCTGACCACCTGATACAGTTTTCCATTTAACGGTTCCCTCTTTTTTTAAACTTATTCACCTTCACTTAATCTTTCTTGAATGGACTTTGAAGATGGAAGCAAGAGTATGAATGTTCGTACGATTATTGAAGGCCTGAATGATTTTCTTTTTTGTCTCAGCATGTCTAGCTGAATAACTCAAAGGGATTTTGAGTGATTCTTACAGCAAATGGTGTCAAAATGGATAAACGTCTTATTTGAAGACCTTAAGTTTAGCGGGTTTTTTTTCTTTTTTACATACGGGATGAACAATTATAACACGATTTGGACAATTTTGTTTTACACTATATATATATATATATATATATATATATATATATATAGATTTTTGTGTGTGCATGTATGTATACACACACACACACACATATATATATATATATATATATATATATATATATATATATATATATCATTGCAGACAGTACTGTTTCGTTGTATCACAGCTCCTCAGTGGGACTTGACAGTCAGTCAGAGTTTCTACCACTGAGCTATCTTCGTTCGACAGAGAGAAACAGCTAAATCTAGCTTATTGTTTAAACGAACGTAAACAAATGCCAATCAGCCGGAGTGTTCCAATTCATTTTACTGAAGAGCTTTTCAATAACGCAGGTGACTGTTGTTTGTGTGCGTGTGTGTGTGTGTGTGTGTGTGTGTGTGTGTGTGTGTGTGTGTGTGTGTGAGTTTTAATCACCCAAAGAAAATCAATAAAGCCACTGAGACCCACGTTAGAGAATATGAGAAAAAAAACCTACTATTAGGGAGGACAATAAAAGAATAGGAATTAAGAAGATAAATGATATTGCATTTAATTTTTTGAAGATCAGGCAAAAATGGGAAGGAAGAAGACAGAAGAGACGTTCATAAGCAAGAATTTCTACTGAGGAAACTGTTAGTATAGAACGTACAGTTACATCTGGCCATGTAAACTGTAAAATTGATTAGATCTTGCTGCTAATCTTGTACAGCGCCTAAATTCATAAATTCCTGGTAGCATATAGGAAAATATATGCATTTACACATGCATATATGTATGCAGGGTACGGCGGAAATATTTCCTACATATAGCTCCCAGAAATACCCACCACGTGATAGTAAGACATTAGATGAATGAAAAACACCATCGCCAATAAAAACTTACCGTTATGTTGGAGGTACTGCAGGGTATATTGGGAAGGTATATCTCTGACAATATCTATATAATCTTATATATATTTATTCAAAAACCTATTACAAAGCATTTTTTTAGATTCCATGAGTTATTCGATGGAAATATTTATTAAACTATTCGAGAAGGCTGAAGAATAGTTGTCTAAATAATCTGATAAAACAAACGTAAGAATAAGATATTGTTCAAATATCTTTTCCAATGACATTCTTGTAGTTATAATCCTGAAAATGTTCTATGAATATGTATGCACATTTTAAAAACCGAATCTTCAAACAAGTAAGCAAAAAATAAAAAGTCAAAAAACAAATGCATTAAAGATCTTCATTAATAAAAATTCAAATCGCTGATACAATGATTCCTTTCCATCAGATTTTTTTCCCTTAAGGGAACAAATAAAACACCAGCGCCTGATATCTTTCCATTAACGTTATTAAATTATTCAAATAGATTTCCAGAAATTTCTTAGAGGAACGGGAAAAATGAGCCGCGATGTTTTCAGATGAATAAATCGAAGAGATATTTCTAATTAAGTTGATGTTTTTATTTTTTCATTTTATTTCTTTGTTGTTGTTTTTAAAGCTTAGGTTTGTAATTTTATATTTGAATAGTATTAAGTAGAACATCAGCCATCAAACATTAATTAACATCAGAATTTCCTTTCAACAATGGCTTATTTATTGCTGACAACACCGGCATTTTAAAAACACATCCAATAATTTATACTACATAGACACACAAAAAAAGAATCATTAAGTGAATGAAAGCAGCTATTAACGCCACCATCGTTACAATTTCTAGTATTGTTAAATTAAATAGGAATGTTTTTATGTATTCAACTATAACAATAACGTCTGCTATTAAATAACGCATACAATAATTGTCAATATGAACGAATTATATGATTAATAACCAGTTTTATATTCTTGGTTTCGGGTTTATATGACGCGACTTAAAAAATGTAATTTTTCTTTCCTGGCATACATGAGTCCCTCTCTTTACAGACAACATTACTTTATCTGTGTATATTTCAGAGATGAGGTATTGTAACTATTTACACTACTTACATTGTCATCTTTATTGTCAATTTCACGATGTTTCGGCTGTTGAACGACCTGGCCTTCTTCAGGTAATATAGATTGAAATTTCGAACCGGAACTTTTATTTCAATCACTTGGGTAGTTTGCTCTAATTCCACGTATCCTTTATGCATATCTCAGTTTCAGTGATCTTCTTTAAGTAACTCAATTCTTCAAATTTTTGTTCACCTCTGCTATGGCCATGTACGGAACTCATAATTCTTTGAGTGAAATCACTGAATTACTTCAACCACCGTTTTTATCCACTGGACCATGTGTCCTTGGGAAATAAAGGTTTCGGTTCGAAATTCCAATGTATATCACCCGAAGAAGGCTGGAGCATACAACAACCGAAACGTCGTGAATATGCCAATAAAGATGAGGACAATAGTCTGAACAATGTAAATAGTATAAACCGTTACTTTATTATCTGCGAATTGCTCTACATCCCTCGGGCAGATAGTGGACTGATTTCCCGTCACATTCTCTGCAGTTTTTGAATTCTGATATTCTCTCCTCTTAGACTAGTTACCGCCCAAGGCAAGGGAGACAAATCTCCTCTGTCACTTAACCCATTGTTCTGAAGAGAATAGATTGATTCGTGTTTCTTCAAAGGGCATTTTGGCAGAAGGGAACACAACATGCCAGGCGGGAATTCTGTAGGCGTACAAATCTCTTGCCGTCTTAAAAGATATGAGATGTCATTCTCTGTAGCTGACCTCCCACAGGTTTTGTGTGGATTGTTCTTATAAACTATTATCTTTATTTCTCCTTGTATTTGATCGATGCCATTTAAGTCAGTTAGCCAGTCAGTAACATGTTCATTAGTCAGGCTCTGTTTTTTT
>CAHIKZ030005553.1:927500-932500 GCA_903632075.3 Acanthosepion pharaonis
AGCCCTTTAAAAGTACTGCGGATCATCAGACTTTACTTCCAAACAATTTTTTTTCTTTAGTGTCTGATGATCCGCAGTCCTTTTAAAAGGGCTGTGGTGAAATAATTTATTACATGTAACATTAAAGTGGTCTGTTTTTATTTAAATTATTTGCTCTGGATTTGCATTGAGCTCTCTGGATTTTATCCTCCTTAGGTTTAACCATACGGATTACCTAGTTTTTCTTAAACTATATATATATATATATATATATATATATATATATATATAAGGTCGAATATATAAGCGGTTCGCTGGGAGATAGTTGAATAGATCATTCCCAATTATCTCACAAGAGTTCCTGCATAAGGGACCTACTACCAGACATGGCTTAAATATATGTAAGTTTGGTTGATTGACTTGTTTTTTACGGCTTATCAAGCTTTTGCCGGTTATTTAAATCCAGAAAATAATTTTAAATTGTAAGATACGTTTGGTATAATAAAGATTTTCTGATACATGTCTTACGAATTAACCCATAGCTGAACGGATATGAGTTGGATTCATACATTTCCCAAGGGTAGTAACGCATAAGTGAATATAACGTACACCACTAGAAAGGGAACACGGCTTTTCAATTTCCAATTTCGAATCGTTACTTATGACACCTCCCGCACATCCAAGCTTAATAGCCATCTGCTATTTCTAAGCGGTCACTCATCTAGATACAGACCAGCCTCGATATTGCTTAACTTCGGTGATCTTACGAGAACCGGTGTTTCATAGTGATATGTAAGAACAAAGTCATATTACAATGATGACATAATCAAGTTGTAAATGTATTTATTGTTTAAACAAGCAGTATATATTTCTTAATCGTCATCGTGGTGTTTCGATGGTAAACTTAGCATTCTTCAGAAGAATCACATCTCTGTTGTTTCAAGCCCTTCTTAAGCTGTGAGAATATTGTCCGGCTTTCATTGTCACATAGGAGTTCAGATCTCCTAACAATGAACGCTTTTCATTTTGTTTTATAAAAGGTATGTTCCCTATTCTTTGCGGCTACATATTTCTGTCATAAATGAGAGAGAATTAAGACATTACACAAATTTGTCACTTGTAATAACCAAATTTGGATTTTAAATGACAAACTGTCTTCACTGTTCTATCCGGGGAGATTTTAATGTACTAATCTAAATATATTGCTGAAATAATGTATTTTCTTTATCTTTTATGTGCTGTTTTTCTTTAGGAATTAGGCGAACATGGCCATCCACATCTTGTAGCTCTTAATAACTTTTGTCTTTTTCTCATTACTCTCAAACTCCGTTCTATCGTCCATTTACTCAATCCCATCAATTAAGTTATGCGCTGATTTACTCCGTCCCTCAATCTGTCATGTGAGTATCATATTTTCCAACCTCTTTTTCTTCATTACATGCCCCAAAAAATTCAACTGCTTCTTCCTGATATTAAGAACAAGTTTCCTTTTTGTTTCTATTTTCTCTAAAACTTCGTCGTTACTCACATGTTCGGTCTATAGTATACTCAGCATCCTCATGTAGAACCATTTTTCTGTTGCTTCAAGTCTCTTCTTCATCTTGTAGGAGATTGTGCAGCATTCATATACATTCATATATTTTAAACGACGCCAGGTGATTAGTCATAAACGATTTCTCACTTGATTTACGACATGACAAACTGTGCTCTTCAAAACGTATAAATATTCATAGCTTGATAACGATGAATGTGCTTTGCTAACAACTATGGTGATAAGATGACACAGATCGGGGAAGATAAAATACTAAACTTGCTTGCATCGGAATCAACCAGGGTTTTCAAGAAACTTCTTCACAGTTCGACGGAATCTGCTAATCATTTTTTTTTTTTGCAAATTGCAAATTTCTTTTTTAATATTTGTGATCCAATCTGCTAAAACATTTTATTTATTGATCCAATTAGACGTATGAGGCATTTTGTAGCTTCAAACACGCAATACCGAGATTTGAGACATTAAAATTCAGAATATTACATAGAAATAGCTTCTGAATATATATATATATATATATATATATATATATATATATATATATATATATGTAACCCGGATATAAGAGAGTTGTCGGGAGCGGAGAAGAAGTCTCTTATATCCGGGTTTCTCTTATATCCGGGTTTGGTCTATTTTTTATACATTAAAACAGACTCTAATTTGGGACCAGAGAAAATCTCTCTTATATCCGGGTCTCTTATATCCGGGTTACACTATATATATATATATATATATATATATATTAATTTCAAGAAAAAGCAGACCACTTTAAGGTTCCATTGTTATAATTTATATCCATTGTTATATTTTATTTTTCTCTGGATCTTCAGACTTCACTTTCAAGGGTGAAAAAATGAATTTAAAATAAATTTTTTATAATGTTAATTTTAAATTCAATTTTCAATCTCTGCTGATATAAATTATAACAATGGAACATTAAAGACGTCTGTTTTTTCTTTAAATTAAATTATTCGCTCTGACTATTGAGCTCTCCGGATTTCATCCTTCTTCGGATGATCCATTTATATATATATATATATATATATATATATATATATATATACTAGCAGCATGGCCCGGCGTTACCCGTGCTTGATTAAAAAAATAGTACGACTGATACAGCAATCGCTATCACTTGACTTAAAATATTTTTGCCCTTCCTGCCTTTTTTAGAGGAGTGCCCTTTGCCGTGCTGATGTTGTTACATGCCTTACTTCTTTGCCTATATCACACTGCCAACTTTTTCTAAGCTCTATAGTAAACATTAAAACTGTTACAAAAAAATAACAAAACAAAATCAACACAATACGATCAGCATTAAAATACCGGAAAAACATTTTTAAGGTTGAAACTTCACATGATGACTCCCAATGGCCTCTTCATAAATCCGCTCAGTTTTCGCTAAAAACCGACATGCGGTTCAGACGCAATCTGGGCGTATCGGTTTTTAGGTTTTATCGATTTTCCGCGCTGTTTAGGGGTCCGTGGTCATGAAACTTCTGGACAACACTTCTAATGGTAGACTCTAAGAGGGTGTCAAATTTGGTTGAAATGCGATCATTCTTTCTGTAAGCAGAATTTTTTCGATTATCGATTTTTTCGGAACCTGATTCCGAACTCAAAAATCGGGCTCCGACATGTCCTTACAGCAGCCATTTGCAAACTTGTGTTGAAAACCGCATCGAAGTCGGTTGAGAAATGCTGCCTGGACGAGGTAACAACGCCCACGACAGACACACAGACAGACAACATGAGAAATATAGATAGTAGATATATATATATATATATATATATATATATATATATATATATATATAGATAGATAGATAGATAGATAGATAGATAGATTTAGATACAGAGAGCGATGGATAAATAGTCACCATTTTATATTTTTAATTTCACGCATGCGCGTTATTTGTTTTGATTTTGTCGACTGCACAATATAGTGGGTTCAGTTATGAACCGTACGCGAGAAAAGAACCACCATGACGCAATTTACTCCGCCAGAAATTTGGAAACGGCATGCTGTACTGCTTGGCATTCGCGTCGGAAGCTCCAATGTGAACATTTCAAAATTTTTAGATATCTATCAGAGTGCAGAGGATTCGGGAAGGGCTGAATAAATCTAATGGTGATTACGAAGGTATTTGGAGTGATTACTAATGATGTCGACGTTATGCCTCCATTCTTTTTACCACAGGGTCTCAGTCGACAGGGAGGCCTACATCAAGTGCCGTGAGGTGGTAATGTTGCCCTAGCTCAAGAGGCTGGCTTCTGGAAGTCCCTATGTCTAGCATCAGGAATCACCCATGCAGGAAAACCCTGTCATGGCTGTCAGACAATTTCTGCCACCATATCACCACTTATATCTGACTAACTACCTCCCCAGACTGCAACTACCTTGATTATTATGTGTGGAACGCAGTTAAACGAGGGACCAAAAATCTCCTTGTAACACCAAAGATGAACTGAAGGCAAGGATTATGATAACATTCACCAACTTTAACAAGGAGACTGACCAGAAGAGAAGCAGAAGATTTCCAAAGGCGATTTGATTCAATAAATTTGCTCTTTAGTACTTCAAGATACTTTTTGTGTAATTTTGGTAAATATACCTGTTAAAATAAAATGCCATTGCTATTTTCATTTTTTTGTAACCTAGATGACAATTTATCCATCGCACCATCCGGGTTGTGTGTGTGTGTATACCCGTAAAATATGTAATTACTAATGTATATGTATAATATATATATATATATATATATATATATATATATATATATATATATATATATATATATATTAAGAAATGGACAAGGTCCGACAATTTATTAATTTATTTTTTGTTTAGTTTTATTTTATATACAATATTTTACCAAATGTTTGTTTATGATAAACAGTATTAAATGTTATTTAATACTGTTTATCATAAACAGAGCATTTTCTTAAATACTTGTATCTATAAAATAACAACGTTAAACATAAAAAATGTCTTTAATAAATATATATATATATATTCTGTTAATTTAACTCACCAAGCAAGAAGCTCTTTGCAAAAATGTTTCGTCAGATATTGTAAAGTGCATTCGAACACGAAATTTTCAGCAGCCTCTCCACCCTCGAGACACACGCGCGCACACACATACACTCACGCATGTATACACACACAAACACGGACACAATAATCTTATAATTAATTATATTATTTTAAATTTTACTATTATTACTTAATTATTTTAACATTATTAATTTTATTGAACACATATGTGTTCAATAAAACACATATATATGTTCAATTATATATATATGACAGTATAAATATCATACAGGAAACGTTTATCTATCTAATATGTTTATTAAAGCTTCATCAGAGAGACTTTAATAAAAGTAATGCTTGTTGAAGCCTGATTCTTTTTTACTACAATAATTGTCAGACTTTTAAAAGAGAACATAACTGAATTAACCAGAAAGT
>CAHIKZ030005553.1:940000-955000 GCA_903632075.3 Acanthosepion pharaonis
CAACGTGTGCAGTGTTCTCCGCCCTGTGAACATTCGCCACGGGAGAACTTTCTCCATATGCTTATTTGCACAAACTGCCGATTCGTTGTTTTTTTCCTGCAGTCTTGGTTACGGATGAGGCAACATTTGGACGACAGGGAATAAAAAAAAAATTATACAACCAACATTTGTGGACGGATCAGAATCCTCATGGTACAATACAGCATCATTTTATGGTTAATGTCTGGGCTGGAATTGTAGGTGATTGTCTGCTATGTCCAGATGTTCTTCCAGCATGTTTTACAGGAGCTGTCTACAGTGAATTTATTTCGAACAATACTTTCAGATTTGGTAGAGGATGTACACCTGCTACTACGATGACACATGTGGTTCATGCATAATGATCCAACACTTTTTATTTATATTGTTAGCGATGCGCAGACTGACATCTATCATGAAAGATGGATAGGTAGTCGTGGACCGGTTCCATAGCCTGCACGTTCCCCTGACCTCAATCCTTTAGATATTTATCTGTGGCGTCACCTAAAATAATTGGTTTATGTAGCAGACATTAGCAATGTAGAGACGCTTCAACAACTTCTCATGGGGGCCTGCGAAACCATTCGACACCGTATGGGAGTATTTGAACGGGTTTGCTAGTCAATGATCCGACGGGTGCACGCGTATATAGAAGCAAGCGAAGGAAATCATTTTCAACATTTGTTATGACTTGTTGTATTATGGTATTTTATGATGTTAACGAACACTCTTTGCCACTTTTGTGATGTCAAAGAATATTCGTTGACATTTTCTTAATGCTCTTTTTAGTAGAGAAATTGTAATCGCAGATACAACTATAGTAACACCGCCGAACTATGCTGGTGTCAGACGCCTTCGAATAATCTCGCACTCGTACTTGCTCGATAATACTCGCACAAAAAGTAACCACCAAATACTCGCTCGAAAAGAAACCACCGAATATCAATCTGAATATAGACATAGTATAATAAATGGAGTAGAGAATAGCGGACCTTATAGCAATAAAGGATAGAGAAGAAATGGTGATCCGTATAGTGATAAGACTAGAAATCTCGATCAGTTAGACGTCACGTGAATTCCTTCTTATACGTTTCTCCCATGGTCACGTGATCCTCTTAATTCAGGAATGGTATCGCCTTTGTTTACTCACCGGCGATCTATGTTCAGAATCAAGTGTCGGAAATGACACTTTGTTCTTATATAACAAGGTACAACGACGACATTTTGGACATACATTTATCTGGACATTTTACCTTGTTTTGGTATCAAGAACCAGCCCCCAATGTTTGTAAAAGTATTTTTGATATATCCCCTATATATATATTTAGGCAGCATATCTTCAGTCAAATATGTTTTATGTATTAATATAGACCCCTTGTGTCTATTTATTATCATTATTATTATTATGTTATACAATTATATATATATATATATATATATATATATATATATATATATATATATATGTATGTATCCAAGTATACGATTGGTGTATACGGATTAAATTCCAATAAACAATAAATACTATTCTTAAAAGCGTGCACAATACAGAGTAGAGCAAATATAATTATTTATTCGAATTCGAAAATTAAAACATAAACATATTATAAAATCACTAAAAAAATAACCATTTTGTTTCAACAGTTCTGGTGTCTTCTCAAGTGATGGTGTTGAATTTAGAATAAAGGGTTTTAAAAGGTTCAAATGAATCAAACATCCCTCGGTAGGGGAAACGCTGTTACATACGCTGGAATGGCCAATCAAATTACAAGTATATAAGAATTAAAAACAAAACTTGACAACGGACTTTAAGTTATAATAATTCTTTAATGTGTTTATGTTGGGGTTAGTCTAAAGTAGAATACATTCTAAGTAATAAGTGTTGAACACCATCACCATTATTAATTAATCCACAAATTTAATCACGTTACATGTTCCATTTGCTTAAAATTTTAAAAAACACCTGCTAGCCGCGGGAGACACATGCGTCTCCAAAGTAGTTAAGCACCTCTTTATATTACTGAATCCTCATTTGTCGTCCGCGACGAGAGATTAAATATATATATATATATATATATATATATATATATATATATATATATATATATGTATGTATGTATGTATGTGTGTGTGTGTGTGTGTGTGTGTGTGTGTGTGTGTGTAATTTCCCCTTATACATTATGTTTGTGTTGTGGAGTGATTTCACAGTGGAGGCTTGTATTTGTACTAAGTCGGTCCTAAAAATATGTTCGACGTACAAAATGTTAGGAACTCGATATAATAGGTATAACGCAGAGTAATCTAGTTGTAGGCGCTGATACTTTGGTATTCGACTAACGGACGTCCGGCATCGACTGACTGATCGACCGACTCACTGAGCGACTCCCTGGTTACTCTCACTACTCTTACTTATTATAGGTGGGAGAGTCTATTAACTATAAAAAAGGTGTGTTCCCACATAAGAGTTTGTAAATACAATTTATTTAAGTAAATGCTCTGTAAATGCAATTAATACTGTTTAATTAAAAAAAAACAGAGCCTTTCCTTAAATAAACTGTATCTATTAAAATAACGTATAAACAAAGTATAATAATAATAATAAATAATTGTCGGATTTTATAATAATTGCTCATTTCATAATATATATACGTATATATATATATATGTGTGTGTGTATGTATGTATGTATGTATAATTGTGAAAAATTGCAGATAGATTGGACCTGTATAAAGACTATATGAATAAAGAAAAACAGCAAAAATTATCGATGCGTTTAGTTCAATGATGACTTTATCAAGAATATCACATGCGCATTTTCGTTTTTTTTTTCATTTATAAGACAATGAATTGTGTCACTTTGCGAACTCCATAGATTGTCTGTATTTTCGACCAACCTAATAAATATTTATGAGATCTCTAAAAATTTATAATTTTTAAAAAAAAACTAATAACATTTTTGGTCTTGTATATTGCTTTTGTTACAAAATAAAATCTATGCATTTGACTTGATGAAGTTCGCCAATTCGTCAGCTGAGATAAATTTTCCTTTTTTCTTTATTCATGTACTAGCAGTAGAGCCCGGGGATGTAACAGTAAGAGATAGATCAAGTATCGACTATCATAAAGACTGAAAAATAAAATTGACAAAGATTATTGTTTAAGGTTGACGGACACGCATGTCTTAATTAGTTTTTTTTTTTTTTTACGAACTGGTCAAACCCAAACTCAAACAAAAACATTGTTTACAATCGTTATGAGTCTATCGATTGGTGAATAGAATTTTATTATAAACAATTGTCTTGTAAATGGAATTTTTAAAGCATTCTGAATGTAAATAAAGAAATAAGTGTGCAAGACAATAAGAAATACTACCTGCCAAAAAAAAAAAGTGGATGTTTGTTTTATCGGCTGAAAATGTAAGAATCTGATCCCATATATAAAGGAACACACACACACACACACACACACACACACAGACACACACACACACAACCTGGGTTTTTAACCTAAGTCACTCCACGGAATCGCTAAAACATAGAGCATAGTCTGATGAAAAGACGCTAAGGTTTATGAAAACAAAATTTTATCGTCAAAATGCTTATGTTTTTATGAAGAAGATAGACTAAATTTTTTTTTATTATTTTTAAAATTTTCCATCTTTTTAGAATATTCTAAATTTTGATTTAAAAAAACATGTTTCTCTTTGTCGCAACAAGAGGTAGTAAATAACATCGATAATTTTTAGCGCGTTTTTTTGTATTTACACACATTAATTTGGAAAATCTTGCAAAAATAAAAATAATTGTCAGATGTTAATGAAACTTTCAGAAACTATTCACAGATGATCGAAATTATTATAAATATGTTTTTTTTATTAAAGTCATGGCAGAAATATTTTTTTTATATTTATTAACACCCCTATAACTAATTTTATAAAAAAACTCTAGGAATTCGAGACCATTGGTTTTAGTGATTACAATAGTTAAAAGCACAAGGCTTTGAAGAATGCAAATCATGTATTTTTTTTTTTTTTTTTTGGTTAACGTACCTGAAAATCAGCTGTGAATTGTAACATACAAAACTCAATAAAACAAATATATTATTTAGTTTCAAATGCTTTTATTTGTTTTAATTTGTTTTTACGAATATGGACAATATTTACTGGAAGCAAAAAATTTTTTGAATTTTTAATACAATTATTTCTTATTTCTTTAATTTTAAAAAGATTTTTAAAAAAAGTTTAAATTGAATTTTAAAAAATATTTTAACATTAGTTAAATGCAACATCAACCTTTCAAAATGTCCGTGTGAGATTGTCATTGTCTAGCGCTTTGAAAATTGTATAATTTGGACCAATCAGATTAGCCATGGTAATTAAGAAATGTAATCTTTGTGTTTATAGTCGGACAGTAATTATCAAGTACGGAAGACCAACCAGAATACAATTTAGTTGCATTATTTGAGCTCAGCATTGTTCTCCGCTGTTAAGTCCTTTACTTTTGCGAAACACGTATGGAGAAGTTAATTTGAGTTTTCAATTTCAACTGAGAAGGGTACCTACAAGTAACAGTATCATCTTATGAAATTTAACTACTGCTAAACTTTTATTTATATATTATTTTAATCTCAGTTATGACATTTTTCCATAAATGAAATATCAAAATTAATAATAAAATGAATGGAAATACAAATAACACAGTAAAATGTAATAAATGTACATAAAATTATAGTATTTTATGTATATTTTCTGATAAAATTTCATAAGAAAGGTACCTAAATTAATTAGATACCTTTTTTCTTATGAAATTTAATCTCACTATTAACAGTCTTATTTTTTAATTTCTTTATATTTTCCATAAAGCATCGTAAACGTAAAAATGAAAGCTAAGTACAAAAAAAAAAAAAAAAAAATTAGCGCTGAAAGTTTTCCTTAAAAGTAACGAGGTAAATAATTTGTTCACTTAAATAATTTCACTTCCTTCCATCCGTAGAAAGAATTACCCTCCCGTAAGTTATCTAAACGTCATGAATGTGCCTTTCGTCAATGGTCAAGCGACGCGAAAGGTTATGACCTGCTTTGTTTTATTTTCAAATTACATTTTTTCGGCGCAGAAGCTGTTGTTAAGCTTGGTTGAAAATATTTTAAATAAACAGTATAATATCTGTTTTTATTAAAATCAGTTTTGAAAAATGATAATTGACTTTTAAAAGAATATCAAAGTAAGATTTTAATCTTTTTATCAAATCAAAAAAATGATTGAAAATGATTCTGTTCTTTTTTTGACCAAAAAAAAAACCAATATTTTTAACGAAAATTTCAGACGTGCTAGGAACGATTAAAAAATGTAAAAAAATACCCCCAAAATACTTTGATCTTTCCTCTTTAATAATAATATGAACATTAGACGATAAAATTTTGTTTTCGTCAAGTTCGGCGTCTTTTTCATCATGCTATGCTCTTTTGTTTACATTTTCGTGGGTGAGTTGTCCCCCTTTCATTCTCACGATGTGTCTTAATCGTATTTTCAAATTGATTTTCTTAAAAAAACAACTCTGTTTTTCCCATTTTCGGCCCCGTTAGAACCACCAAAAGGTAATTTTATGTAGTCCTGTGAAGTTTTGTTGAAATCGGCTAAAAAATGTAGGAAATTCGATCCAACATATAAACGTTACAGACACACACACGCACACACACACACACACACGCAACCTGCGTTTTATAATAAGTAAGATACAGTGTAAGCCGGATATAAGAGAGTTGTCGGGACCGGAGAAGAAGTCTCTTATATCCAGGTTTCTCTTATATCAGTGTCTCTTATATCCGGGTTACACTGCATAATCGCCCAAACTGTTTTCGATGCAAAAGGAGAAGGCAAAATATAGATAAAGAAGACGAGAAAAAGCTGTAGGAAGTGAAAATTAAATAAAATAAATGTTGACGATGGGAAAGTTGTGCAAAAAAAAAGTGAACGAAGATATAAACGTATATTTCGGGAATTAAGCATTCACCTGACTGTAACTCTCTAACACCTTGAGGCATAAATAAATAAGATTTATATAAGAAAAAAAATAAGTGGACCGGTTGAACAAGCGGCTTATATTAAAACTAGACAAAGAATTAAATAGTTGCAATTTCTCGGTGTTATATATATATATATATATATATATATATATATATATATATATATATATATATATATATATATATCGTGGATTAGTAAAAAGTTGTAGGGATGGTTTCAACGGTCAACTGTGGTAGTTGAAACAAAGGAAAATTGGTGTTAACGTGCATCCCGACATAAGAGACGATAACCGATGAATAATAGGCCCTTTTTTTTCTTTTTTAATCTTTTCACAAATGCGCCATCAATCTCTTAAACGTCCTGCGATTCGCGAGTCTAATTCAGTATCTTGTTTCTGAACGTGTAAGGGGTGGGAGTTGTCCCTCAAACCGGTAATATCAAACTCAGCCTTGACCTCAAGTGAAACTCGTACATACGATCCATCACTAAAGATGCTGAACACATGTACCATCTACCCTGTGCCGCTCCAACAAGTACCTAACTCCTTCTAATACCCTCTATCTCTAATACCCAAGAGGCAGATCAGTCTGTGAATGGGGTACTGTTACCAAATATGGGCAAGATCTGCCTCATCATCACTTTCTAGTCTAAATAGTCCGATAGCATTACCGCGGCCTTGCGGGTGATGAATTGTTATTTATTATTTTTCAGCCTACAACTCCGTTGCTATAGACAAAATGTTGCAAGTCTCTAGGTAATCTATCGCTAAATCCATAGGAAATGTTCAAACGAAATACATAATTAGTTCCAACAGTTCTAACCCTACACGGATAAGATCCGACATTCTACGCACATTGTAACGAACCATACGCATAAGCTCTACTAGAAGATCTTTGTAGAACCGACTCCTGAGAGTATGCTTCCTCGATCACTACAATCTTGGACTGTTCCAGTCTAGATCGACCGTTATTTTCCCCACATATTCCCATATACAGTGCCACTTACTCTGTAATTCTTTTCCTCTTATACTGGTTGATGGGGCAACTTGGAGTGGTGCAATGTTTAACAAGCTTGTCTTCCTACATCACTTACTACTGAAAAGTGAGTTCAATTCTAGGTGCCCTCTACTTTCGGCCTTGTGTAACATCTAAGCTTCGCTTTGAAAATCATCTTGACGCTGTGTAATGGTTGACAAGCTTGCCTCGCCAGAACAATTGCGACTGAGTAATGAGTTCGATCCACACTGGCTGCACCCTATTTTCGGCCTTGTACCACATCTAAACTATGCTTAGAAAATCACTATACAGGCTGAACATTATTATATATTTAATTAATATGAACGTGCTCAAAAAAAAAAAAAATTGCAATATTTTCAGTGGAGTAAATTTGCATTTTTTCTACTAAGTTTTTATCCGAGTGGTTAGCTATGGAGGGCGGTATGTTATTTTATATTAATCCTTTCAAGAGTTTCAGGTTTGTTTTTTATTCTAATACAAGCTTGCATATATAAGACCTTTCGCTGACCCTTACCCTTTTCAAATTCTTTGTGGGGTAATGGATAGCGGATTGATGAATCGGAGAGCCGAGTTCGAATTTCAGTCGAATCCATTACATTCACTTACGTGCTTATACCCTTGGGAACGGTATGAATCCCCTTCTTCTCCCCATTAGTAGGTCAGACCGGGTTCTATAGCCTTGGATGGCAACTGGTCTACCGCAGAAAGAAATGGCAACCTACTGCGGAAAAAAATATGCCCCGTCAGTCATGTATCGAAAGATACATGATCGGATAAGCGTGTAATACGCATGGCACATAATTGACTGAGCTTTTGTCTATCTTTCTGAGATGAGTAATTATAACTATTTACATTGTTCGGACGGCTGTCTACATCTTTATTGTCATATTCACGATGTTTTCGGTTAAGGATTCGTAGCCCAGTAAATAAAAGCGTTGATTGAATCAATCCAGTGACTTAACCCAAAGACATGTGAGTTCAATACCTGGCCGCAGTAGAGGTGAAAAAAAAAAAAAACTTGACAGAACTGCTAAAGGGAAATACCTGTAACTGAGATATCCATAAAAGGCATGACACGTGGAACTAGAACAATCTATAACGATGGACGAAATATAGGATTCGAAATTCCAGTATATCACCTGAAGAAGACCAGGACGTACAACGGCCGAAACCTCATGAATATGACAATAAAGATGAGGACAACAGCCTGAACAATGTAAATAGTGTAAGTTGGTAGCAATGTTGTCGTCGGTCATTCGAAAAGTCATTTCTACTCACTTCCAAACTTAATTTTAAGACAGAAGTTATCACCTTCAAAACGCTTCTGGACATTAATGGTCAGATTGTTTCCCTGCCTTTACCCCCGACAAGACGTAGGTGTTCATGACTCTCCACAATTTCTTTTTCTGTCTCTGCGAATTGCCACGGTTTTAACGCAAACATAGTGAAAGGTGGCTTCGGCTTACCTTCGCCACCGTTCGTAATAAAGAAATTTACCTCTCTTAGATCGTACGATCACCGCAGTTAAGCAATGTCGGGCCTGGTCAGCTCCTAGACCGCTGTAAATTTGGATGTGCGGGTGGAGTAATGGATACTTGCTCCGAATCGAAGAATGGAGTTTGAATTTTAGTTAGGTTCGTTATATTCACTTACGCGCAGATACCCTCGAGAAAGATATAACTCCACAACTTACACTCTCAGTATAATTAAATCATTATTATCTCAAATACAATTATTACAATCTAAAAATATTTTCTGGCTTTAAGTAACCTGCGATGGGTTGAAAATCTGCTGAAAACAAATTGATGAATAAATTCTCTTAGACTTTTTCCTCCTAAGGCTAAATAGATCTAGTCTACCCTCGTATTTAACTTATTGTTGGTTGAAGGTAGAAGAAATGGTTTCATGCCTTTCCCAAGCGCATTTGCGCAATTTTCTATAGAACAGATTAGACAGTATTTTTAACTCGGATTGCAGATTACATTTTCCGATCCGATACACGTTACACAACAGCATAGCCGACGCATATTATATATATATATATATATATATATATATATATATATATATATATATATATATATATATATATATATATATAAATTCACAAGAGGATAGAATCCAGGTAGAACTCAATGTCCAGGACAGTAAGAATATGCAATATATATATATATATATATATATATATATATATATATATATATATATATAGAGAGAGAGAGAGAGAGAGAGAGAGAGAGAGAGAACAGTAAGATATATAATCCGGTGTTCTTATTGATATTTTTTATTTTTACAAAACCTTGGTCTACACAGTAATAACCATGTTTCAAAAATGGAAGCTAAAAAGTCCAAATTTCATTTTGTAATTAAATTAAAAACATCTTCAAGCGAATATATTTTTAATTTAATTACTAAATTAAATTTGAAGTTTTTAGCTTCCATATTTTGAAACATGGTTATTACTGTGTAGCGAAAAAACATATTTTAAATCAGTTAATTTATAATATATATATATATATATTATTTATAAAAAATTATAACATAAGTATGCTATAAAATCACTACAAAAATAGCCATTTTGTTTCAACACCCTCGGTGTCTTATCAAGTGATGATGTTGAAGATAAAATAAATGGTTTTAAAAGTTTCAAATTAATTAACGATCCTTCACTAGGGGGAAACATTGTTATAAAAGCTAGAATAACCAATCAAAAACCAAGTATAGAAAGATTCAAAAGCTTGACAACGAAATCATGTTATAATAGCTATTCAGATCTTTAAAATGCGGGTTATATTAAAAATAATTTATACTAACCAATAATTATAGTATTATATGATAAAATTTAATATTAAAATTAAAAACTGGCAATTTTAAAATCCAAATTTAATCACTATAAGTTTAAAAACTACAAAATTATTGAGAAAGGAAAAAATACATGTTATTCAATTTATTTCTTCGTTGAAATTACGTTCGACAAGACGCTACAGTATATCCGGTCATTTGACAATACATGTATATATATATTTTTTTATTCTAAAGTGTGTGAATGTGGTCTTAAACTCACGCGCAAAACAACAAAAACACAATCAGATTATAATACATAAGCAACCAGACATATTTAGATATATATACACACAAAATGCGACGAGACAGGAACATCTCCACAGCCCTTTACAAAAAAAGGAAACGGGGAAACCAACACCTATACACACACACACAATTAAATGTGAATGCACTCTACATACACATAGACACCGATAAATACACGTACACACATCCACAGACAATGACCTAGACAATCAGATACCACAACCAATAAATATTTAAGACTTAAAGTATCATTAAATAAATGCTAAGCACTTATTAAATTATAACTTAAGGGAGCAAATATACAAAGATAAAAATGGTTAAAAATAATATTATTTTATATATTAAAACGAAAATTCCCAAACCACAAATATCAATAAAAATATATTTTAATCATATAAGTTGATAATAGTTTCATATATATATATATATATATATATATATATATATATATATTGCATTTTCTTACACTTCTCGAATTCAAGCAAACTATTTCAGCTAAGATAGCACCAAAATGTCTCAATAATCACAACCAAACCATTTTCTATTAATTTCCGTATCCCTTCAGGAAATGAGTGATCGTAGATTTCCGTAACTTCCTTCTTCTTCCTATTACAAGCAGCGTTTAACTTTATGCCAACAGCTTTTCTTCCCTCTGTCATCAATTTATCTAATGTTTTAAATAATTTAATCGCTGTTTCCCCTGACCTGTCTTCTTTCAATGTGCCCTAGGAGTGTTAAAATTTCCGAGCCCTTTTTTCTCATAATGTCCCAAACAAATCACCTAAGCTTTTTAGTATAGATACCTCTTTAGATTTCACCTGAAATGGAGTACAGCCTAATTGTATCGATAATGATTTAAAGCGAACTTAATTGGGCTAATAAATAAAGGCTATCAACGGCCTTAGCTAAACCCGTACTAACATACCCCTACAACATTATTAAATGGAAATAGAATGACATGAAAAGACCGGACGCCAAGATCAGAAAAATGCTTACCCAAATGACGATACAACCGCCGAAATCAGATGGTGATGTGCTGTATGTACCAAGATCTTTACGATGCCGAAGTCTAATCTAACCTGAACTAACTGTAAAAACTACAGCAATCGGATTGGAAGTATACCTCACAAAAACCAATGACCATCTCCTAAAAATAGTAAAACTCCAAATCCCCTCCATCAACAAACAAGCTGCACTCTTCAAGAAACAGCTGAATATGCCTGAAACCCTACAAACAAAAAACTAAACGAATCTACGCCAAACGAGTAATCAGAAAGCAAAACAATTTGGCCAAGTGAAATTACAAAAAAGAAAAAAAAACAAATCTAAAAAAAACAACAAAAAAAAAACTGGGAGGACAAAGCGTTGCATGGCAAATACCTAAAAAGAACGAAAGAAGCAGATGTGAACCAACAGAAAACACATCAGCGACTGAGGCGCACCGGGTTGAAAGCTGAAACAGAAGGACTAATTATGGCAGCTCAGGAACAAAGCCTCACAACCAGATCCTATCACTGTCACATAATCAAGTATGAAACTAGCCCAAAATGCAGGATTAGCGGAAAACATGATGAAACTGTCGAACATATTATCTCAGAATGTCCGGAACTAGCACAAAATGAATATACCCACAGACATAACAAGGTAATGACATATGTGCACTGGAAGATATGCAAGAAGCATAAAATCGAAACTACTGAGAGATGGTATGACAATCAACTAGACACAGTTACCCAAAATATCGATGTAAATATCCTCTAGGACATGCCAATTTAAACTGACAGGGAAATAAAAGCCAGCATACCATTATCATAAAAGATAAAATATTCAGGAAGTGTCTGCTTATTGACATAGCAGTATCATCTGCGAAAAACACCTTCATGAAAATTATCGAGAAATTTTTCAAATACAAGGACCTTGAGATCAAGATTAACAGGATATGGACAATGAAGACTGAAACTGTACCAATAGTAATCGGAGGTCTGTGCATCGTAAAAAAAAGAATGGACAGTTTTAATAATAATAATAATAATAATAATAGTGAAGCTATTATTCGCGTAAGATATTTTGATCTCAGTCCTCGTAAATACTCTCCATGGCATGTTGACTTTGCCGATCATATGTGACATTAAAACATTTGTTATGTTAGTAAATGCTTTCAGCTTCCACTGGATATTCTATTTAGCTATGGGAGAGTGATTTTGTGAAGTGTTCAATCACCCACTTTTTCCTTCTTACGGACTTTTATGATATCCCAATTCAGAACAGACTTGGCCCTATAGCCTTGACTGGAAACCAGTCTACCGCAGAAAGAAACGACAACCACCTATAGCGCGTAACGCGGGAACATCTTCTGTCTAGTCATTAATTAAACAAAATGGACATGATCAGCCCAGCGTGTATCTCCTTTTGGCATCCAACTGACTGGAATACGTAACATTTTCGTTACTTATATATATAAATTTATGTCTTTTATGTGTTGCGTCCCTTAGTCACGCTGGGGTTCTCGGCCCTCCCCAACTTCCTGTCCTTTGTAGCCCTTAGTAAATTATTTTATTTTTGCTGTCTCCCAATCAATCGTCTGCCATCTGATTAAGTAGGTTACGCGCTATTTTTCTCTGTCGCTCTTGACTTCAATGTCCACTGAGTGTCAAATTTTCCAGGATTTCTTTAGTCATATTTTCTGGGCCTTTAAGTTTCTTCTACATCTGTACGGAGATTGTTCAGCATTGACTGCCCTATAGGAGGATATTTCATTCATTAGCGTCTATAGGTTTTCATGCATTTTATTTTCTATTCTCAACACTGACCTATATATATATATATATATATATATATATATATATATATATATATATATTGTTAAGATTGTAGCCACCATTCAGTTATGTGCCATGCGTGATACACGCTTAGGCGATCATGTATTTTTCGATATATGACTAACGAGGCAGTTTTTTTTGGGTTTTTTTTACCGCAGTAGGTAGCCATTTCTTTCTCCGGTAGACCAGTTGCCATTTATAGAACCCGGTTTGTCCTGCTATTTACTCATAGGTGGGGAGGAGAAGAAGAGGATTCATACTAGCATATAAAGATAAGGTAAGGTATTAGCATGTAAGTGAATGTAATGGATTCGACTGGAATTCGAACTCGGCTCTCTGATTCTTCAATCCGAGCCGCTTTCCATTACTCCGTGCCTCCTAGTACTTCATCTTTTTAATCATAATAATTTTTTTCCAAAGAAAAATATCAAAATTTATCCCATTTCTAGGGCAGGTGCTTACACAAATGATCTTCTGTAGGTTGCCATTTCTTTCTGCGGTAGACCAGTGGCCATCCATGGCTATGGAACCCGGTCTGTCCTTCTATTTACCTATAGCTTTAGAAAAAGTGGATTCATACCTTTCCCAAGGATATTCGCACGTAAGCGAATGTAATGGATTCGAACTCGGCACTCCGCTTCCTCAATCCGAGCCGCTATTTATTACTACACCGTGCTTCCTTTAACTCTTGGACATTATTTGTAAGATCTAATATAATTCTAATATAATTCGTTTACACATGGAATTATAGTTCCCACGCTTTTATATCCGCGTTGTATTGTCTTCCCGTTACTCTTCTAAAAAAAAAGTCGCGTTTTTAATAATAGACAATATGAATCTATAGTCGTGTCAACCGATGAAGATATACCTGTAAAACGTCTTCCGATTAAACATGTCTGTATTTTGTTCTACATTTAAGCGTATTGTGTTTTCATTTAATGAGAGTTTTAAATATGTGTTGTATGTGTGCGGGAAAATGATAGATGTGGGGGGGGAAATAAAACACAAAATGAACGTGAATGTATTCATATTTATTCATGCTGCTGGACTTAATAATTGCTTTAAATGGACTTGCCAAATATTTAATTGACGTAAGAAAAAAAATTAAAAATATTCCCCGAAGCTGTAAGTATATGCTTGGATTTCCAGTAAGATAGCGACAGCCACATTACCAGGCCCCTCACGGCAAAATTTATAAAATAATATTATCTCAAGCGTTGCCCCACACGGCAATGCCTCTCCTTCAGGAGGAGGGCGGGGTCATTACCCGACACCTGAGTTGTCCTCAAAAAGGGAATTGCCGTGGGGGCTTAAGCAACATATCCATGGTATTGCCTTTAAACCTACATTAAACTGACCATGTGTCACATTTGGTATCAACATGGATGCATTGGAATTTATATATATATATTAAGAAATGGACAAAGTCCGACAATTTATTTATTAAAGACATTTTTATGTTTAACGTTCTTTTTATAGATACAAGTATTTAAGTAAATGCTCTGTTTATAATAAACAGTATTAAATAACATTTACCGGCCTGAATGTCGTTCGGTAGACAAGGTCGAATTTACTGCTTATAAACTTCAATCTTCCATGAATCTCGTACATTCCTTGCCTACCGAACGCTTCTTTGTGGCCGATCGGTAGGGCACGTCAGCGTAAGTGACGGTTCCGTATAGGATGCAGGTTCGAATCCTGTCAAAGAACGAATATTTTCTATGAAAATTTCTCGGACATTCAGGCCGGTAAATGTTATTTAATACTGTTTCTTATAAACAGAGCATTTACTTAAATACTTGTATCTATAAAAAGAACGTTAAACATAAAAAATGTCTTTAATAAATATATATATATATATATATATATATATATATATATATAATCCAAATAACTTGCATCTATTTCTTAGTGTGAGTCGTTGCAATGTTTTTTTTTTTTAAATTGTACATGACTATAATCTCTGCATATGATCGACTCGTTGAATCGAAAAGCAGAGTTCTAATTTCATTAGGTTTTCTTTACTTTCTCTTT
>CAHIKZ030005553.1:960000-962500 GCA_903632075.3 Acanthosepion pharaonis
CCTTGAATCAAAAACCGGAGTTGATAACAGCAGAAATTCCTTTTCATCAAGTGACAAACCCTTTTCCAAAATCCCATTTTTATAGGGGCTAACACCTAATTTGCATATTTCTAGATGCTTCTCGAATCATCCAGATTTTTCTCGAATATACTAGAATGATCTAGAATCTTCCAAACATTCTATTTCTAATTTCTCTATTTTACAACTACTTCATGAATGAAAACTTTTTGTAATAACAAGTAGAACTCAAAGGAATCCCTTTATAGAAATGCATCCTCGTAACAATATATATATATATATATATATATATATATATATATATATATATATATATATATATATATAAGTCTAATTGCGTAAAATTAAAAATAACACTGACATCTCATTTGAACAGTTATATTACTATTTACCAAAATTACGCAACAGTTCTGGATTAGAAGCTGTCTGAGTGGAACTAACTAATCCCCAATTGAATATGAATGGAATGAGACAAAGTCGACTTGCCTTTAAATGGCCGGTCTTAGATGTGAATGTGTAGACTGGTAGAACGGAGAAATATAGTTCACCCGAATATGAAATTAGCGGTGGAGTCACGAGAGGCTAGCATCATTTCGTCTGTGGGAAAGGGACTGTAGGTGGTAAAACTGTTCATCACCCACAAGGCCGCGCAAAAACATTTCGGACACTGTCGAAGCTGGAATGTTAAGCACCGGTTCAGATTTGACAAAAATACTTCATATTTGTTTCATCTGACACTATTTAAGACAGAACATGGCAGGAGGTGTCAGATACTTTCCTGAGCGCTACAGGGAGCTGACCATTTTTGCAGCCTCTTCACCGATGCATCGTATATACCAGTTCAATTTCTACCAGAAAGAATCACTTATATAGCTGCGGATAGACTTTTTAAAAGAACAAGTATATAAAATCAAACACGTATACCCACTGAACATTTCGTTTATATTAGTAATAATATTATGCATTATAATAACATTATGCATTATGTAAAAAATATATATTTTTCAAATAGGCCATGGTAGATGGATTCTGATAAAAAATATTTTATAGAGTAAACCTGGTTCTTCAAGAAAAAATATTTTCCATGTTCGTGGATTTAATTACCTAGTGAAAATTCTTCTTGTATATAGAAGCTTATATAGTGGAAAAGTAAGATCAAAATTCAGTTAATATTTACAAATCATGCTTCAAACTTATTGCTCCAAAATAAGTATTTTTCTATTTCTTTCATATATATATATATATATATATATATATATATATATAAATTATTTAGCTTAATATTCATATCAATAGGAGTCAAGCAAAAATTGTTTAACTAAATTTATATTCACATATATAAGACTGCTCTTTCTATCACGGGTTACAATAATATAGGATCAGCGTGTAATGTATTATACTTGAATGTTTGAAGACATTCTTTCTATCAGTACATCCAAGAAAACTACTCGCTTATTTTCTTCTTCTTCCATTGTGAACTGGATAGAAAGCTTTATTAAGATCATATGCTCCAATAGTATTTGTACAGCTTGCTTGAGAGGCCAGAGTATGAGGGTGTTATTTAGGTATCTCAGGCATAATGTTGCGCTTAGTGATGCCGTTCATAAAGCCATTTCCTCGAAGTATTCCTTGTATATGTTCTCCATCATTAGGGACAAGAGTTAGTCCATAGCCAAGTCTTTCTTCTGTTGTTATGTGTCAGACACTAGTTGGAAGAATGATGTCTGTACGTAGAATTCCCTCATTTGAATCTGTTTGTGTACTGGAATGTTAGTAAGTACTTTCAGGCTGGCATCTGATTCCAGTCGGTTTTGAACCACTGTCAGGACAGCACCTGTTGGAACTCTGGTGAATAGGCTTACCACATCCATCCGGTTGTGAGCCACTCGGATCAATTCCACAAAATGATCGTTAATAATGACAAGGACTTCTTTGCTAGTGGGTAGAATGTAGCCATTGGGAATTTGCTCAGCACGTGTTATACTGAGCGCCTGACTGAAATATAAATTTGTGAATTAACTGTAGGTTACCCGAATCGCCGTACACCTGATGAACGCCGGAGGGAAAAACGATGAAAACGTTGTGATAATTAAAAACAAAGATGAGGACAATAGTCCGCATGTAAATAGTTTAAATAATGATTATTTAAATCAATACAATTACTTTGTTTTCCGACCAATTTGCTAGCAAATAAATCTGATAGGGATCGAAATCATGATAACTGCAAAGCAGACGTGCTGACTACCTTACATCAAAGTCAAGCCGTTGTCAAAATCCCAATAAACATCTTGTCTTGATTACGATAAAGAAATTGTTGGAAATCATTTACATTTCCATTACGTATTTTCTCTCGAATAAAAATACATTTAAATAGAGAGAATCGAATGAATATATGAGCAGTAAATAGAAAATATTTTTGTCTTGGTGTTATTTCTCTATTTTAATCAACTTTAAAATCTCGGAAAAAAAAAAAAAAAAACTA
>CAHIKZ030005553.1:967500-1015000 GCA_903632075.3 Acanthosepion pharaonis
CTTCAAGTGGTTGGAATGTCGAACTGAACCATTTATTTCGCTCACTGGGGTAGACTGTTATCCGTTATCAGTTATCAGTTATCTCCTGTTAATTTCCCTCTGAAAGTTTTCCACTGCCTTAGCCAGATATTGAACTCACACTCTTTGTGTCCTGTCACCGGATCTAACTAACGCCTTTATCCACTGTGTCATGTGTCCTTGAGAACATCTGTGCAAGAATTTCTGGGTATTATAAACCTAATGTATTCAGCAAACATTTTTTACCAGTCCTCATATTGCAATTTTTGCTGTTATCATTGCGTGTTTTTATCAGAGCTGATATTACAATTTTTTTGTTATTATCGCTTTTCTCTGGTACTCCTTAATACTGGTTGCCATATTGTAATCATTTCTATGCTCGGTCGGCTCAGGAGATTTTTGTTGTCTAGCATATGTGCTGATTTCGAATAATTTAAATAATGTAAATAATACCTCATCTCAAAAATATAGACAGATAATATAATTCCCTATATGCCCCTTGTTATCTATGTCTTAACGAAAAAATTGAAATAATTAGATTTAAAAATGACACCCATCTCTAAAATCAAGGAAAAGAACTAACCGTTAATTGTAAACACAGCTATGAATTTCACTTAGTATAGGGGTTGTAATACTTTCAACAATAAAGATATGTTACGGTAAGTTTAGTAGGTTATTACTTTTATTACCTGATGGTCCTCCTGTCGATGTGGGTATGTGTTGGTGTAGTTGTATTTTGTTGTTCGCGTCTGCACGTATGTGTGTGTTTTTTATAGATATATATATATATATATATATATATATATATATGTAGATTTGTTTTTTCTCTTCATAAAAAGAAAGAAGGAAAGGAGAAAAAGGAATAAAGGAGGAGAAGAGAGGAAATTTCTATATATGTATATATGTCTGTGTGGGTGTATGTATATATTTATATTTGCGTGTACTTCTGTATGTATATGTTTATGTGTATGTATGTTGGGGTATATATATATATATATATATATATATATATATATGTGTGTGTGTGTGTTTGTTGATAACTCTTATATGTGTGCTTGTTTGTGCGTTTGTGAGCTCGTGTATATGTGGGTGTGCATACTTACACTCTCTCTCTCTATATTCTGTTTTTATTTCCGGAGTTGTTTTTTTTTTTCTGTTTTCTTTTTTTGAATTTGTAGGTCTGATGAATTGGATCGTATTTACGATTCCAATGGAATAAATTATGACCATGGAATATTAGTGTTTAAGCCTTTTTTTTATATATATATATATATATATATATATATATATATATATATATGGTTTGTTTACATTTTATGTAGCTGTGTGAGTTGATATATTTATAATTGCTTCTGTATGTGTATATATGCATATACGTATACGTGTATTTGTATATGTGAAATATTTATATATATTTGGGTGTTTGGAGTTTTCTTTTTTATATATTAGATGGTGTTATTTTTATGCGTATATAATTATTTTTTTGTTCATGTCTATATGTTTTACTGTCCCCTTTTTTTCCTAATGTTTGTTAATCTGTTCAGTCCATGTCGAATTTTATCTATTTTACCATTTTTATTTGTGTATCTTTGCCCCTATACGTTATATATTAATAAGATGTTAGAATTCGTTTAATAACACTTTCAAAATTGAATATTTCTTGGAGTGTACATCGGCGTGTCTTTGTCATTGTATGCGTTTGTATGTACGTGTTTTTGTCTTGGTCTATTGGTGTATGTTCACTTGTGTGTACCTTTATTTTTATAATTTTTTTGTTTTTTTTGTTTTTTTAAAGGTCGTGGAGATATTTTCTGTCTCGTCGCTTTTTTGCGTGTTTATATACCTAAATATGTCTGCGTGTTTATGTATTATAATAATCTGATTGTGTATGTATTGTCTTTTGCACGATTTCATCCTCTCCTGCCCATGTTCTTGCTTCAAATGTATCTACGTTGTCATGAAGTTCAAAACAGCATTTGATCTTAACGATTATTCCAACTTACTTTCAATAAAAACAAAATAAATAGAAAAACATATGTATTTTTTAATTTTTTTTCTCAGTTTCTTTTTTTAAATATTTTTATTATTTTAAAGTTAATATAGATTAAATTTATAATTTAAAATTGGCGATTTTTAATTTTTAATTTGATAGTATAATTTAATATTTATTACTTAGAATGTATTTTACTTTAGTGTAACCCCAACATTAAAGCATTAATTAATTATTATAAATTTAAAGTCTGTTGTCAAGTTTTTTGAATTCTTATATACTTGTATTTTGATTGGCCATTCCAGCTCATGTAACAGGGTTTCCCCTATCGAGGTATGTTTGATTGATGTGAACCATTTAAAACCATTTATTCTACATTCAACACCATCAGTTTATAAGACACCAGTAGTGTTGAAACAAAATGTTTATGTTATAATTTTCGAACATATATATATATATATATAATCCACAGACCGACTGTTTCGCTGTATCACAGCTCATCAGTGTTGCTAGACATCTTATTGCTTCAAGCCGAGATCGACAGAGAAAGGGAATTTTTAACGCGTTATATACGTTCAAATATAAATATCATACCGGCCGCCAGAGCGCTCAAATCTTACGAAGAGCGATGCATTAAAGCACCAAGATCCGTTAAAAAAATCCCTTTTCTCTATAGTGCTCAATCGGCAAACGAGAACACACACACACACATATGTGTGTGTGTGTGTATGTGTGTAGGGAGAGGGAGAAAGAGAGTCCACTAAAATGTATAGGTACTTCAAGGAGGAAGAAACTTGTATAGATATTGTAATGCTAAATTTATTTAGACATCACGAGACTAATACACGTTACATTTCGTTTGAGCTATAAAATCTAAAAGAGATGCTCAAAGTGGTGGCCTTTCGCTTCTAGATATTTATTAGTACGGCGAATTACTACTTTGGAAACGTTGGTCAAAGTGTCTAGTGATATTGCAGCATGTGTATTTCCAATTTCTTGCCTATTTCCATTCGATCATCCTTGTTAAGCATTGTCGAGCTTTGTCCAGTCTTATATAGCGTAACCATTGAAAGCAATGTCATACATTATACCAGTTTTGCGAACTAGGCATGAGCTATCCCACCATTGTGTTACATTCAGTCTTCTCAAATCATATGCTGCACAGTCAGTCTCCAATTTTCTTGACAAGTTTTTTTTTTCATTAGATTAAGCTTGCCTGATGCTGAGAGGCCGCAAAATATTGCACAAGCTATGAATGGTTTTCAGCACCCAATCGTAAAATACATATCAAATCCTCCCAGAAAAGGAGCAACTTCAGTTTATTCTTTTCTTTGCAAATAGTATTTCCTTTTCTTTAGCTTCATAATAAGCATAGATGATCAAAATCGCTTTTAGCACAAAAAGCTTTTAACTGTAAAATGATCTCTTGATAACTGAATTCTTTGTTTTATTTACGTCTAATTCTGCACTCATTATATTTTAAAGGGCAATATAATAAAATAGCGAAATACTTTAAGTACATTTAATTAATACGTCTTTAAATCTTTTGTCTTGCCATTCAGTACTTTTAGAAAAGAACATTAGATTGTTAAATGCAGCCTGATTAATATTCGTTTCTATTTATTCGCTTCGACTTTAAAATATACATTTTATAAAGAAAACTACTCAGACTTAATCATAAAACCCATACAACTTTAAGTTTCGTAAGTTAATTAGAAATATCAAAATTGTTATTAATCTATAGTGAAAAATGCCATTTTGTTTGTAAGATTCACGGTTATTATTGTATCTAATTGAGTGAATTATGAGAAATAAGATGTATCTATAGCTGGTTACTCGTATTTGAGGGTACTCGTCTACTAGAGCGGCTATCCAATCCCTGTTGCAGACGCTTGCTCAGGTGCATTTGTGTTTATTCAAAACTCACAGAGCCCACCTGTGGTTTATGCTGCAACTATGCTGAACAGAGCTTAGTTACAGTTTCTAGGAAATAGCGTCTTATCTAGCGTGATCAACAATTTAAACACTATCGATGGGCCCAATTTCATTCATAAGGCTTGGGCCAACCCGTGGTATGAATTTCAGGTACGTTCCAAAGTTGGCGCACACTGGGATCGATCCCTGCAATCCGATAACATCAGGAAGTTTCCTTCCTGACAAATCGACTATGGTGAGATTCGAACCCGGGTCTCATGGTCAGAATGCGAATGTTCTAAAAACTTGGACAGAAATAAGATATTTACTTTGAATTTGTTATTCTAAAAAAAAATACCAACAATCTCCATTCTTAGTCTTTCCTAAGTCGCGGCATTATCACGTTGAAATACCTGTTCTTCTACGATCATCAAAGTTAAGCAACGTCGTGCCTGGGAAATCACTTGTGAATACCAGGTGCTGTAAGCTTGGAGGTACGGGTATTTTAGTGGATAATGACACGGAATCTTTTGGGGAAAACAAATAATTGAGACTGAATTTTTTTATTCTTCGTTTTTCAATAACCATCAAGAGGTTGATAAGCTGTAAATAAACAAATCATTCAATCAACCGACATTCAGCCTTATTCATTTTTGACTGGTTTTATTTCCATTTTACCAAAGATCCAATGAGTTTGTGCGGAAAAGGGTTGAATGTTTTGTGAGATACCAGAAACATATTCTTGCCACAGTCAAACGGAGAAAAATGGCGTGGTTTGGAGACATTACAAGGCACCGTTGAATGTGGACGTAGAAGACGCCAACGCAAAAAAAACTGGTTGAACAATATCAAATAATGGACAGATATGACTGTACCAGAATTGCTGAGGGCTGCCGTTGTTAGACCCTTGTAGAAAAGATTTAGTGTGGCTTCTGCATTCGGATCCGTCCTACGATTACAAAAGTTAATGGGATGATGATATTTTCCTCTTATGTTTGCTTTTTTTAGTTGCAATGCACGGGTGGAATGCGAATTGAAACCTATCACCATTAGGATTTTGAGTTTTGCGCATCCATTATTTTTAGACCTTTGTCTCAGTTGGACATCACCTGATTAAGAAAGTTAAGTGGCAGCCGTTATTCACATTTAATCATACATCTGCGTTATTCCTGATCCGCTTTTTACTCTACTAAATATTGTTTATTTGTACGAATCACTGTAAGTATTTAGAGCTCAACAGAATGTGTTCCGAAGTAGAAACGAAACACCGAGGAATATAGTCGCTCGACAGGATTCATAAAATCAAAAAATGTAACGTTTATAAAAGAAACAGAATAAATAATGTAAAGATTGAACGAATGAGTTGTAGAATTTATTCATGTATAAAAGAAAGTCACTCTGATGACAACAGAAGCACCTTATTAAAAAAGGTAACAAAAAAACAAAAAATAAAAAAAAAAACAAAAAAACATGGAATTTGTTGTGTGATGTACCCTGGCTATTAATAATTAAGTATAACTCAAGCCTTCCATGTTAAGATAAAACAGTATTTAATTACATCCGCAAATAAATACTTAACAAGAACAAAGAAATAAAACTTAACCAAAGATAGTTACCAATTTAAGTTGTAATGTAATGTTAGTAATGCTGATCGGCTTAACGTCCGGTAAATCCTAAATCGAAACACAAATCATCGACGCAAAATAATTCACACTAATTCGACTGGATAGTTCCATTCCGCTCAATAATCATTGCAGTCAGTAACCTGACACCGCTATTTATACACCTGGCGGAAAACGTAAGTCCAGAGTGTCACGCTCGAACCTCGGTGTCGGTAGTTAATCATTTTCTTCCTCTATGGCAATTTGCAATATTAAAATCTGAGGTAAGTTGAAGAAAAACAGAACAGGACCAGATGGCATTGCAATAGTCATGTCAGTTATAGACAACCTAAAAATCGATTAGGTAACTGAATTAATAAAATTAATAAACGGCAATAGTAGTATAGCTGAAAACCTTAGTAAATCAATATTTATAACGATGATGTGATTTTATAAGCGTAGCTTAGATGTGGCACAAGGCCGAAGTATTTGTAACGATGATCTAGTGGCCAGACGTAAATGTAACCGTAAGTTATATTCTAATAGATTTTGTTTCTTCACTCTTCCGGTTTTTTTCTTCCCTGTCAATTACGATTTTCACAACATTAAATGCCACGTCAATCGTCATCTTCTGTCTTCCTGAACCCTTTTTTTTTATTGTTATTACACCTAACTAACGTTTTCTCATTTTCTTTCACCCTCAGTAACATTAGTGGCATTGTCACCTTGCTTGGGATGAAATTATTTAAAAAATATCTACAATATTTCAGGATAGATAAGACACACCGGTTTAGTTTTGGTTTCCTTGTAAATAAATCTTCCTGTTTTAATACTTAGTTTATTTTCTGAAAAATTTCTTTCGCTTTTCTGATGTACACTCTTTCCGTCGTCTGTTAATACACTAACCAGATATTTACTATTAAAGCGAATACATACCTCTGTATATATTTAATTATAATGTCTGACGACTATATATTATGTATTCTTAATAGCTTGTCCTTTCTTCTCGCTTCCTATTGTTATAATGTCTTAAAGATTATTCAGTTTTCGTTGTGAGTTTCCCGTCATCAGAATTGCCATTAACGTGTCTTATGTTAAAATGATAGACGCAGATAGTAAATTTTGTTATGTCTTCTAATTATTTCTGGATCGTCCTGCTGTTAAATAAATCTTTATATCATATAGAAGTGAAATGAAGAACGGGGAATGAAGGCTTCTTAGCAGTTGTTCTCGAAGGAAATATACATTCTACGACCGGAAGTAGAAAGTACAGGAAAAAAGATTAACGCGATACATATTTTTTTTCTAATTTATTTATTTTTTTATCTCTTAATCCTTATTTGATGGAAAACAACTTTCACTATTCTGTGACACCTTCGGAAAACTGCGTCCCAATTCTGCCGTCTGATAGTTAAATTTCTCTACCTGCCTTATTCTGATGGCGTGTGGATTTACGGCTGATGTACTGGATAGTGAACAGGAACGATAAATTGGAGAGCCGAATTCGAATTCCAGTCGGATTCGTGCATTCAATTACATATAAATACACTTAAAAAAAGGTATAAATCTGATGTAATTAATATGCATACACCTGGGCTACCCATCACCGTAATATGATTGGCTGGTGTCAGCCATAAATACAGACTGGGACTACACCTATTGCCTACCACTACGACGAGGACCAGTCCGTTACGGTTACCTGCTAGATTGTCCTACCCGGTTAAATTAGTCAACAACCACTTTGTTACTTCGAACAAATATATCCCTTTCCGGGACATATCAAAATCCATATCCCTCACTAAACTATGGGTTAAATAGCTGGATTTTTTTCTGAAAAAAATATTATTCTCATTAAAAAAATATTAATAAAGACATACTCACTCATAAAAAAAAGAATTATTCAATCAATTCAAATTATGTTTTGGTTTTAAATAACCTACAAATTTTTGGTAAATCATAAAAATGATATCAGTCAATATTCTCGTGTCTTCAGTGGGCAGCTCACTTATTTTATTGGACTTCTTATTGACGATCCTATGATGTGTCTTCACATAGGTAGTCCTTTCTTCTTCCTTTCTTCTTTTATTATTAGGTTGGTGCAAAAATAATGACGTAATGATGTCGTTTTTTGACGTTAAAAAATACGTCCAAAAACGACATTATTACGTCATTATTTTTGCACCACCCTAATACCTTGCCTGCTGGACGAGTTCGTTATAAGCACAGTGTCAACAGATCAGTATCTTAATATTATGTTAATTTTGTGTCCGCTTGTTATAAATCCTGGTAAATTTTCTAGTTATCTGAATATTGTCTCATGGTGTTGTTTATACTTTGGAAAAAGGTTTACAGTTGAGAAAAACGCATTCTTGTTTATTTTTGTAAAATTATATAAATCGTTTCATATACACATGAAAGCAGCATGTTTCCAGGAAATATAGATAAAGTTCAAAATAAATAAAAAAATTATTTAAAAAAAACGGAGCGTTTACTCAGACATGATTATCCACAAATAGAACCTTTGGAATATATATATATATATATATATATATATATATATATATATATATATATAAACGCACACATCATATATATATATATATATTCTATCATCCACAGAGAGAATGTTTCGCTCATCAGGCATATGATTGCCTCAAGCCTGCATCGAAACCCGATTGATTTGGTATCAATCGGAGATTTTTCCACAAAGTTCTAAAAGGCTACAGGAAGTTCTATGAATTTCCAGAAAGCCATAGTATATTTATATACGATTTCAGAAATTTCGTGTTGGGGTGGCATTTTGTTTTAAATAAATTTAATAAAACACGTCATTATTTTTTTAAACAAAAGTTCATTGAATTACCATACAGAAAATCAATTATTTAAAAAAAATAAAATGTCATATATCTATTATCTATCTATCTATATATATATATATATATATATATATATATATATAGAGAGAGAGAGAGAGAGAGAGAGAGAGTGATTTGTTTCTTACGGCTTATCAACCATTTACAGTTTATTTCGAGCCGGGAAATATTTCTGGATTATAAGAATTTTTGAGTAATAATAATGATTTATTGATACAAGCCCTACTAATTAAATTTAATTGGCTGGAGGAGTAGGAAAGTTGGAGTCATGCCTTTCTCTAGTATATAATCGTGTAAGTGATTATAAAGAAGCCGAATAGAACTGAACTCGGCTCCCCGATTTCCAATTCCGAACAGTTTTCTATTGCACTGCCCGCACATCCATGCTTGAATCACCAGATTTTCCCAAGTGTTCGCCCATATAGGTAGTGACCAGGCTCGACGTTACTTAACTTAGATGATCTTATTAGAATCAGAGATTCAAAGTGATATTACCATAAGCCATATAGAGAAGTAGATTTTTCTGAACTTTCCCAGATGAACTGTCATAAACCACTCGAAGAAGAAGAAGAAGGACGAGGAGGAGGAAGAAGAGGGGAAGGAGAAGAAGAAAACTGAGGAGGTGGAGCAAGAGGAGACATAGAAGATAACAAGGAAGAAGAAGAAGAAGAAGAAGAAGAAGAAGAAGAAGAAGAAGGACGAGGAGGAGGAAGAAGAGGGGAAGGAGAAGAAGAAAACTGAGGAGGTGGAGCAAGAGGAGACATAGAAGATAACAAGGAAGAAGAAGAAGAAGAAGAAGAAGAAGAAGAAGGACGAGGAGGAGGAAGAAGAGGGGAAGGAGAAGAAGAAAACTGAGGAGGTGGAGCAAGAGAAGACATAGAAGAAGAAGAAGAAGAAGAAGAAGAAGAAGGACGAGGACGAGGAAGAAGATGAGGAGGAGAAGAAGAAAACTGAGGAGGTGGAGCAAGAGGAGACATAGAAGATAACAAGGAAGAAAAAGAAGAAGAAGGACGAGGAGGAGGAATAAGAGGGGGAGGAGAAGAAGAAAACTGAGGAGGTGGAGCAAGAGGAGACATAGAAGATAACAAGGAAGAAAAAAGAAGAAGAAGAACGAGGAGGAGGAATAAGAGGGGAGGAGAAGAAGAAAACTGAGGAGGTGGAAGAAAAAGGAGACATAGAAGATAACAAGGAAGAAAAAGAAGAAGGAGGAGGAGGAGGAAAAAGAGGGAAGGAGAAGAAGGAAAACTGAGGAGAAGAAGCAAGAGGAGACATAGAAGATAACAAGGAAGAAAAAAGAAGAAGAAGAACGAGGAGGAGGAATAAGAGGGGAGGAGAAGAAGAAAACTGAGGAGGTGGAGCAAGAGGAGACATAGAAGATAACAAGGAAAAAAAGAAGAAGAAGAACGAGGAGGAGGAATAAGAGGGGGAGGAGAAGAAGAAAACTGAGGAGGTGGAGCAAGAAGAGACATAGAAGATAACAAGGAAGAAAAAGAAGAAGAAGGATGAGGAGGAGGAATAAGAGGGAGAGGAGAAGAAGAAACTGAGGAGGTGGAGCAAGAGGAGACATAGAAGATAACAAGGAAGAAAAAGAAGAAGAAGGACGAGGAGGAGGAATAAGAGGGAGAGGAGAAGAAGAAAACTGAGGAGGTGGAGCAAGAGGAGACATAGAAGATAACAAGGAAGAAAAAGAAGAAGAAGGACGAGGAGGAGGAATAAGAGGGGGAGGAGAAGAAGAAAACTGAGGAGGTGGAGCAAGAGGAGACATAGAAGATAACAAGGAAGAAAAAGAAGAAGAAGGACGAGGAGGAGGAATAAGAGGGAGAGGAGAAGAAGAAAACTGAGGAGGTGGAGCAAGAGGAGACATAGAAGATAACAAGGAAGAAAAAGAAGAAGAAGGACGAGGAGGAGGAATAAGAGGGAGAGGAGAAGAAGAAAACTGAGGAGGTGGAGCAAGAGGAGACATAAGATAACAAGGAAGAAAGAAGAAGAAGAAGAAGGAAGAAGAAGAAGAAGAAAAAGAAGAAGAAGACAAGAAGAAAAAGAAGAAGAAGAAGAAGAAGAAGAAGAAGAAGAAGAAGAAGAAGAAGAAAACTGAGGAGGTGGAAGAAGATGAGACAAAGAAGATAAGTAAGAAGTAGAAGATGAAGAAGAAGGAGGAAGAGAAGGAAGAAGAGGGAAAGAAGACGTAGGTTGAATCGGAGTTGAAAGGGTCAAATTAGTTAAAAAAGAAAGTGTTGTGACGAGATTAATTCCTTATTTCCAGCAGTTCTAAACTTCATGGCTAAAACACGCCATGCTACGCACATTGTACCGAACCATGGTTAAACTCTTCGTATTCCATCGAGCATCTTCCTTCTACGGACCGTTACTTTGTTGAATCGATTTCTAAGAGGATGCAACCCCGATCACCACAATCTAAAACTGTTCAATTCGGGGACAACAGTTATCTTCCCCACATATCCGCATAGACTATGCCACTTACTCTGTAATCCTCTACCTTGAGTGGCTCTTGATTATGTATAGAGTGATAACCATTGAAAAAAAAAAACACAGCCAATATTCTCCTTTGAGAAGACTTCAGAGTTTGAACATAGATAAAATGGAGGAAATTTTATAAAATATAGCTGAAGCAACATATGAATTTGCAGAAATATTTGATATAAATCAATTAGATATAAGTATATATATATATTACTCAAGATATCAGCCGATATGGAAAGACAGATGCATTTGTGCGTGTTCCTGCATACAAAATGACGTTCTAATAAGAAAATAATAATCTCCTATTCGTCAATATTCGCCACTCATATAAAAAGTAAATTGTCGTGTGTTATTTTCTGTTTAGTTTAAAATAAAACTTTTGAACAGGAAAAATCTCAGAGTAAAAAGTCATAAAGAAATAAAAAGAAAAGAGAAAGAAAAATCCTGCTCACTTCCGCCCATACCAAACACTACACACTTTCTATCTCCTTTATCAAAAGAGGTTGACAGCGCGAATAAGTACATGTAACTTAAAACCTGTTATTTTTCCAAGTCTTGTCAAGGTGCCAATCTCTGTAGAGACGCTTTTCAATTTTGTATTTTTTTCCTAAAAAAAAAAGTAAAATAATAAAATACAGACAGGTGATCTAAAAAATATGAAAAAAAAAATCTATAAAAACTCTATAATAAATACTCAGACTGGTGCTCTCGCAAAAATAGACGTTGGTATCGGGTGACGATTTTAGCTTGGGAGGTGGTTTGCCGGAGATGTGCAACGTGCAGGCAGATATGGATCCTTACACGGTAAAAGACTAGGCGGGTCTCTGACATAAATTAGCTTACGTTTTATCTCTTTTTCTTCTACTTTTTCCAAGGAAGTAGCTACGGCTCATAAGTGTAATTTAGGCATTTATAGGTTTCCGTATTTCTTAATCGTTCGTCCTTCTAGAAGAGACAGATAGAGAAATATGAGATGGGGAAAGGAAGGAGAATCCAGAAGGAGAGGTCAAAGAAAAGATTATTAACATTCAGAAAATAAAAGGATGATGACGTTGTTCATATACAAGATGAAAATAATCAAAGAAAAAAAAAGGAAAGGTTATAAAAAGTGGGAAAAGGAAAGAAAAAAGTGTATGAGTATGTAATTGAATGATGTATTAGATAAATTGAAAAAGAAGAGATGACAATGAATGAATTTAAGAAGAAGAAGAAGAAGGAGAAGAAGAAGAAGATTTGTGGTTGTTTATCAAGTAAAATAAAAAGGAGTGACGACAGAAAGACAGGGAAAGTAAAAGAAATAAAAACAGAAAAATGAAAAGAAATTACACAATGTATTAAGCAATAAAATGGATGAAGAAATAGAAGAAAAAGTGAAAGAGGCAAAGAAAAGAAAGATAGTTGATGATAAAGAAAAAAATGAAAAAAATGAATTGAAATTAAAAAGGATAATGGAGAAGAAGAAAAGGGGAAGAGGAAGAAGAACATTGAGGAAATAAACGCTTAATGATGATGGCAAAATCATTATGACGTAAAGGCATAGTGAAGGAACAATAGCAGCAGCAGAAGAAGACGACGAAAGAGAATAAGGAAGAAGATAATGAAGTAGTTAGCAAAGAAGATGTAGGAGAAGGAAGAGACAAAGAAGTTAACAAAGAAGAAAAAAATGAAAGTGAAAAAGAAGGAGAAAATAAGATAACAAAGAAGAAGAAGGCAGAGGATTAGAAGACAGAAGTGACAAAGGAGATAACAAAGAAGAGGAAAATAAAGAGGATGAAAAAGAAATAGAAGAAGAAGAAAAAAGAGAGGAAAAGATGAAGAAGACGTGAGAGGAAGCCGAGACAAAGAAGTTAACAAAGAATACGAAAATAAAGAAATTCGGACAGAAGAAAACAAGAAGAAACAAAGAAGACGGAAGAGAAGACAAATGAGATATCAAAGGAGAAAATAAAGAAGGTGAAGAAGAAGAAGAAGAACAAGAAGAAGAAGAAGAAGAAGAAGAAGAATGAGGAGTAGGAAACAAAGGAGATAACAAAAGAAAAAGGAAAGGAAGTGAAAAAGAAGAAAAAGAAAAAGAAAGGAGAAAAAGAAAACGGAGAAAGAAGACAGAAAGTACTTAAAGAAGAATAAGAATATAATAAAAGTGAAAAAGAAAAAGAAAAGAAAAAAGATCTCAACGAAGAAGAAGGCGGAGGAGAAAACATAGCAGACAAAGAAGATAACAAAAAAGGAGGAGGTGGAGGAAGAAGAGAAAAAGAAGACGCAGGAGGGGAGTAGGAATGGAAAGGGACAATGAAATCATCAAAGAAGAAGAAAGTAAAGTAAATGAAAAGGAATATAAGAAAAAGAAGAAGAGGAAAAGAAAAATAGATTAAGATTGAGAAGGAGGAGACAAAGAAGATAACAAAGACAAAGAAAATAAAGATTACGACGAAGATGAAGAAAGAGAAAAAAAAGAAGAAAATGAAGTAGTTAACAAATAAAAATAACGCGAAGACGCAGGAGAAGGACGAGACAAAAAAAATGACAAAGAAGAAGAAAATAAAGAAAGTGAAAAAGGAGAAAAAGCAAAAGAAGAAGATAAAAAAGAAAACGAAAAAGAAAAAGAAGGCAAAAGAAGAAGATAAAAAAGAAAACGAAAAAGAAGAAGGCAAAAGAAAACAGAAGAAAATGGAGAAAACGATGACAAAGAAGACAGAAAAATCAATATAGAAAAAAAAGAGAAATTAATAAAAATAACGAATGGAACTCTAATCAAGAATATAAAATAGAAGCATTATTCGAAATCAGAATTAATAAATATCTGAAATAAATGCAAAAAGCATGATGCAAAGAAGAGAATAGAGAAAAGACAATGGGAAGGTCAAGCCCCAAAAGTAAGAAATACAAAAGGGATTAATGTCTAAAAGCCATAAACTGCGTAGTAATGTGAGGAAAGTGTACAGAATAACAGGAAAAAAGAAACGACGAAGAAAAGATATAAAATAATTTAAACTGATTAATGATAATGATTGAAAATAAATGAATGATGTCGACAAAGAAGTAATAGAGGATGTGAAAGGAGATAAAGTTGATGAAATCACGGAAAAGATTTAAAACTAAACAGAAACGGATGAGTCAATGATAAAAAATTAAAATTAAAAAGATAACGAAGAAGGTAACAGGACAAAAAATGCGCGAAAATTTAGTTAAGAACACAAAGAGAGCTGGTAACTGCTGATAATAATGACGAAATGACCGTCAATTTAGAAGAAAAGAACTAGAAGTAAAAAGTGATTATATATTAACAGTAACAGCATGGAAAAATTTAGAAAATAGGTTTGAAAGGAAAGAAAGATTATGAGGTTAAGGATGTTGAATGTTGTACATAGCGAATAAAATGGAATAGAACATTAGGAAGAAGAACAAATATGAAAGAAGATAAAGAATTTATTGATTTATTGACTTTTTACGGCTTATCGACATTTTGCAAGTTATGTAAAACCAGAAAATATTTTTGGGTTGTAAGAATATTTTGCAGATAATAATGATTTACTTATACAAATCCTTATATAATTAACCCAAAGCTGGGGAATAAATAGTGGTTCCTCACATTTCCCAAAGGTATTTGGGCGGAAATGTATATAAGGACATGACTGGAAATAGAAAATGGCTCTGCGATTTCCAATTCTGAGCCGTTATCCATTATACAACAGGTACATCAAAACTTACAGCAACTGCCATTCATAAGCAGTCACCCATTTAGGTACTGACCAGGCTCGACATTGCTTCGCTGATCGTACGAGAACCGAGTTTTCAACGTGATATGGCCATAAGATTAAGTAGAAAAAACATGTTGAAGAATACAACATAGATGCTCGGAATAGAATCAATAAATTAAGAAATGAAGAAAAAGAAAAAGATTAAGCAGAGAATAAAAAAGCGCAGGATAGAAGACAAAGACATCGGTTGAGAATAATAATAATAATAATAATAATAATAACAACAACAACAACGATATGAAGAAAAAAGAAGAGGAAGAAGAAATAGCAATATCATCAACAACAACAATGAGAAGAGGAATGTGTATGATGATAAAGACAGGAATATGAAAGACGGGGAATACACGAAGAAGAAAAAAAACAAATTTAAGGAAACGAAGAAAAATGCTGAAGAAGAAGAAGAAGAAAGAAAAGAAGGAAGGATAGAAAAGAAATGAAGAACTATTATTAGTAGTGGAAGAAGAAGAAGAAGAAGAAGAAGAAGAAGAAGAAGAAGAAGAAGAAGAAGAAGAAGAAGAAAGATTAAGAAGAGTAAGAAGAGTGAACATGCAAAAGTGAAGACGAAAAATGAAAAGAAGAAGGAGAAGAATAATATCAAGAAAGAGTACGAAGAGAATAAACGAAAAAGTAGATAAAATAAGGAAGGAAAAAAGAAAGAAGAATAAAGAATTATTATTATCAGTAGTTGTAGTAGTAGACGACGACGAAGAAGAAGAAGAAGAAGAAGAAGAAGAAGAAGAAAAATGTTGATGGTGCGGGAAAGAGATGCAGGTTGATTTGACCTATTTTATTCTATTGCCAAATATAGAATTGTCTTTAGTTTCATCTACCGTAAGTAAATGCGTATGTTCCTTAGCATTAAAAGTTATGTTGAAGAAGCAGACGTCATTGGATTTTTTACTTTCACTCAGAGACATGATGGAGGTGGGGTTGGCGCGAAAAGACGGAGACTCTTTCTAACAACTAAGAATGTAGACGAAAAGGTAGTGAGCTCTGCCGGTTCTTGTGGATTTGCGGGCCAAGTGTCAATAACATCGATAAATATATATTAAAGAGACTTGGAAAGTAAAAAAAAAATGAATTATAATAATATGAAATATTCTGTACCACTAGATAGATAGATAGATAGATAGATAGATAGATAGATAGATAGATCCATCTAACTGTAAGTACATATATACATACAAAATAAAGAAAGATCGATATAAAATAGATTGGCAGATGGATAGGTGGGGACTGTCATAGATGTCAAATACATAAAAAAAACTTCATAAATCAGCGTAAAGAGAATGGAGCAGGTAATTGAGAGTCTAATATGCTGATGCACATAGGCAGGCATCAGTAAGAATTATATATATATATATATATATATATATATATATATATATATATATATATATATATATATATATATGAACAAAAATTATGTACCACAAAATTTAAATATTAAAGGACATTTAAATCCCCGGTGTCTGCCTTTCTCAGTTTCACCATTTTCTGAAGAAGTGTTGGACGCACAATGTCCATTTAAATGAATCCGTTCCGACATTTTCAAAGCCATATATATATATATTCAGTTGTACGGATATGAGTTTGTAACCCTGGGTTTCACGCTTTTGCGTACATCAAACAAACTGATTTGAATGTACAAAGGCATGTTTTTATTAAGGTGTCCGACAGCAAAATAGTATACACGTTTTCATTTGCAACATCATTAATCACTGAATAAAATTTTCAAACTATTTTTGACAATTCAATTTCGGTTATTCCCAGTACATTTCTTTTTAAAAACACAACTTTCCATTACAAGGAGAAAAGGCATAGCGTGAAGAAAAAATTGCTTATTTTGGCCTATCTTCAATCTTAGAATTCGTCAATTTCCTTTATATTTAAATGGACGCTACGACAGCACTTTCACTGCAATCAAAACTGATATTATATTTAGTAAAATGAATTGTTGCTAATACAGTTATCTGGCTAGATGGACATTATTTTCATTCTCAAATTACATATAATTGCTTTATCAGGTCTACGAACAGATATACATATAATCTGAACTCTCAGATCCGTGACCAGTGGATATATATATATATATATATATATATATATATATATATATATATATATATATATATATATATATTTATATATATATATATATATATATATATATATATATATATATATATATATATATATATATATATATAGACCATAGTACCATTACAATAATTTATTTCACCAAAATCCTTTTAAAAAGATTTCGGATCATCAGGCAACACTTCCAACAGTTTCAATTTTCATTGTTGGATGTGTTACCTGATGATCCGAAATTTTAAAAGGATTTTGGTGAAATAAATTATTGTAATGGTACCTTAAAGTGGTCTGTTTTTCATTAAATATTAGCTCTGTTCTTCACATTGAGTTTCAGGATTTCATCCTTCTTGGATTTACCAATTGGTTTACCAAGTTCTTCATAATATATATATATATATATATATATATATATATATATATATATATATATATATTCGGGTCTCTGACTGGATGTATATTTGGTCTATAACCAAATGAGCATATGCTTTCTAATCTCTAGTGTGTGGCCAGATATACATATAATAGCATTCTCATGTCTGAGCCCAGATATGCATATGATCTGCACTCTGATCTGTGACTAGATATTTGGGAAAATGGACATCCTCTAATTCTATATAATGGCAAAATTGCCATTAATTATCGTATAATATGTCAAATGCATTATGTCATTTACAAACACTAGTAGCTAGGTAAATGTTCCCGAAATGGACTGATGGGAAAAAAAAAACATGGGTTAAACAGTTATATTTCTCTTCTAGTACAAGGAGATAAAAAAATATTTTGAATTCAAGACGAAAATTTCCGGGAAAATCTTATAGCTGAAAAAAAGAAATAGGGACTTTTGAAAAGCCAAAACAAAGACATAACGCAAACAACATATGAATTTGAAGTGACACATAACAGCCCTGACTTACAGGCTTGAGGAAAACTCTAGATCCCAGGAAAACGTTATGGACTTGAACATCAGTTAACATTTTCATACGGCTTTCACTTCTTTCTCTGATTCGAAAACGTTTTTTTGACACTTGCATTTAGAAAGGAATTCATAACCAGAAGCGAAAATGAAGAAAGTAGTGAAAAGAAAAAAAAAGAGAGCTTTGAAAATATCAAAGTAACATCAAATAAAAGGAGAAAATCTTTTGTGGTTGTCTCAAGAACAACAAATTTATATTCTGTAAGAACACTGTGAAAAAAGGGCTAATTTTTATTTCTGGGCGAAGACATCGACAGTTGAAAATGATGCCCGACAAACATCCGTATCTGTCTAGCAAATGAAAAGAAAGTAACTAGAATATTTTCAGAGATTTCTTATTTAGTTGGCATGACTTTCTGTCTGTAGATTGTTATCGGCAAGTGAAATGTATTTGAAAGTTTCCTGGAAGTACAACTGGAAGCGAAACCGGAATTATTCATTTATGTCAGACGACAGATTTTACTTGGAAACGGGCCTCATCTTATTAAAAAAAAAAAAAAAAATTAATTGACAAATGATGCAATTAATTTTGGTTCATAAAATAACTGGCGTCAGTTTAGCATATATATATATATATATATATATATATATATATATATATATATATATTCATTTTGGATGGACATGAGTTTGTGACACTGGGTTTCACGCTTTTGCGATCATCGGACAAACTGCCTGATGATCGCAAAAGCATGAAACCCACGGTCACGGACACATATCCATACAGATGAATATGTTAGATGTATCACTAATATTGACCGCTTTCCACTAAATACTGCACATAAAATAATGATAATACTACGACTACTACAACTACTACTATATATATATATATATATATATATATATATATATATATATATATATATATATATATATATACAGGTATGTGATGGAGTAGGTTTAATTAGGTACCGTTTGTGATAACCACTGCGCAATCCACTCCGCCAGAAATTTGCAAACGGCATGCTAGATTGTTTCGCGTTCGCGCCGGGAGATCCAATACGAATATTTCAGAGTATTTTGGGTGCAGAGGATTCTAAAAGTGAGGGATGAGTCTAATGGTGATTACGAAGTTACTGCACTTCGGAAAACACATTCTGATCGTTCTGATAAGAAAAAGTACATTCGAATTTGTTAGTGAGGGCCTCAGACTGAAAAAGGGAGGCCTACATCAAGTGCCTTGAGGCAGTAGTGCTACCCAGGATCAAGAGGGTGGCTGATAGAAGAACCTACGTATAATAACAGGACTCTGCAATATGCCACACATGCAGGAGATCCCGGTCAATGCTGTCAGACTATTTCTGCGACCACATCACATCTTACCTCTAGCCACCTTACTCCACAGTTTGCAACACACTTGATTATTATGTGCGGGACGCAGTTAAGAAAGAGAGGCCAACTAAACTCATTATAACACCAAAGATGAACTGGATTCGATGATTATGGCAGATTCACCAACTTAAAGAAGGATACCACCCAGAAGATTTGTGTGAGTAGTCTGGAGTCTGTATTTGAAACGATTTTTTAAAATAAATTTAGTATATCAAGAGATTTGTGTAATTTTTCTAAATATATAATTTAAAATGAGATTATGGAATTAACACATTAATTCCATCTATATTTTACGCACGCGCGAGTTTCCTCCCTTCCTTTCACACTCGTGCGTGTGTGCGCGCGGTTTGCACCCCTTCCTTCCTCTCACAGCTAGACGTCTGGAGGAAGAACTTCGCTAGCTCCAACTGATGAAGTCAGACTAACAGATTTTGAATTTTTTCCCGCGCGTTTTTCGGCGTCTCAAACGAACAGCGTTTGCAAACCAGTTGTTTCCCGGTCCTCAACCTGAGTAGACGGGCAACTCATTTATTCCGTGCCCTTAACCCATATGCGGGCCGGAATATCTTATTTCAACAATGGCGACCTCACACTTTACCAAGACTTCTTCTCGTCTTGATGCTACCCGCAGGTCAGACCTTCTCCGTTTTCGATCAGAAGACGTTCGAGACACACGACACAGTCGTGAGCAAAACTTCGTATTCAACAAGTGGTTTATTTTTATCCCTCGTCAGTCAAACTTGAAATACAGACAGGGATATCTTATTGACGAACAAACTTGCTACCCGCAGGTTAGACCTTCTCCGTTTTCGACCAGAAGACGTTCGAGACACACGACACAGTCGTGGGTAAAACTTCGTATTCAACAGGTGACTTACATTTATCCCTCGTCAGTCAATAGTAAATACAGACAGGGATATCTTACTGACGAACAGATATTCTTCGTCCCTTCTGGACTCGCCATAATTAACTTCTCATAGACGATGCAACCAACCGCAACTAGCTCTTCGTCCTTTTGGCTAGACGTCCACAGCATTCCGTTAAAATTTTCAACAATTAATTCAAGACCTGATCGAACTCTGAGACCCTACTTTGAACCTGAACATAAAAAAGAAAAAACACAAAATCACATACACTCTCAATTCATTGGACTCTAATCTGCTTTGAACCAGTACCTTAAAAATATGCATAACATTACTCTCAACGCCCCCCCCCAAAATCCACAGTGAGTACTCCTTTCTATCTGTGCGCACCTATACCTCTGTTAACGAGTTCCTTTTTCCAGAACCTTATAAAACCCTTTTCCCGCCTTGTTCATCTTGCATTTCTATTTAGGCGCGGAACTTTTCCTTGATCTCGTACCACGAGATAATCTACTTGTTTCCATCTAATAAAAGTTACATATGTTTTACAGCACAGACGTCTTTGTCATTTTATTCCAGCTATCTCTTTGATGTTCATTAATTTATGCACTTGTTGATTGACACCTTTCCTCTCACTGTTCATTCACGCATTTTTTTTTTATACATTGCTTGTGGACTCGGTAGTTTAGTGTGGTGTCTGGCACAAGGCCACTTCGTAATAAACCAGTACTACACGCTGCCGGGTCCGCAACAAGATGTCAGTGTTATTTTCATTTTTGCGCAACTTAGACAGTATTTTATCCATCGCAACCTGAATATATATGTAGTCATCAATTCTTCTTTTTTTCATGATTCATTGAAAGGGACGAACACTTTTCTAAGTCTTCTGTAGAGTTTTGTAGTATCTCAATAGTTTTTCTCTTATGAGAACAAAAAGTGTTTATAATCTGTCGTTTGTGAAGGACAAACTAAAAACTCTTTGTAATAATAAGTCACTAACTACAATAAAGTCACTAGAAAAACATAATATAAAATTTCAAAAGTGTCACTTATCGTTTACGTCCAAGGGGAAAAAAACATATATATTCAATAAATCAAGGAAAATATCTGGTTTGCCAACTTAAGCGTTTCGCATCAAAACGCTCATCAGGGGTGGTTGTTTGATAAATATTTAAAAATGTTTTTGAATAAAAGGATTCTTGGCAAAACTTCTGGTAGCCTGAAAAATATAAAATTCTAGTTTCTCATGTATTTATCGGTTGCAGTATTATGATATACCCCCCAACACACACGTATATATATATATATATATATATATATATATATATATATATATATATATATATATGTATGTATATATATATATGTATATATATATATATATATATATATATATATATATATATATATATAAGATAGTGATATATTTTATATGCCAAGAAGAGGTTTGGAGGAAAGACATAGTGCAATATGGAAGAAGATTTTTCGTATCCCGCGCTTCGTCCTTAGAACTTCATCGAATTAATTTTGTTTATGTTGATGCGAATACACGTGCACATAGTGAGAGACACTGGCTATCTCTCTCTCTCTCTCTCTATATATATATATATATATATATATATATATATATAGAGAGAGAGAGAGAGAGATAGATAGATAGATAGATAGATGTTACGGACATTAAAATTATACTCCATTTGTTCTCATTTTTCTATTGTTCTATATATATATATATATATATATATATATAGGTTGGATTTACACCAAGCTCTGTTTTTGCAGCGTCTTTAATTGTTTTAATATGGAATTATATATATATATATATATATATATATATATATATATATATATATATCATATGTAAGCCTACCCAATACATAAGTGTTCTCGAAAGAGTTCACAACGCGGCCCGCTCTGTGGGTATGCGTATTAATGCATCGAAGACCAAGGTGCTTTTCTCCCTAGTCCCAGCAGAAGCCCAGCGCCCCATCTCGCAGGACGGTGTCATTCTGGAAGTGGTCGAGTCGTTTGTCTACCTAGGATCGGCTGTGGTTGCATCCGGACAAGGAGTGTTTGAAGTGGAACGTCGGATAGACGCAGCGAGATCTGCTTTCGCCCGTCTCCAGCGCTGCCTGTGGAACCGGAGAGAGATCTCGGCCACCACGAAAGGGCGGTTCTTCCAGGCGATCATTCGCTCTATCCTCCTATATAGGTGTGAAACCTGGCCGCTCAGGGTGGTTGACCAGCGCAAACTGGAGGTGTTCGACAACGACTGCCTCCGTCGCAACCTGCACTGCCGACGCGTCGACCGGGTCCCTACCACTGAGCTCCGCCGCCGCCTTAGTCTACGCCCTCTGCCCGCAGTCCTTCTTCAACGGCGTCTACGATGGTTCGGACACGCTGCGCGCCGGTCGAGAGGGGAGTTTATACGGGACGTTCTCCTTCCCACACCGCCGTCCACCTGGCGGAAGCGGATAGGCGGACAGCTGAAGACGTGGGTCTCAACGATCAAGGAGGATCTGGCGCTACTTTCCGGCAAGTGGTCGGCCTCCGCCGCTGGAACCGCGACTGGCTTACCATCTCGTGCGACCTCGCGACAGACCGACGAGCGTGGGCAGCAATGGTCCGTGATGCGGTGCGTCAACAGGAAGAAGCCGGCTCAATCCGCCCAGGGTGAATGCCGCATCAAGCAAGCAAGCTACCCCATACATAAAGTGACCCCTAAATATTTTTGATTAAACCCGATTTTTTTTACATAGCTTGTCGGGTCAGTGTACCCGGATTTTAGGTAAAAGATTACAATCTGATTTCCGTGCCAACAAATAGAACAGAAAATTACAAGCATAAAGAACAAATAATCTTCACAGAAAAGGAAGATCAAGCTAAATACGACAGTAACATTTATACAGTCAGATACATGTATTTGCATATTAAAACTCGATGTTCTATGTTGTGTACATGAAGAGACCCATATTTCCATTGTTCAAAATTATTTTTTTTTTGCTGCAATTGAGGAAATAAAATGTTATGTACGACATCAATAATGCGTGCGGTAGCAGTAATTTTAAATATGGGGAACATATGAGAGAGAATGCAATACTTATTTTCGTCACGGTTTTGTATGTTTTTCAGTGTAAAAAAATATCGCTGACTGACGCATTGTCATGGTATCCGTTGCTTGCTAGCCGTTTTTATATTTATAGCTAGTTGGTGCTCGACTCTAAATCCTGTCTGCGTTTTGCGCGGGAATGTTCTGGGTAATCAGACCCCCGATTTTTTTCTAGGTCATTTCGAGTTCAACTGTGCGAACGTCTGAAAAAGCATATCACGTGTCCTATCCAATCAGTTTCCAGAAATCACTTAGTTAATTTGAAGCTCTTTTTGTACAGAATTATAAAAAAAAAAAATCTTCGTATGTACTGAATTTAGTATGATTTATTTGGAAGTGTTTCTTACTTGTTTTGTGCTTCACTTATTGTCCGTAAAATACAGGAGTTTATATCCTACAATTTCGTGTATAATGCAATTCAAGCTTCTGAACAATAATAGTAAGCCTGCCACAGTCAAATATCGCGGTTTGGGACATCATCCTGGACATGTTTTATAGCAAATAAATGGTCTTCAAACCTACTTGTACAAAACTACCCCAAAATGGTCTGAAAAACCACTTGTCGGAAAATACCTGATACGAGGATTTAGATACCGTACTTTTATTTTCATTGATGCCTAAACACGTGCAAACGAAGATGAACACAAATTTGATGAATGATAGTAAAACATTGTTAATTCTTTCTCTATATAATGTATTTGTAGATTTTAAGCGATATACACAGTGAATGACGTTCTACTGTTCATGTAGCAACAGGAAGAAAGAATGTATGCTACGGTAGGCCGGATAAAGGAGCTTACCTGTACCGTTAAGTTTAGTCGAATGTAGCGTCAAAATGTAGACCTGCCAGGTAAGTTGCGGTTACTGAAAATGCATGAATTTTATCCCATCCGTAAAAGATTTACATGTGTATAGTGCAACCAGTAACGGAAAATACATTATATTTATCCTTTTCAAAAACCTTACCGCTGCGAAACCCTGTTTTTTGCTTAACATGCGTGTTCTGGTGTCCTCTCTCTAAAGAGTCTATATTGGACTATTCTGCCTACTATAAGATTAGTAGGAGAGAAGACCTTGGGGGAACTGTCGCCTAGATTGTTCAACTGTCGAACTCTCTGCCTTGAGCAGAGAGGAATCCGGACAAGGCTTTGCTGAAGGGCAAATTTTCGTCCAGGGAGGTAGACAGGCCCTAAACCCGTTTATGCGGGTTCTGCGGGAACATTTTTGACCGAGCCTATGAGCTCGGAGAACCTACGGTAAACTCAGCTTTGTGCCACATACATCCCTCGTGGGGGAGGCTGTTAAATATTAACAGTCGAATAGATTGAATGCTGGGTCAACCAAAACACACTCACTATTGTGCTTACTGTTTAATATATATCTGCAACACCTGTTTTGTTATTTCTTTAACCATTTACTTGGTCACAACAATCTGATCATAAACACTCGCACTCGAGTATATATATATATATATATATATATATATATATATATATATATATATATATATATATGAAAAGGACTAAGTCCGACAATTATTTTAATATATTTTCTGCATATACGTTATTTTATCGATACAAATATTTATAATAAGCAATATTAACAACATTTACCGACCTGCATGTCGGAGAAATTTTATAGAACATATGTGTCTTCCGACAAGAATCGAACCTGTATCCTACACGAAACCACCATATCCCATGACGTGCTATGCCATTTTGCTACAGAAGAAGCGTCTGGTTTTGCAAGGTCAAATTACTATTTTTGAAATACAAATTTCTCAAGATATATTCGAACTGATATACGCGTTCGCGAGAAATCATAGGAAATTTGTAGTCCAAAAGATTTGTATTTATAAAAATAAAAAGTATAAACAGAATATATATATATATATATATATATATATATATATATATATATATATATATATATATTATATATATATATATATATATATTTGGTTGGATAGATGTGAGTTTGTGACCCTGGGTTTCACGCTTTAACGATCGTCAGAAAAACTGATTGATGTTTTAAAAAATTTGGGTTTATGAGCGCTTTTCTAATAAGTACCGCGCATATAATATATACATAATTATACATACTTATATTTATTTATATTTATATACACTTTTCAGACACACACACACAAACACACACACACACACACACACACACACACATATATATATATATATATATATATATATATATATATATATATATCATTTAAATATTTCTGCCCTTGATAGTAATATTTGCCGCATCTGAGCCAGGTCCTATTTACACTTTTAAAGTATGCCATTTTTTCGAAAGCCCATATCTGCTTTGTTTTGTATTTGGTACGTAAATGAATCATTTTAGATTTAATCGACATGTTTGTTACTTTAATTGTTATTTTAGTGAACACCCCTAATTGAGCAACACCCTGTTATTTGTTGTTGTTTTTTTAAATAGTCTAATCCAATTACAGGTGTGGTTAGGCAGCAAGAATTCTTTCAAGTTCTGTCTACTGAATGTTTTTAATAATTTTTTTTCAAATTTCCGAATTTGCTATTTTATGTAATCGGTAAATTTATCAATGTTTATTCTTATCTTTTTTCCGGAGTACTTTCGAATATTGTTATATTCGATTTTTTTGTGTCTTTCGGTAGCTGCTTTTAGTTAATTAGCATATGCGATCTCATGATGAAATCTTTGTAAAAAATTAAAATACACGTAAAAATTTAGTTCTATCGTGATAAAAGACTTGACTGACTTAAAATTGTTTCCAGCAATCGACGGAATGCCGAAATGAAACAAAAATCGTAATATAAACACACTAAAAAAATGAAATCCTTAAAAACGAAACCAGCAAAATTTTGAAGTATTCAGAAAATAGATTTAAAATAAAATATAAATATTTTTTTTTATAATTTACCGATTAAATAAAACACCTAATTTTGAAATTAGAAAAAAATGAATAAAAACTTGGATAGACAGAGCTTGTCGATATATATATATATATATATATATATATATATATATATATATATATATATATATATAATATTGTAATAAAATATATATAATATTTTACATCGCTACACAAAAATTTCCATGTTTCGGAACTTTAAAAATTGTCCCTCATCAGGTGATGACATCAATATTGATCATATAGGGTTATTTAGAGATTATGACCTTATAATTAGTTATAAGGAATTTTAAAACTGACAAAATTAGAAAATCAATATATAGAGAGTTTAAAAACCTAAACATAAAAGTTTCAATCAATACAAATTAAAAAAAAGGTAAACTTCCTTGATGTAATTCTAGAATTAGTCAACAATTTATGCCAACAATACATGAAAACTAACAAAATTCCACTATATATCCACCCAAAGTATAATCACCCTCCAGTTAGAATCGAACACATACTCTCCTCCTTAGAATATAGAATCAGTAATATCTCTGCAAACGAAGATGTATTTTATAAACACAGCAATTTTTACAATTTAAAAAATAGTGGCTATAAATGCTCTGATATTAAATACAGAATACATAATAATGATAACCGGAAAAAATAGAAATAGAAAAATCAGTTAGTACACCCCACCCCATTTAAACAAATGGTTAACACCGTGTTAGGGCTGAAATTTCTAACTTTCATTGAGAAATATTTCCCAAGTAATAATCCTCTAAGCAAGATTTTTAATAAAAATACGCTTAAATTAAGTTGTTGTTGTACTGGTAATCTAGAAAAAGTATTAAAAAAACATAATAATAAATTTTTAAATCAACACTTAAATGAAAGTAACAATAGAAATTTCAAAATAGAAATCAATAATGATAATAAATTATGTAATTGCAGTAATCCTAATTGTCCATTGCAAAATAGGTGCCTACTGAATCTATTGTTTACCAATGCACCATTTCATCTACTGAAAATCCAGCTGTTAAAAAATTTTATATTGGTAGCAAAAAAAAAACAAACTTTAAACAGAGGTGGTATCAGCATACATCTTCTTATACAAGCCGTATCGTAACTGAACATACCTTTCTAAATATATTTAGAATTTAAAATAAATTAACAAAACCCCTACCGTAAAATGGAAATATTTAAATGAATTTGTAAAACCTTAAAGGACCCATGTCTCCTATGTTTACATAAAAAGTTGCATATTGTAAAGTTTCCTAAAAATAAAGTCCTCTTAAATTAGAGAAATGTATTAGCATTAATTTGTAGGCATTGTATAATGTTTACTTTAAATATAGTTAATAGAATTTTTCATAAAAATCTATGCATTACAATTACATAACGATAATTTTATTAATATATAATGATTCACATAATATTTATTTAATTCTTTAATTTTTCAACTTTAATATTGCCATGTTTTATTGTCCATTCAATATAATATGTATGATATTTAATGTTCAATACAAATAAAATGTTTTAATTAAGAAGGTTCGTAAGTATAAAATAAATTATAAAAAATTGTAATTCCTTATAAATAACTTTTTAAAAATATAATTCTCATGTCTACTTCACTGTATCTTAATGTAAGATTTGCAACAGCATATCTGCGGTGGACATACCTAAAGTGTCAATTAATCTAGACATGAGGAAATAATCCATCTACACTCACCTTATGACATTATTTTCCATTTTTCTATTTTAGATTTTGATCTGTATTTTGATTGGTTAACCAAAACTTTCCAACAAATATGTCTTTTTTTCATTTTTGATGTTTGGTTTGCTTCTCCATTTTAACCCTCAAATAAGCTGCTGAATTGTTTTTTGATTTCAGAAGGAAATCGTTTTTATTCTAAGTTATCTACCATCGTCTAATGAGGGACAATTTTTAAAGTTCCGAAATATGGTTAATTTTCTGTAGCGATGTAAAACATTATAATAACAATAGTATTATAATAATATGTCTCTCCCTTGCATTAAACACTTAAAAAAATGCTAAGAACTGAGGATTCTTAATCTGTTGTGTTATTTCTCTTTATTTGGATGCACACACGCACACACACACGTGTGTGTGTGTATATGGGTGTGTGCGTGAGTATGTGGGTTTGAGTGTGTGTGTGTGTGCGCGCGCGTGTGTATGCGCAGCATTTAGTGGAATGTGCTCAATATCTGTGATAGATCTAGCATACATGGTTGCATGACCTTAGATTCCACGGTCTTCAGACAAATTCTGCTGGATTAGTTTTTGTCTGAAGATTGATAAAGCGTGAAATCTAAGATCACGCAGAACTTTCCATGCAATGGCATCTATCTATCTATCTATCTATCTATCTATCTATCTATCTAATGAATGATAAAATGTTAGAAAATAGAATAGACGTATAATTGTAATAGTTTTCCGTATTCTTAAATGAAAATTATGTAAATTATTGCGATATTAAATGTTATTGCTGTAGCTTTTAAACGCAAATTATAAATCTTTATGCTTCTACAAACATGAAGCAAACAGATTGAATCTAAAATAAAGTAAAACCTACTGTTAACATTTCAACTCGTATCTCTTATTCTTATGAGCTCGTATCTACGTAACACCACTTTACGGATAATTCTTCGATAGCCATCAGTTAAGTTCATTCAAAATTATTGCAATATCCCTTACAGTTCCGAAACTCTAAGACCTAGATTCTGTCTATTTACGTTATCTCCGTTGTAGTATTAGATGTGATAATATTTGAATTACTTCGAATAAATATTGCTTCCATAAATTGGTAACGGAATAGATTAGGCTGCAAGCGGTTAATATTGCAGAGAAAAGGCAGAGAATGTAATGCTTTCTAAATGAAAAAAGAAAAAAGAATTCAATGAAACTGAAGGGAAACCAAGGCGAACATATCTAAGGCAAGTTTACATTAACCGTGAAACCCTTAGCAAAAGTCTCTAGAAAATTTTAACGATTTCAAAATAGAATGATTTAACGCATTATAGCATACAAATCCTATATTCCAGCAAATGACTAAAAAACCACAAAGTAGTTTTGCACACCCGCAAAATCGGATCAAAACGACCAAAAAAAGATTTCACAATAAGGTGTGAAATTAATTTTCTGACCAGTGAAAGGAGGCGATTTGCTAAAATAAAAAAAAGATAACGAGCCAGTTTGAAAAAAAGTCAACAATAAATACAGAGTTCTCAAGTCAGTCGCCAGTCAGTCAGTCAGAGAAGGACGCAAAAGATCAGAGAAGATTGACAGTAAATTTCATCACTAACTCAAACCGACACAAAGAGCCGAAAAGTGGAGTAGGAAGGAACAACAACAACAACAACAAATTTACAACTGACTCCAAAACAATTCATAAGTACATTTTCCTTTTATCTTTATTCCACATTCACACTCTCTTTTTCAACTTAAATTGCTCGCCTCTTTTTCATTTTGCAACTATACAAAACAAAAGAAACAGACATTATTCTGCTACTCTGTTAAAGGACAGCGAACACACACTTTTATCAAAATCACATTCTTGCTTAAACGAACTAAAACATTAATCTTTTTTACCCTATTCACAAGATAATAAATATACAATGTTTTATTTTTTATAAATGTTCCTTATCGTGTTGTTTCTTCTTGAGATTTGCGTTGTATTTTGTGGGCAGCGTATCCTGTATTAAATTCCCCTTTAATCCGGGTACGCTGAACCCCCACAGCATTCATGGATGAAAAGTATAACAGCAACAATAACTGCATATATATATATATATATATATATATGGTTCAAACAAAAGTAAATGAGATAAAAGGACAGTAAATTAAATATAATTAATATAGACATAAATGCGTGATGAAGAAATCATTTCAAGTGAAATAAAATTGTTTTCAGGAGTTTGAGTTTAATATAAGGATTATGTGAAAATGCATGAAAGAGAGAGAGGGGTTCACATACACAGAGAGTGAAAGGGAGAAACTCATTGAACTTTCCACATTGTAATTGGATGTGACTTTTTCGGTAAAGTGTGTAGACTATTGGAGACAGTTATTTTGAAGATGGCGCTAGGCAAAACTTGATAACTGCGAATTTAATGTGTCTACTGAGATTTTGGGGCAACAACTTTATTTGTATTTCGTTTTAGAGACTCCAAGTTTAGAACTTTTGAATAAGAAAGACCTGATTGTTCCATTATTCTTCCTTTTATGTTTTTATACCACACCCACAAAGAAACAGATTCAATGGAAATGATTTTGAAATTTACAAAATCGAGGACAGGAACGTTGTTTATTGGGTGGATATTCTAATGTGTATATTGATTGATGTGACATTTAAAGACATAAAATATTTTAACTTGTAAAAATTCTTTTGGAGAAAATAATGATTTAATCGTACTAATTAACTCATATCTAAGGACAGATATTCTATTTTTAAAAGAAGGAATAATTCACTGATATAAAAACAGTTTAAAAAGTGATTTAAGCACTAGTTCGGCAAGAGCAAATTTACGTCCAGGAACTTACACCATTCTTGGCAGATTTTCTTTTAGGACAACGTGGGATATTTAGAAATAAAATAGCAAAAAGAAAAAAAAATGGATGAATTTGACTAGATTGCAAAAAAATCATTTTAAAATAATTCTTTCAAAATTTTGAAACTACCAGCGTCTATCGTTCAAGCGCATATGTAGTCATAACTACATCAACAAACCCAATCTGATGAGGTCCTAACCGATGAAATGAGTTACAAGTAATTTTTTCATAGATACATAATATATATATATATATATATATATATATATATATATATATATATATATATATAGGGACTGATAGAAGATGTGTATTTATGTGTGTGTTTGTGTGCGCATATAGAAATCAATACTACATTATAACAGTCAGTTGCATTTTATATGCGATCATCCGACGATATGATTTATTCATTTTATGGGTTTAATATATAGGTTTCTGGGAAATTGGTCAAAGGGTTGATCGGCCATTGCCAGTTCATCCATTCACGGCTAAGGTATTAGTTCTGACACTGAGCTGGTTTAATTTATTTATTCATTAATTTTGATATTATATATATATATATATATATATATATATCTGCGAGGTGGAGGGATGAAACCACTGTTGTAAACACGAGCACAATGTGCTGACCGTGTTTCGAAAATAAAGCATTCATATACTCAAGATACATACATGAAATAAGCCATACATTCAGATAAAAGTAAAAATAATATCATCTTTGATAATGGACAAAAGTATAGCAGAAAGCGCTCGAAGATACATAACATTCGGACAATTTCTACATAATTTATGTTCAGAAAAGAAGAAAATTATAAAGCACACACACACACACACACACACACACACATATATATATATATATATATATATATATATATATATATATATTATTACCCACTGCCCCACGCAGCAAGATGTGGCACATGGCCGAGTTTTAAGTAGGGGGTATCCGTGCCCGTAGGCTCCGGCAAAAACTCCCTATAGTCCACGCAAAAACGGACTAAGTTTTCCGAGACGAGATTGTGCCCTTCAACAGAGTCTCGTCTGGGGATACCCTCTGACATAAGCCAGGTAAGTGTATATATATATATATATATATATATATATATATATATATTGTTTTGTCGTTTGAAGCATGATGTGTTTGTAGGTAGCAAGTTTCGTGTCGACATTTGTTCTAATTTTTTGTTTAGGATTTTATATTATTCTCGATAATTCGAATTTTTTCCTCACTGCAATGTTTACATGTTTTGAAGTGCTGTTGTAAGGTGGTGCTGCTTTTTTTATTCTTCTGTTCACACTGTTTATATCCATATTAACAACTGATACGTTATTTCTTATTAATTTAAAAGTCATCACCCTGTGTTTGGATAGTGACATTTATATCTACTCGCATAAATTGGAATCTCTTATTGAAGTAAAATGTCGATTTTTTTTTCCAGTAAAGTTCATTCTGTACTAGACGCGGGGTATTGGGTTATATTAAGTGGTAGTTTATATGGATGGGTGGGGATATATAACAGTTGACTCTCGACCTGAACAGGTTAAGATTGTAGTGATCGGCGAAACAACCACTTGAGAATCTGTTCCACAGGGCAGTGGTTCGCTGGAGGAACTGCTAGCCGATGAAATACAAAGGGAATGTGGGTTGTTTGCTACTATATAAGTAGTATGACATATATATATATATATATATATATATATATATATATATATATATATATATATATATGCTCAATATCATAGATGGAGCTAATGTAAATGTAAATATAAAAGTCAACATTGAAGTCAACACTCAGAGGCGACAAGCTGTTTCATGCTAGACTCAATCGTCAGTCCGCGAATGTTGGATTTTTCTCGAATATTTATATATAGGGGTCAGTGGTGAATTGTGGGTAATCTATTCTGTCGGTTATTTTTGCGGGTGTGGGTTGTTTGTATATTTATTTATTTATTTGGGTTAATTCATTTTACTTTAATAACGTAGAAAAAATGGTGGGGATTTGCTTAGGTCGCTTTATTTAACAGTTTGTTTTGGTCTGGGAAGGTAATTATATCTATTTATTGATTCAATGCTTGCCGTACTCTCTTCTGTTATTTTGGCGGGGGACAGTTTTTAATTTATTTATTTGGATTGATTATTTTTACTTGATTTTACTTATTTATGCTTATTTTTATTAGTTCTAACGTTTAATTTAGCGGGGGCGATTTGTTCATCTATTTGTTTATTTGGATTAATTTTTATTTGGTTTTATTTATTTATTTTGTATATTTTTATTTACTCTATTTGGTTTTCGATTTTTGAGTAACGTAGTAATGTTGCTTTTTTTCGCTATATAGCAGTTATAGCTAATTTTATGTCCAATTTTTGGATTGGTAGTTGTAGTCTATTCTAAGTTATTTTGGCAGGATTGCTTTGTTAATTTGTTTATCATAATTTACTTTATTTACTTAGGTTGATTATTTTACTTGTTTTTTTTTATTATTTATTTTTATTTATTCTATTTCGTCTATTCCAACGGGAGTGGTATGTTAAATTTGTTCATCATTTGTTTGGGTTAATTTATTCTAATTGTTTTTCTATTATTTTGTTTATTTGTATTATTTCGTTTCAGTTTTCGATTTTTAAGTAACGTAGTAAAAATTTGTTTTCATGTCTGCATTTTGTGATGAGCTTAGATCGTTTGTTTAGTAATTTTTTTTAGTCTGAGAAGGTAATAATAACTATTTTTTCCTCCAAGCAAAGTTTGCAGGTTTTTGATTGATTGTTGTACACTCATGATCTTTTCCTTATTTTCCATAATATTCTTGGTGTGATTTGTATTTTGTTTTTAATTTCCAAAATATACTTGGAAAGCATTGTGCTGTTCGCGTATTTGCTGTTTATGAAAGATGTTTTGTGTGCATAGTTACTTTGTTTCCACATTCATTCAGTTACTCCTATGTATAATTTTTCTTCATTTTTTTGTGATTTTAACGTGGCTTGGTATATTACGTTGTTTTGTTTTTGTAAGTAATTACCGTTTAAGGGACGTTCATTCTTTATTCTACAGTTACACGTGGGTCTGATTTGTTTGGCTGGTATGTTGATAGTTTTCCTGTTGTGCTTTTTTATTATTTGTGGCATGTATTCGGTGCAACCATATGATATTACTATATATATATATATATATATATATATATATATATATATATATATATATATATCATGAAGTGCTACATCATTCAGCTATAGAGGAGGAGTCTTGTTCGCAAAAGTCAATTACTGCTTTTAAACTGCAGGTTCCCTATGATTTCTCTCGAACTGTCATATCTGTTCGAAGCGTTTCTTGACGTAAACATATATATATATATATATATATATATATTAAAAAAAATTCCGACTTAGTCAATTTCATAATATATGATGTCATTTGTTTACGTTAAAATACGCTTCGAGCAGATATGAGCGTCCGATAGAAATCATGGGAAATTTGTAGTTTAAAAGCAGTAATTCAATAATCACACATGACCTTATGATCGCATAAGAAATGTAAATCATTTTTGAAATGTAGTGTTGATATCTATATGCACACACAGATACACACGCACACACATATACACTTTCTCTCTACCTCCCCTTACCCCTGGAATTTATACCTGTCAGAACCAAGGTATGTAGTCTGTCCGTGCACTTTCCATGGAAGTAGCGAGAGATCAGTGAGAGATTCGCCGCATCCCGCCTCTGAGAGATAAAGAGAGAGAGAGAGAGAGAGAGAGAGAGGTTTCTTTAAAAAAAACCTATGTTCTTTAAACCGGTATATAATAATTTCCCTGTTTAAAAAATCGGAGATATCTATTTCAATGCGTCTACCTACGAATTATAAAGCTTACGACAATATACATACATATATATATATATATATATATATATATATATATATATATATGTATGGATTCCATTAAATATTAATGACCAGAAATTCCAACAATTCTCTCTTTATGAAGTGGCTTTTGAAAGCATAATTTAACAAATAATCAACGCATTAGACACAAAGAGCAAAATAACTGCCATGTAAACATTAGTCTTCTTGGCTAATATTGAATAGATACATTTCGACATCCCATTTGCATTGTTACCTTTAACACTGTAACTACTTACCAAATTCTAAAACCTTTGAATATACATCTGATGCTTTCTAATCTACACCCCCCCACTCGTCGCAAATAAGTAAAGAAAATAAAGCATTAGATAATGCTCCAAAAGCACTCCACTCAAATCTTCAACTTCATCTCATCCTACCAAACACTTCTGAGAAGTCAATCCAGTTCTTTGAGTCAAGCATTAGTTTTGTTTTCAATGAAAACTGCCAATGTCAATTCTCCGTCTTGATAGATTTCTCGCGGCAATCTTTCTCTTTCAACATTCTACGGGAAATGACATCGTGGTTAGAAAAATAAACAGCACACAAAAGCGTGAACAAAGGCTGGTAATGACTACAAGTCTTAATCAAACATCGTTGTAACGGGCTGTTTGCATTTAATGCTTTGCTCAAGGCGGATGTCTTTTGTTGACCTACCAGTTTATTCTCTAGCTAATTATTCTTAATATGTAAAACCTGGGACTGAATGGACTTATATTGAAATTGCGCGCTGTACCGACATCCGTTAATTTCAATAGTGACGGTCGCCTGACAGTGAATTTCCAAGAGAGGCTTTGGAAATATTCAGGAAATTTATTTTGGAACAAGTGTTCAGGGTTCAGAGATAGGTTCCCTTCCATAAGTTTTGAAGAACAATACTGAAGAATTCTTTTTGCTTATTTCTTTAAACTATAGTATATATTTTAACGTGCTGTTCATATTTATTTACTTGTTTTGTCGTTCTTTATTAGTGGGTTTTATTTACTGCAGATGTTTTTTTCCTTTTCATATTATGTAGATAAACGACTAGTTGTGTGTCATGTCATAATATTGGCGATGCGACAATACGAAGTTTGCATTTGAATTAACAGCTTACTAATGGTACATGCAGAAGTGTTGAAATAGCAGGAAAGAAGACGAAAACGTCAAAAGGAGAAAATGTTTCAATAAGATAGAAGTGAAGAATAGGACAGTGACGTGCATAATGTATAGGAACATAAAGGTAAAAAAAAGAAGCTAAGGAAAATTAGTAAGAAGGAATGAATAAATTTCGATAAAATCAATCAGAAATCTGTTCTTTTTTAAAAAAAAAAATACGAAAGAAGAAGAAAGGGATAAAAAAGAAGAAATAAAAAGAGGAAGTAAAAAAGGAGATAGATCAGTGCTTCTCCTCCTTCTCTTCCATATATATATATATATATATATATATATATATATATATATATATATATATAAAAGAACAGTAAGATATAAAATCCGGTGTTCTTATAGATATTTTATTTTTACAAAATTTTAATTTAATTGCAAAATTAAATTCGGTTTTTAGCTTCTATTTTTGAAACATGATTTGGAACTGTGTAGCGAAAAAACCATATTTTAAATCAATTAATTTATAATATATATATATATATATATATATATATATATATATATATATATATATATATAGGGATATAGGGGTTTACCGGGAATACCACTGGCCTCCATGATACGCTAGAGTGAGCCTCTATCAACAGAGTCGTCTCCGATAGTTCGACACGCAGCTCGACGGCCAGTGGGAGAGCTCATCCGTGATGTACTTCTCCTCATTCCCTTCCTAGCTGGCGAAAACGTGTCGGTGGATAGCTGAGGACGTGGGCTAGCACAATCAAGGATGATCTACACAGTACTATCGGGCCCACAAGTAGTTGGTCTTCGACGACGGAATCGCGATTGGCTCGCCATTTCGTGTGACCTGGCTCAGGATCGGTGAGCGTGGGCAGCGATGGTCCGTGATACTGTACTTGCTCGAGAGGAAGCCTGTTCAACCCGACCAGGGTGAAAGCCGATACAAGTCAACTCGCGGGAAAAAGATGTTTGAGTGGAACTTCTTGCTGATGGAATACAGAGGGAATTGTGGGTGGTTTGCTTCTATATAAGTGGCATGTCGTATCCTAGCCGTAAAGGTTAAACACGGTGGAACCAAGCAATGTAATTTGTTCGAGCACTTTCCACTCGCTGTTCCCATTTCCCTCCTTCCTTCATGTTGTCCTGTGAATGGCAAAATTCCAAGACTTTTTGCCTCATAATGATTCCTAAAGATTTCAATTGTCCCTAACTGATTTTCAGTCTAAGTGTCCAACTTCTCTTTACTTTCCACATTTCCTCGTTGTTTATGTCTCCTGTTCGTAGCAAATTCTCAACATCGGTTGGGAGGGCCAAGTTCCAATTTCAGTCGGGTTCATTATATTCTCTTCACTGTAAATCCCCTTGCGAAATGTATGAATCCACTTCTTCTCCTACCAAGTATGGGTTAATTATTATGACAGGTATCATTAAATTATTACTATCTCCAAAAAAGTTCTTAGAATCTAAAAATATTTTCCGGTTTAAAATAAAATAGTAAAGGTAGAGAAACCTTAAAAATAAATCATGGAAAGTCATAACATATATGTCGTTTCGAATCTATTCTTTAGCTGAAATAAAAGTGTCTATCATTCACTGCCATAGGAGGTTAAATATGACATGGCAGTTCAGTTTTCTTTTCTATCTTCCTAAAGAAATTTCCCTCTTATAATACTTTACTTATGTTTTCGAAGACCTCTTTCTTTGTTCCGATTTCTGTGCTATATATTCTGTCGTCTGTTATTTCACTAACAAGGTAATTAAATTCCTATACCTATTGAATATATATATTTTTCGGAAACTTTATTTGAGGAATATTAGTTTACTTAAAGTTTAATTTATCTGATTTGAGACAAATACTATTTATTTTAAGTTTAGAATACCGCAGAAATGCATATTTAACCCGACAGTAGCTGTTTATTAAAAGTGTTGACTTGTTTTTTAGCTAATGTTTGGAGGTATCTACATTAGATTGGGTACCTCCCAACAAAAAAACAAAACAAAACAAAAAAACAAAAAAAAAAAAAAAAAACTAAAGCTAAGGTTTAAATAAAATTATAAAAATTAAGATCTTTATTCAAACTTTATTTTAGTTCTAAATTCAAATAGATTAAATTTAATATTTTCAATGAGCAGAATTCTTTGCGGTATTTTAAAATAATTTTAAACTAATTTGAAATGTTTGGAAAGAGTTTTTTTTTGTTTTGGAATAAAATAGATGAAAAGCGCCCTTTTTAGATGCCTTTCATCAAATTCTAATTCACTTTATTAAAAAAAAACTTCCAAAAACAGAACATACTATTCTGTAACTCCATTTGACGAATATTAGCTGATTAAATACATAATTAATTTGATTTAAAACAACTAGTGTCTCACTGGGCTTTCCTGTCCTCAGGTTTTCCAATGGCCTGAGGTGGAACAATTACACTGAATCAATAGATGCATTTACCACAAAGAAAATCGGTTCACTGTGTCTAACCAGAAGGTTTATTTTTCTCGTCAGAGTCCATCTTACACATCTTCCATTTGTTCATTCATTGAGTATTGTTGCCATATCTGATCTGAACGTCCCTGCTGTTCATCTTGAGATTCTCGACTAAATCCAATGAAGGATCTGCAAATTAATCGGTCCTGACTTGACATCTCAACTTCAGTCACTTTCTCATAGACATGATGTGGCTACCCTCTGTCTTTTCTACAAATATTTTCATGGCAACTGTTCTGATGAGCTATCTTCTCTCATGCCCAGGTTAAATGAATTTAAGTGTGCTACTAGATTGGCATCTACGTCCCATCCATTTGCTGTTGAAATAATTAAATCCAACCACCTCTTCTCCTCTAGTTTCTTTTCACGCGCTTCCCGACAGTGGAACTCCCTTCCTGTTATTTGCTTCCCTGATAACGACAATCTTCAAAAATGTAAATTCAACGGCAATCATCATCTTCTGTTGCCGTGATTTCTGTTCTTCTTTTATCCATTCGTCGATCCTATCTATACACAGTCTTTTCCCTCGTTTTCACTCTCTGTAAACCCCGCTGCGTTGCTAGTGACTCTCCCGCCTTGCTTGGAGTGAAATGCTAAAAATATCGCAGAAATACATTTTTTAACCCGAGAGTAGTTGTTTGTTTAAGGCGTTTGTGGGTTTGGCAGCTTGGTGACAGATTGATATTGATCCAGTGTTGTTTAGTCTTTATAAAGAACCTGCATTACCGTGAGTGCCTTTTATATATAATTTTTCTACTCAGTAATCTAAAAAAAATATTCCCCCTTAATCTAATGCTTTCTTGAATTTTAAATTTGTCTGTAAATTTACTATAGTTATCGCTCTTACTTTCTGATAATATCATGTATTTTCTGATAATATCATGTATGGTCAAACGTATAAAGAAAATCGGCACGTTTATCACATACAAAATTCAAATGTTTTTTTTGTTTTTTTTAAATATTAGTTTTTGATGTACTAAGCTTTTCAATTTATGATTAGTAGATATATTTTTCATTTAATAATAATATCATATAAAAGGCAAAAATTAATAGAGAAATTTAAAAGATTAAAATAAATGAAAAAGTTATACTCAGCAAACGACTACATACGGATAGAAGATGGGTTAAGCAAATATACTACAAAAATACAAAGGGGCGTAAGGCAAGAATGTGTCTTCTCACCGGACTTATTCATCCTATACAGCGAGGCACTTCCGAGAGAACTGGAGATCCTACCAGGATTTATCATTGGCCAATCCTAACAACATAAGATATGCTGATGACCCAGTGCTGATAGCAGACACGGAAAGAAACTACAAAATCCCCTACGGAAGTTATCGAAGGAGAGCGAGAAGAAGGGACTAAACATAAACTACTAGACAAAATAAATGCTAATCGGCAAAAAAAATGAAGCCGAGGTGAGGAAATTTAAATACCTGAGAAGCGTTCTGACAGCGGACAGTAAGTGTGAGGCTTGGTCTGAAGACGTATTGTGATGGCCAATAACGCATTCCAGAAGCTAGGCAACAGGATTTCGTTGGTAACAAAGAAAAGATTACTGGTATCTGTCGTTCTTTTCGGCAGCGAATGTTTCACGGTCTCCTCAAAGATGAAGAAGAGACTTGAGGGAACAGAGGTATGGTTCTACAGAAGGATACCATGGACCGAGCATCTGAGCAACGATCAGCTTTTGGAGAGGATGCAAAGAGGATAATTATGCTTAACATCAGAAAGAAGTAGCTGAAATTTCTGGGAAAGGAAGACTTGGAAAATCTGATACTCAAAGGGCGAATAGAGGGAAAGCGGGACAAGAGAAAGTTACGTGTGACATACCTAGCAGTATTAAGCAAGTGGATGGCAGAACCCAACTTATTGAAAACTAGAAGGAATAGAAAGGAGTAGAGGGTCATGATCGTCTGCGTCCTAGAGAAAAAAAGAAGAATCAAACATAAAAGAAGAATTAAAATGTAAAAAAAAAAAATAAATTAAAACGAAAGTGAAAACAAATCTTGGGAAAATTTATTATTTTTCGAATTTTTTTTTTTAATTAGACAAAATGAAATTACAAACACACACACACACACACACACACACACACACACATATATATATATATATAAATTTCGAAGAATAATAAATACATATATATATATATATATATATATATATATATATATATATATATATATAATATTAGGCAGCATATATTTTACATATAAAGAAATAACCATACATAGAATCAATCAGCAATATTAATGCGATTAATGGCGACATCACTTCGCTCGTAGAAACATAATGTATGCATTAAAATACTGTTAATCCACTGAATGATGTGATCCTCATTAATAAAACTGTTGTCAGATGTTTCTAGTGTATGTTTTTTTTTAAAGTTAAGCAAGTACTTTCGAAGATCCCTGTCTCCATCATCAGGCTGTAATTTTTTCTTTTAAAGTTAAAACTTGAAGTCGAAATAATTGTTTGTAGAACGAAAGAGATTGTACAACCGTCAATAGCACATTCTTAAAAACATATTTCGGTCTACAAATTATATATATATATATATATATATATATATATATATATATATATATATATATATATATATATATATTGATGTCTATTCGGGCAGCAATCACTTTCTTAGATGTTTAGTGAAAAATAACCGGAAAGTTACCCCTTACGAATAAGAATAAGAATTTTCCCAATAATTGTCCGTTCCCATTCTTAATCTATTTGCCATTTGCTATACTATTGCAAATGGCGTGTAAATGTTGTTGTAAACCGTCTCAAGATCTCGGAAAGCTAGACATTTTCTCAATTCCCTAATATTGTTAGTATATTGAAGCCGCATTGGGTAACCATGAGATATTTGGGAAGGACATCAGAATAATCCAGAACTTATACCGGCTTCAGACCGCCTGCATACATAGAGAAAACAAATTCAGTAAATATACTAAAATAGAAAAGAGAGTAATATAAGGTCACCGGACTTATTCAACCTATGCAGTGAGGCGATTCTGAGAGAATTAAAGTTCCAACTAGGATTCGTTACTGACAGCCACAGTCTTAACAACATGTATATGCAGATGAGACTGTTGATATCAGAAATAGAAAGGAAACTGCAATGGTAATGAAAGAAAGCAAGATGAAAGGAATAAATTTCAACTGCAAAAGGACAGAATGCACTGCTGTTAGCAAAATGAAGGGGCCAACATGCAAATTAAAAAATGACGATGCCACATCAAACAAGTACCACAATGTAAATGTCTGATAACTGTTTTAACAAAGGAGTGAAAGACAGATACAGAAATCCACAAGCGCCATGAAATAGCAAAAGACACCTTCCAAAAGCTAAGTAACGTATTAAGAAACAGGAAAAACTTCTTTAGAAACAAAGGGATGAACACGGAACTTGTAAATAATGTCAGTTTCCCTATCTGGCAGCGAATGCTGAGCAATATTCTCACAGATGAAGAAGAGACTTGAAGCAACAGAAAAGTGGTTCTAAGCAAGGTTGCTGCAAATACCATTGAGTTCTCATTTGAGCAACGATGAAACAAAACGAATAATTCCGTTATTATTTACTCTTTTTTCGTATTTTTCTAATGAAACATGACCCAGTTCACATGTTAGTACTTCGTTGGTCCATTCCACGATGTCGATCCTTGCAGATTGACCACAGATTCTCGATTGGATTTAAATCAGGAGAGTTTCCGGTCCAATCTATAGTACTTTGATTTGCTCACTGGAAAGGCTTGCCAGTGTGTTTGTGCAGCGTTACAATTTTCGTACGCTTCCTTGTAGTAACGTCTGTCGCAGACAATGGCCGTAGGACAACTAATCGACAGTCGAGACAATAGTGTCTGGGCGTGATAAAAATCTAATGCAATCATGGATGATGCAATATTTTTCAAGTCAACAAAATTTCATCATACACCTCGAAAATAGATTTATATTACTGCACACCACTCCAAATAACCTAATCAGAGGAAAAATAGAAATCGATTATACCCTGTCACTCCAGTGGGTCTATATCTGACCTTATGGTGAAAAAAGGAAACTAAAGCGTTTTTTTTTTCAATTAATTTGCACAAAGGTGTATATTTAAAACTGTCTTGGTAGTGTAACGGATATCGGCGCAGAATGTGCAATCGGAGATATGAGTTTATAATTCCGGCTTATTCTGTTGACTTCATTTTTTCACTAATCTCCTGGCGAAATGCATGCCTCTTCTCTCCCTCACCAAAACGGGGTGTTAAACTGGACAATTTCCTCACAGATAAAGAGACTTGAAGCAACAGAAAAGTGGTTTGAAGGAAGTATTCTGAGAATACTATCGGCGATGTTTTAGAGAAAATAGAAACTTAACATCAGAAAATGACAATTGAAATTTCTAGAGAACATAATCAGGAAAGAGAGCTTGGAAAATGTGATACTCACATTGCAGGCAATAGGGGGAAGGGGGATGCAAAGTATAATCTACCTAGCGGGCTTGAGTAAATGGATGACGGTACAAGGGTGAGTAGAGTTAACCGAAAGATGTATTTTGTCGCAGAAAAAAATTATAATACTGTCGTGCATTTAACGATCATATGATGACATTTCGGAGCTGAGTGCAGAGTCGATTTCTTTTTGATTTTTTGGTTTGCTATATTTTTGGAAGATATATAAAAAACAGAATAACTAGTTTTGTTAAGAAAACATATAACGAGTAGTTTGTAATAAAATCGTCCAGGGCAAATATTGTGTTCTTGTGAAAATAAGACAATGGACGAAAAGCAAAAAGAAAGACTTCTATTTTTGGAATTCCAATATGGAGGGAACTCTAAATCCATAGTAAGGATTGGTATTTTTCTTATTGTCAAATCGAAGGAGGCTACAGAAAGAATGAGAAAACAATATTCCACCAGCTATAAGAAATGTAACTAATATACCAAAAACTATTCTTTTAGAAATGCCGCAGGTAAGAACAAAGAACTTTTGTAAATATCTTGCTTGCCTTTCTTAACTCTACTTAAATTCTTTACTACCTGATTGATCTCCACATCTTTGTTCTTATTATCAGAATGTTTCTTCCAATAGAAGACTCTCTGGCTTTATTTCCATGTCAGTCAATTCAACAATGCTTCAGATGTATTCTAGCGGTACCGTTTATTTAAACTCTAAGTCAGGTTGTTTTCATTCTGTTTTCCATGTCTAAGGTTATCTCACCCATTCTTTTATTTTAATACTACTAATTTATTGCCAATCCCGTTTCTAATGAGTCTTAGTTAGTAATACCAAGCCTAGGGATTAAACTGATCTGTGTCCTACAGTTATTGCTTCATTTCTACACCTTTCCTATTAGCCCATTGCTAAAAAAAAAATAGGCATATATATCGAATAATTCTATATGACAGGAGACCCGACATTGAGTCGAAAGTTTTACTCTGTAACAAAACAATCATGTGTCGCATTATATATATATATATATATATATATATATATATATATATATATATATATACTCACTGGGTGCTTCACACTATCAGTCTTGTGCCACCTCTAAGCTAGGCTTCGAAAATAACCGTAAATAAATTTAGCTGTTGAACACTTGCGACGGAAGAGAGAGGAAATTCAGTTACGTGTATGCATGTATGTGTATGTGTGTGTGGGCGTCTATATATATATATATATATATATATATATATATATATATATATATATATATATAGGGGTATGTATGGACGAGTTGATAAAAACTTATGGCGAAAATAAACAAAAACACTAAATACTAAATAATTACTCTATCTTCAAACACATTTCCAGCAGACCTCTGATCAAAGTAGGGTCATTTAATAAAAAAACGGCTTCAGTCTTTAGTCCTCGGATGTGACAACATTATCGCATCAAATGATTCTCATTTATATTTGTACCCACCACCGTCCTGAGTAGCGACTTACAACAATTCCTTGTTATTTTGGGGTCCGCTAGTCGACATCGCCTCTTACATAGCAACGATGGAGATTCATTTCAAGTGTCCAGGTGACATGATGTTGAAAGTTCACAAGTAGCGTCCTGCCGAGAAAGATACATTACACCCTCGATCCGCACATATGTGTTCGGTGGCTCTAAATCTGGGGATATACAGACAGAAATGGAGCGGCATTACAGTGGTGTTATTGTTTAAATGAACGAGCAATATCACAGTGATTTATTATCAGCCTCAATAATTATGAGTATCATTATATTAGATCACACTTATGGACGAAATGCAGGGCTCAGTTTGAAATACTAATCACCTGAAGAGGAAACACACACACACACACACACACAGACACACACACACACACACACATATATATATATATATATATATATATATATATACATGTAAGTATATATATGCATATATATATAACATATATACATATACAATTACACATATATATACATATATATATATATATATATATATACCCACACACACGCCCCATATATATATATATATATATATATATATATATATATATATATTACATTTACATAAATTTTCAGGTGATTGAAATTTCAAACTGAACCCTGCATTGTGGACGAAATGCAGGGTTCACATTAAATCAATCACCTGAAGATCTATCTATCTATCTATATATATATATATATATATATATATATATATATATATATATAAATCATCAGGTGATTGGATTTTCAAACTGAACCCTGCATTTCGTCCACACATATTTATTGTATTCCTGGCCACTCGTATTCGAGGATACCTGCCTAATAGAGCGGCTAGCCAATCCCTATTTTATATATATCCTATTATATCTATAAATAAAAGCAACTTGTGAATGAAATAAATGAAAAAATTTAAATTCTTGATTTTACCAATGACTCATTTACGGCAGATTTTCATTAAATTAATTCCAATCACTTTAGAAGAATTTTTCGTCTTTATGCAGCAGATTCTGCCTTAAATGCATTTTTAAGCAATTTTTAAAAGAACCCTTTCGTCTTTTTTATATATATATATATATGATGAATCTAGCAATATTTTAATATATATATGATGAATTATAAATTTTTAATGCAAAAACTAGGAAAAAAATCCGTTTCAAATAAAGAGAGAAATAAATGAAAAACATTTCTACTTTTTTCTATTTTTCTTTCCCCAATGCAGCAGATTTTCTTAAATTATATTCTTTTTAAGCAGATAGAAGAATTTTTCGTCTTTTTTTTTTACTTCTGCCCTAAATGCATTTCATTAACCAATATCTGTTCGTTTTTTTTTTTATATATATATATATATATGATGAATTAGCAAATTTTAATGCAAAGAACTAGGGAAAAAAATCCTATCAAATAAAGAGAGAAAATTCCTATTGGTATTTTATCACTTCGGATCCAATCTCTATTTTTCCCCGCTTGAGGATTTAGATTAAGTTTCTATGGAAACAACAGATTAATAATGACTTTTTCACTGCCTGGTTTTATCTGTTATCTGACAAGAACGTCGAAAAAAAAAATAAGACAACCAGTAAAAATCGCAGTCAGGTTGAATATTTACTAATAGAAAAAAAGTGATGAGTCAGCTTCCAACAAATTGAATATATATCTATGTGTTTGTGTGGGTGTGTTTATCTATGTATATGTGAATATTTATACATTTACATATATGTATATGCACGGAGGTAAATCTTATCTTTGAGTATTTGCGAAAGACAATAACATTTAATCATGTTAAAAAATAACTAGCTAGTAAATATATAAATCCCATTCGTTAATGTAAGTTCCTCTTTGTACATATGATGTTTTTTATATATATATATATATATATATATATATATATATATATATATATATATATATATATATATATAATTTTTATATATAATCTAATAATAATTATATTAGAAGTGTAATAATTATGTTATATAGCATATTATAATAAATATAAGGTACAGGTGTTCCGAAAGTCTTGTCACCGCTGCATAATATAATTCTGGTGGATGACATTAACTCCTACATTTCGAAACGAGATAGGTGTGACAATATTTTCGGACCACCCTATATCATGTCAACACATATATATACTTTATATGTTTATATTCTTTATATTATCATATTATATTATTATTTGTTTATTAAAATTTGATATATATATTATTTTATATAATATTGTTTTATATGATATATATATATATATATATCGTTATATTTTTACTATGTTCACATTATTTATATTGTTATATTGTATCATATCATATCATATAATTGTATTATATAATTATATTGTTTATATTGTTTTTTTATGACTTTATATTCTTATGCATATATGCCAGCATATAAATGGTGTTCATTAAGACATATTATATATCAGGTGTTTCATGATGACTGATCAAATCGGCAGTAAATAAATTAGTGTTATTATTAGGTTGGTGCAAAAATAATGACGTAATAATTATTACGTCATTATTTTTGAAAAATTCAACCTAATAGTATAAAATTATTTATTTCCCTATTGAATCATGTTATTTAAGTCATGATAATTATCTCTGAAAAATAATATCACCAAAATATTAGTCAAATCTAAAAGTAAAGGAAAAACATCTTTAGACATGTAAACTTAATTTACATTTAAAATCGGTCCAAGTTATTGGAAAACCCTTTATATTCAATATGTATATTAAATCAATTATGTATATTAAAATGTTATAAGTATAATAATGATGTTTTATGTAAATATAATAATGACGTATATATAATAATGTTCTGTATAAATATATATATATATATATATATATATATATATATATATATATATATATATATATGTAAATGTGTGTGTTTGTGTGTGTGTATAATTTCTATATATAATGTTTTCTAAATATATAATTCTAAATAATTATATATTTACTCAGGTGGATACACATAACTTTCAACTAAGATATTCGGTTGCTCGGAAAATAATGTCCGATATTCGAATAAAGCTTTTGTGTTTTAATATATTATCGTAATAGCTGCATCAAAATATATTACTCATTCTTAATGCTTAACATGATGTCCTTGTTAATTCCATATAAATCTCTTTAAAAAATTGACTTAAAATATTATATACCCCCACATCTTGAACATGAAAAGGAGAAGAGGTCCGCTTACATATTAGCAAGCTTTGGCACAAATGCTTCCCAAACTGTTGCCTTAAAAAGGTATTTGTGGAAGGATTTGTGAAAGGACAGTACAGCAATGGTTTCTGAAGGTAAAATAGGAGTCTTGAAGATCAAGGTGGTAGAGTACATTCATTAGCAATTGGCAATCAGCACCTGAAAACCCACGTCATTTATCAAATGTGTCATCATTATAAGAGCCTCATTGTCAGTACGCTGGCGGGAAAAAAACAACAACAAAAAAAAAAAAACACTGCTTTTTATTGGTAGATTCAATTGGACGTTTAAATGTTCAATACCCATTTCTTTATTTCTGTATTTATACACGCGCAAAGCATAGCCTAGAAATAGGTTCAACAGATTAGGGTCCTACTTTCCTCCT
>CAHIKZ030005553.1:1020000-1092500 GCA_903632075.3 Acanthosepion pharaonis
GGACATACCAGGCGGGTTTAAGCAAATGGATGGCAGAACCTGGTCTAGGGGAGTTGGCAGAGGCATGATACTTATTGAAAGCCACAAGGGATAGGGGGAAGGGGAGAGCCATGATTCCCTCCGTCCTGAAAGCACAGGGCACATAAAAAGAAAGAAATGAAGCCAAATATTACGATCAAATTAATCAGTATGAATGAAGTTCCTTATTTAATGAGGACCTACAATCAGTGGTTGACTAGGGCATGTAATAACTTGTAAATTTTAATGCCTCCAATACGAAACTGCTCTCCTTTGACCACCATAGAGAAACTTCCCTGTCTCCTATCAACATGGTTGATGTTCGACTTCACGTGAGTGACTCACTGTGCCTTCTTGGCTCATGTTTTCCACTGATTTGAGGTGGAACAACTACACTGAATCAATACGGCCAGGAAAGTCGGTTCTGTATCGTGTCAGACGTTTTTTTTTCTTCTTGTTTGAGTCCTTCCTACATATCTACAAACCTATCATTTGTCCATGCATTGAACACTGTTGCCATATATGGCCTGGTGACCCTGCTGTACATCTCGAGGTTCTCGACAGAATACAAAGAAAGATCTGCAGTGTAATCGGTCCTGACTTGGCATCTCGACTTCAGTCACTCTTTCATAGACATGATGTGGTTTTCCCCTGTCTTTTCTACAAATATTTTCATACGACCAGATACTTTCCCTGGTGTCCTGACTGCATGAATTTAAGTGTGCTAAGAGATTGGCATTTGGATCCCACTCTTTTAATGTTGAAACAGTTAAATTTAACCGCCTCTTCTACACCAACAGATTCTTCTCTCGCACTTCCCGGCAGTAGAACTCCCTTCCTCTTACTTGCTTGCTTGATAACTAGAATCTTCAAAAATTTAAATGTAACGTCAATCGTCGTTTTCCGATGCTTTGATTACCGTTCTTGTTTTTATTCTTTCCTCACTCCCTCCTATATGCGGTCTTTCCTCTTACTTTCACTATCTGTAAACACTTGCGTACTAGTAGACTCCTGCCTTGTTTGGGGTGCTGTCATGGGTCCTTACCTATAACTACAGAATGAACTCTTCCTAACACTATGTATACTACGCCTCTCAAGAGAGAGAGAGAGAGAGACGAATCGAGTCGAGCCGATAGTAGTTCACTCCAAACCAGACTGACAGTCATACTAACACCTTCCACACCTTGTATTATTATTTTGTGTAATATACCTTCGTTATTCTTGTGTTCGTGTTGTTCTTCCTTGGTCCTAACCTGGACCATAACAGGTGCAATGCTTAAAAAAGGAAGGCATGGGTGTATAAATGATAAGATTAAAAACTGACAAGTTTTCCCATTGAACTGAAGCACACGTTAAACACATAAACATGTTATTGTCTCTTTTTCTTTTTTGTCTTTTTCTTTCTTTCTTTTCTGTACTTTTTTATTTCCTTTCTATCTTTGTTTTTCCTTCTTACTTTAGAACATGATAATCGAAAGGACAATAATGACATAATTAACTTGTTAACACTCCACCTTACTTCAAATAAAAGGTTAAGAAGGAACCCACCCCAACCCCACTGGGAAAAAAAAACGATAAGAGCTAGTGAATTTCAGAAACCTGTTTTCCTGAAAATTTGTTTTAAGAGAGAGATTTTGTAATTGACTACAGAAAACATTACTGCTTGTAAGATCAATGAATGCCAAATGTTTTCTTGCATGGAAGCAGCTAATATTATCACTGTCATTACCATTAAGATTTTATAACTGAACGCAAACAGCGTCACTGCTATGTCTTATCTATCTTTCCTAGTGATCAACACGGAATAGTTCATTATTTATTAGGTACTGACAGGATCTACCTTACGTGCTATCTCAAGGATAAATAGAATTATATTTTGTTTTTTTTTCTCAATTACAAACGTATTGTCGTTTTCTGAGAAGAAAATATCACATGTATATATTTAAAAAAATAAATATCTTTACAGACTTCCATAAAATATTATTCAAATATGAAAACATGTAAAAATTAATATTTTTATAGACTTCTATACAATACTGTTACTTATAGACTTCTATGAAATAGTATTATATGTAAAAACGTGACTTGCGTCCTGAGTAGGACATTAAACTACATCCGAGTCCTGACTAAGAGGATAAACTTCATCCAGAAACAAGGCCTCTGATCAGGAGGTATTGAGGAGCGTAGAACCACCTCTTAATTGCTGGTGTTCCCAGGTCCACCCTGACCCAGGGTGGTAGCATCTGTTAGGGTCCCAGCTATGGGCAAATAGTTAACTATTACCAGCAATACTTTTGAAAAAGATTATTAACCACAATACAATTTTGAAGGAAAAATATTACAAGAAACAGATTTTTGACAAGACAAAATATTACCAGCAATAAAAAAAAATGTTGTCGGCATTAAATAACGCAATGAGGTTAATATGCCCTAAAATAAAATAAAGCAAACCAATCTAAACCAAAGAATACATATTCTATTCATACGAATCTATCCTAAAAATGTTGTCAGCATTAAATAACCCAATGAGGTTAATATGCCGTAAAATAAAATAAACCAAACCAATCTAAACCAAAGAATACATATTCTATAAATACGAATATATCCTAAAAATATTGTCGGCATTAAATAACCCATTGAGGTTGATATTCCGTAAAATAAAATAAACCAAACCAATCTAAACCAAAGAATACACATACTATTCATACGAATCTATCCTTAAAATGTTGTCGGCATTAAATAACCCATTGAGGTTGATATGCCGTAAAACAAAATAAACCAAACCAATCTAAACCAAAGAATACACATACTATTCATACGAATCTATCCTAAAAATGTTTTCAGCATTAAATAAACCCATTGAGGTTGATATGTCGTAAAACAAAATAAACTAAACCAAACCAAAAAGATTATTTATATATTTTAAAATATCACTTATTTTTATTAACTATTTTCGAGTATTTATATATTACAGTATTCATAAATTTGTAATGATGCGTAAAATCACACACGTACATAGACAGACAGACAGACAGACGGACGCGCGCAAACACACAAACGCACACACACATACACTCGCTCACACACATATATATGGAGTGGGAGTATATATTTATAGATACATATACATTTACGTATATGTATGTGTATGTTTATTTATGTGTATGTATATATGGATGTACGCTTTTTTTTATTTGTATGTATGTGTTGGCATGTCTGCATATGTCTGTGTAAGATTGAGAGATTCGCTTAGCTTAAAACTCTAACCTCTCCACTACTTGATCGGCTGGGAGGAAACTATGATCTCTCGTCTAAATGATACGAGAGCCAATAGATAGCTGGAACAAAGCGCATTCATTGCTCCAAGACATGAACCATTAACGATTTGAAAATGTTAACACCGACTCTTACGCGCATGAATTCAGTACTACTTTTCATAGAAACTTGAGCATTATTTTCCCCTCTTTTCCGTCCTTTTTTTCTATACTTTTTTGAATAAATATTCTGTTTCTTCTTCCGCCTGATCATATTAGTTTAGGTCGACGGGTTTCCGGTGTTGATGAGTTTGCTCCTATAAAATTGTTTACGAATTGTTACCGGCCATTGTCGAATAGGTTGTACGCTTAGCGATCTGTTAGATAAGATGATGGACGTAGGATGAAGAAGGCAAGAGACAGTTGTGCAGCTTGCAGTCCATTAACTTGTGACTGGTAGGCGATCCGATGACAGACATATTATACTCAAATTACACTGAACTTCGCTATCGCTTTGGGATTGCTGAGTAGAGACTAAGAAAGCGAGATGTTGGAGAGGAAGGAAACGAAAAGATAGAAACCGTTGTGAAAGAATTAATGTAAAAAAGCGAGAGGGTGAATATGAAGTAAAGTATACATGCTGAGAAAAGAGAGAAGATTATAAGATTAGCGAGAAAAAGTGGAGAAAATTAAAACGACAAAGAAAATGAAGAGAAGAGGACGACATATGAAATTAAAAGATTGAACTCGAAGATTAAGCATTTACCGACCTTAGTTTCGTCCGACGCCAAACATAATTGTGCAGAGAATGAAAGTAAGAAGATGGTGTATCAGAGATTCTTATAATGGAGAGGGATTCATTCTATCGTTCTGTCTTTCTTTCATTGTGTCTTTCTTTCTTTGTCTCACTCACTTTTTCTCTCTCGCTCGACACACACATACACACGGATGTGTGTGTGCGTGTGTGTGTGCGCGCACGCGTATAAATTATGTTTTTCCTTTCGCGCTTATTAAATCCACTCTTCAGTAGACTTGGCTATAAAATTCTATTTAACTATCTAGTCCATCGAAGAATGTATAACACTAGATAAAAACAACTGTTTCATTTTCATTTTTACTTAATCATATACTATCATATATCTGGCAACAAGCCTTCAGTCACTTTCCTTCCGCCGTAATACAGTATCTTATAACTTTTCTATATATACTTTCATGCTAATTGTTCTGATGAATTTTTCTTTATGTTACCCAGAATGGATGAATTTAAGCTTAGTACAAGACTTGCAGTAAGTTCTCACCATATTATAAATGAAATGATTAGACGTAACCATATACTAAGAGTTTTTTTTTTTTCTATCGCACTTCCTACTTTTCGAAGTCTCTTCTGGATTCGGGCTTCTCATGCAACTTTGATCTTCGAAAATTGAACTGCAATATCATTCGTTCTATTCTGTCTTCTTAATTCTTGTTCTTTTATTATTATTATCCCTCCTTAATAGTATAATCCTGCAGCTCGGAAAACTCACTCTGGTCGTTCTGATAAAAAAAGAACTCCCGAATATGTTGGTGTTGGCCTAAGACTCAACGCATAGACTTATATCAAGAGCCTTGAGAAGGTTAGGCTGGTCAAGAGGGTGGCCGTTGGAAGACCGTATGTCTGACAACAGGACTCTGCACCATGGCCCATTAGCAGTAGAACACAGTCATAGCTGTTAGACAATTTTTCCGACCACGTCATCCCTTACATTTGGTCACATAAATTCCAAGACTGCAACACCCTGATTATTATCTATGGGGCGCAGAGAAGCGAGAGACCAAGAAAACTTCTTCTAAAGATGAAGGCAAGGATTATGACAGCATTCACCAAATTAAACAAGGAGATAGTCCGGAAGAGTTGGAGGAGATTCCGAATTAGTCTGGTAGTCGTGGTTGAAGCCATTAGTAATTTTATTGAATAATTTTTTTTAGTATTTCAAGATATTTTTGTGTAACTTTGGTAAATATATCTGTTAAAATGAGACGTCACTGTTAATTTAATTTTTGCGTAATTTAGACGATAATTTATACATCGGAACCTATATATATATATATATATATATATATATATATATATGCACACACATACAAGCGCGCGCACACACGTATGTGTGTGTACAAACAAAAAGAATGCATAGATAGATTTAATGACAAGCAGACTAACAGATAGCTAATTAGCTAGATAGATAGGACAGATACGTAGATAGAAATAAAAATGTTCACTTATCTTATCATGACACTGAGATTCGCATATATATATATATATATATATATATATATATATATATATATATATATATATATTCATACATGTTTCATTAAATTTACATAAAATAAATAGACAACACTTGTCTATATCATTTAATGAAACATGTATGAATGAAAAATACTGCCTAAATACACACACAATATATATATATATATATATATATATATATATATATATATATATATATATTACAATGAATCATTCATACAAAAAGTAAATTAGTAAAGTTAATGATATAAAATGGCGAAAATTATTGACTTACAAAATATTAAAGATGCATTAATCTACCAATCACTCGATTAATGTTATGATACTTGTTTTGTTTTTTTTTAATTATAAGCTGTATTAGGTCTTTCTTATAAACTGCTACAACAAAAAATTCTCAAATTGCCATATTAGTGAAAAATGCACTCTCTTAAATTTTCCCCAAAAAATCAACCCTAGCGTTGCGACTGCTCGCTCCAAAAGTTTGGATTAGTTATCAATAACACATTTCAAAAAAATATATTTCGATTCGCATTATATTTTTTCGTCTCGGATGCTAACCTGAATTTTACTAATAACAAAATAATTCGCATGCTTGAAAATGACTGAATGTAAATTCGAATGTAATTGCGTATTAAATAACACATAATACAGCTTATAATTAAAAAATACTCAAGGATCATATCATTCATCGAGTGATTGGTAGGTTAATGCATCTTTAAAATTTTGTTAGCGAAGGGTTTTCGCCATTTTATATATTTAACTTTACTAATCCACTTTTTGTATGACTGATTCATCGTAATATAAATTGAACTGCACATATTTGACATATATATATATATATATATATATATATATATGGCTTGAAGATTGCGTTCATGCATGAAACAAACTGTTGCCGCTGTGTGTTGACTTCAGTGTCGTCTTTTCTATTTACATATATGCTCTGTCCTTGATATTGAGCCATTATACACATAAATATAGCATACATTCAAACTATATTTTATCATGCACACACACACACACACACACATATATATATATATATATATATATATATATATATATATATATATATATATATATATGTGTGTACGTGAGTGTGCATATGTACATGTGTATATGTATATGTATTTAAATAAAACACCTCTTCATAACATCAATGAAGAAGACGTTCTAAATATACTGACCATAGTCGGAAATGAAAAATGTATTTTCTTTCCTCAACTTTTCGAATGATTACAATACTACTTGTATAACATTTATTAGTATAGCAAAAGTATCCTTAAAATCTCTTTTTATTGGTATAACAAAACTATCCTTGAAAACGGCTAATAATTTAGCAGAAACCCCTGGAAATCTAAACTCCTTTGAACAATTATGCACTCATTAAATGCAGAAAAAAAAACGCGTGTACGCGTCTAAGAAAATAAATAATAATATTTTAGATTACTCTGTTCTTTCTAAACACTTGCTAAATGTTTTTTATTTACCTGTCGGTATAAAAATGTTCTACATACAACGTGTGAAAGCACGTTCGATACCCTAACGTCATCAGCCACCAACCAGGGGAGGTAACACAGTTTCGGTGGCTAAGGCGGTACTGTCACCCCTGACGCCACCAGTAGTTTTTTACACGGGACTGAGTATAATTTTTTAGGTGTGGACGTGTCAGTCTCCGCGATTTGTCTGCACTGAAAAACGATGCCTCGTCTGGTACTATTTTTATATACCAACATATTTATATGTTAACAAATAAAAATATTATCTTCTATACGATAATAAGTTAATAGAACAGATATTTCCCAGAATAGATTTAAGGACCATAAATACTAACTTAGCGGCGTGATCATACCATTTGATATAAACATTGTGACGAAGAATTTGATAAACTCTCTAAATATCAGGGTCTGGTAATAGATATTACAAGGATTTAAACACACCATTATTCCGGTAGTTGTTACAGTGCTTGGAAAGATCATGAACACAGATAGGCATATTAAGAAAATCCCAGGAAAGCCATCTTTATCTGAAACAGGAAAGATTGTGTTAATGAGTTCTTCTCATATACTTAGAATAAACACATTCCAAGAACAACTTGAAAAAAAAAAAAGATAATTTTTTTCCTCTCGGTCGCAGATGAAAGACTTGATAAATGATTATATCATGCAGTAAATCAAAAATAAATCTATATAATAAAAGAAAAGCCGATTCTTTGTCCGTCACACACAGACTTCGTTTTATTTTACGTGCGTCTATTTAATGTGTACGGAATACGGAAATGTCGACAAGGAAATCCGAAGTCGCCTTTCAAAAGCTAAGCAAAATATTAAGAACCAGAAAAAAAATGTCATTAGAAATACTGAACTGTAATGTAGTATCAGTTCTTTTCTATGCCAGTGAATGCTGGACAGTCTCCTCACAGGTAAAGAAGAGACATACAGCAAGAAAAATGTGTGATTCTACAGGATGCTGAGAAGATTATGTACCGAACATGGTAGGAGCGATGAAATTCTAGAGACATTGTCAATAAAAAGGACACTTCTACTTAACCTAAGGAAGAAATAGTTGGAATTTTTGTGCACATAATGAGGAAAGAAGGATTGGAAAATTTAATACTTAGTCTAAGCCAGTGAGCGAAATAAAGGGTTCAGTTCGACATTCCAAACACCTGAAGAAGACAGGAGCGTACAACGGCCGAAACGATGTAATAAATATGGCGACAAAGATGAGGACAGTAGTCCGAATAATGTAAATAGTGTACATTATACCTAATCTCAGAAATATAGACAGATACCAGAAAGAAAACTTATACTTAACATCAGAAAGAAATAGGTCACATAATGAGGTAAGAGAGCTTGAAAAATATGATACTCACAGGACAGATTGAAGGCAAGAGGGATAGAGAGAAACACTATATAGCTTGACTAAATGGATGGCAAAACAGGATTTGGCAGAAATAACAAAAAGACAATATATTAAGAACTTCAAAGGATAGTAAATTGTGGAGGGCCATGATCGCCTACGTTCTGAGGGGACTCAGAACGTGAAGAAGATTGGAGCGTTGGGATTTCATTCCTGTCATTAGTAAAAGTCTTATAGCACAACCTTATACAATTTATAATTGAAATATATTCACTTCGCTGGTTCGAAATTAAAAAAAAATGATAATGAATTCCATAACCAATAATTTTATATCTTCAATATGAGCCAGGGAATAAACCGTTGACTGAAATACAGAAGTTTGCATTAAAAAATTTACAACACAATGCTTTTGCATTGCCTTCAGAAAATATTATTTTCTTAATGCTGAAGTCAAATGAATTGAATGCTGGGAAGGGGCTAGATAACAATTATATAAGCAAACATTTATTCATACTTAAGTAGTTATGCCAATTTACGAGACTAAATTTAAAATTTCATTCAAATTACATCACTAAAATATTACTAGGCATGGGTAAATACTCCATTTTTTGTCTCAGAAGTAGCAAGCCACAAAAGAAAAGATTAATAAAAATTAAATTCATCGACTCTGAAACGATACGCTGATCAAATTTGATTAACTTCTCACAAAACAGAGCTTATGAATTTGCGCCTGCAGGAGCTTCTACAAAAATGATCTGCAAGAGGTTGTAATGAATGTAATGATGTTAAAGCTGCCGAAATTTACTTGTACATTTGCAAAGCGGTGTGAAAAGAACAGTTAAATTAAGTACTGAAGCTTCACATATTATATATGCACAAGATGCAACGCATTAGCACTTTATTACTAAATCATTGTGCGATCAACTCAGACCTTTATTTACTTCAAAGGGAAGTTGTACTGAATAATTAAGCTATATTATGATGATATAATGTTATAAAGTGCAGTAGTTTTAGCGCGATTTTCAATAAACAATACATTTTTTTTTAAATTGTCCTAGAATTTGTGCCCAGCAGTACTATAGCGTTATATATAGATTTAACTATTTTTGTTTTTATTAGTTATGGCATAGCAAAAGGATCTTATACATTAATTAACTTTTCTCGTTATCTTTTACAATTTTTACAGTTTTCACTTATCGAATACAGTAAAAATTTGAAAATTTTGCTTGTAGTGATTCATAATCAGAATTCTGATTTGAATATATTTTCCATCCAATGTATGTTATGCAAAAGATACAGTTTACTTGGATTTATTCTTGAAATAATAAATTTTGAGTTCAATTTGTAAGCAAAAACCTACTGAAATTAAGTATTTCTGTACATTTTTCAGATGGTCTTCAAAAATGAAATACTTAAAAATTGTTATGCCGACCTATATTTTTGGTGTCGATACTTATCACATAAAACCACAGTTTTCACCCCGAGTGCAATGTTGATTTTTTTAAAATAAGTGAAAAATCAACCTGACCTAGTGCCTGTTCTATATCTGTGTATGTGTGTTTGCATACAGAAATGGACATACAAGGATATACACACACATTTTTACCGTTTAAATTGAAATATTGGAATTATACTCTCTGATTCAGCCTGGACAATCCATATCCCGGCGAGAATAATGAAATCACAATAACGCAGATAAGACAAAATGATATCGTTAATTTTTCAACCCTTAAAAAAATCAGATAATTGTATGATTTTATTGAAATTTCCGGAATTTCTCCGGTAACAAGTAGAATCCTTTTTTAAATCCTGAAAAAATAATCTACCATTGAATACACGCGCATAGACAAACCCACAAAAACACACAGCTTAACCGAAATTAGACATCTGTGTCGACGGGTCTAGTTTCCCCTTCTGTCTTACAACAATCATCGGATAACAGGGAAAGATTATCCGCCGAAATAATCCATCTCTTTGAAGATATTTTCATGAATCCTTCTTTATTTAAACTCATTATAGAAGAAGGAATATATTATATATTCTAATGAATATAATATTTGAAATTTTTGTGACGTATGGTGGCCGTTAATAATTAAGTATAACTCAAGACTTCAATGTTAAATAAAACAAAATCTAATAAAATAAATACTTAACAAGAACAAAGAAATAAAAGTCAACTAAAAATATTTAACCATTTCAGTGAATACCTTTTTAGTAGAGCGGCTCGGTTTGATGTCCGGTAAATCCTAAATCAGAACCCAAATCATCGACGCGCAATAATTTACACTAATTCGACTGGATAGTTACACTCAATAGTCATGCAATAATCACTGCAGTCAGTAGCCTGACACCGCTATTTATACACCCGGCGGAAAACATATATTCATAAGTCCACAGTGTCACGCTCTAACCTCGGTGTCGGTAATTACTCATTTTCTTCCTATATGACAGCAATGAACATACAAAAAAATTAGATTTGAAATTTGATTATCTTCCTATTCAGCAAAGAAGTCACAGGTGAAATATTATAGAGGCTTGTTGTCACTTAGTTTCCAATATATGTTGTTAGTTACTCCTGGAGTCAAAAATCAATGAGCATAGAGCTACTACTACTACTACTACTACTACTACTACTAATAATAATAATAATAATAAGAAGAAGAAGAAGAACAACAACAACAACAACAACAACGATAAGGGGCCTTAGAAATTTCATGGGCGTTGAACACTAAGATTCGGTCACGTAATGGACAGAGCTGTCGAGTCACCCTTTCCTTGCCCGACATATTTCAAAAGCGCTGGGCAGGGGTTAGGATGAGGAAATATTTTTCCACCCTTCAAACCCTTTTCCCATAGACGAAAGGTTAGTAGCTTCTCGCTATCCTACCGCTATTTTCATTGCATACGTTCCAGCGAACTACATTGTACGTTTCCATCAGTTCAGACATTCACAGCTAAGAACACCCACACACTAGAGTCGATACATCCTCATTCCGTTCATATTCTACAGGTATGGAGTAAATTCCAGTCATACCGCTTCTTCACCAGAACTCTTGCCATGTGAAACGGACACCCGAGTGACTACTTCTTTGATCATTACAATCTTTACCTCGTCAATCAAATGTCATTCGTTATCTACCCTACATATCATCATAATATTCAACCTGTACTCCCTACTTGTACACCATTATAACATCCGCATTTAACAACAAATGATCATTAGTGGCACTTAGATTTTGTATTAGGGGAAAAATCGTATAAATATTTATTATCATACATTTTTTTTATCTGATCATTTTCATTCTGCTCGCTACATTTGCCAGCCTTTGTGGTATGTACATATTTTTATCTAAGTTTTTTATACAATGTCAGTTTATATATATATATATATATATATATATATATATATATATATATATATATATTATCATTTCACCTGCAAACAAGGTAATAATGCCACTAAGACACAAGAGATTACTGTGAGTGAAAGTGAATGAGAAGACATAAACGAGAAGAAATGACAATAAAGGTAAAGGTTTCACGAAGACAGATGCCGTTTGACGCTGCATTTAAATGTTTGAAGATTGTAGATGGCAGTGAAGCAAGAAAGCCGAAGAGTGTTCCACGGGTGAGAAGTGCGAGAAGGGAAACTATTAGAATAGAACTCACAGTTAGATATATTTATTTCGACAGTAACACGATGAAACGCAGTTCGCAATCTGGCAATACGCTTAAATACTTGCGGTCGAGATGAGTACAAGAATTGCCATGAAAATATGTGTAGAAAAAAACAGATGGAAGCCCCGTAACGGCGTTGGCAATGGGACTGATATCACGATGCGTGGTTAATACTGATAACATCATAGACTCTTCTTTGGCGTTTGTCGAGAATTTCTACATACAGTAGATGTGATCTAGACTAGATATGGCTGCAATATTCAATGCATCGAAGAATTTTAGATTTACCAAGATGCATTCTGGCGAAAGAAACTTCATACTTGCAACCCTAACAATTGCTTCAGTATAATTACTCAACTCATGTCAGTGTAAAAATGAGACCGAGAAGATGCATTGAATTAATTTTCTGGAGGTTAGCATCAGCCGTCCTGATGGAAAGAAAAATGGTTCTCTATCTTGATTAAATGATAGAATGGACAAATAATTTGTGTTGTGGCCTATTTTTTTTATTTCTCTCCACAAATAACTTTAAAACATGTCGAAATCTTATGTTTTCTTCTCGCATATGTACATGAATACGGGGATCTTTTTCCTTGTTTGTTCTCATTCAGCCCAAGGCTGATTTGAAGACGACCATTTGTAACGATGCATATAGTTACTTACTCTGGATTAAGAAAAAAGAACATGCCCATCAATAACTATGTTTAAACCTTCCAACAATAAAGTACAAGCATTCATTTGATTGTTCTAACACTGCACAAGGCTTAATTGAGCTCAACTATTGCTTATACTTACTTATTTACCCTTACTTTTGGACCAAAAGGAAAACGGACATATCCAAGCGACATTAAGTTTCACTAAAGTCAGCATAAAAAGAATAAACGTCTATAGTAAAAACCGAAGTTTTTGTATGTCTCTTCTTTGTTTATCATATGTGAAAACGCACCACACCTAAAATAAACACAAACGTACAACGTTTTAAATTCCATAGATACTTACATCTCTAGAAATACACTCAAACATAAAAATGGAAATGTTAAATGATGTTTACGCTAAGAAAAAAGAACATGGTCAACACATAACCATGTTTAAACCTTCCATCAGTAAAGTACACGCATTCATTTGATTGTTCCAACACTGCGCAAGGCTTAATCGAGCTCAACTATTAATACAATGCTTATACTTACCATAACTCGTGGACCAAAAGGAAAACGGACATACCCAAGGGACATTAAGTGTCACTACAGCGTCCGTAAAAAAAGGTTTGTATATTCTTAGTCTTTGTCTATATAATGTGAACACGCACCATACCTAAAATACAAAAAAAAAAAAACGGACAACGTTTTAAATTCCACAGATACTTCCATCTTCAGAAATACACTCAAACATAAAAATGGAAAATGCCAAATGATATTGACACTTTGGAACGTAGGCACTGCAAGAACTAATCACAAATCCGACTTACAGGTATAAAAATATGACTATATAAACACTAAACGCATACAAAGTGAAATGTATTAAATCATGAAGTGCAGTTAGTCGCATTCTCTCGTGTACTCTCCCACACTGTGTACTGCAGGAAATCCATCGTATGGTATTCATAAAAATCAATACAATTTATTTTCCTTCTCTATCTTTGTGCAATGCGTAACTGTCGAGTATTGCCATAAAAAGCAAAGATTCTTACTTGAACTATTCTGCTTAGAAGCGGATTAATCCAGAGACCATTACTCTCTTTCTCTCTATTAAACAAATTTAGCAAATGTAGAACAACTATAGGAAATAAGATTAGAAAAATTGTACCTAACTGCTTTTCTCATTCATTAACATCAAATAATATATCAACTAACTGATTTTCTCATTCGTTAGCATTCATTAACTCATTCTTATTCGTTAGCTTTCCGCATTCATTAGCGCATTCCCCTAGCTGCTTTTCTCATTCGTTAGCATTCATTAACTCATTCTTATTCGTTAGCTTTCCGCATTCATTAGCGCATTCATTCGTTGCATTCTTTTTTCTCATTCGTTAGCATTCATTAACTCATTCTTATTCGTTAGCATTTTCCGCATTCATTAGCGCATTCCCCTAGCTTCGTTAGCATTTTTCTCATTCGTTAGCATTCATTTAGCTGCTTTTCTCACTTAACTCATTCTTATTCGTTAGCTTTCCGCATTCATTAGCGCATTCCCCTAGCTGCTTTTCTCATTCGTTAGCATCCAATATATCAATATTAATATATCGCTAATATATCAATAATATTTCGAAAAATTCTCCTGGTTTCTTGTCCATATAAGAAATATTTTGGAGCACCGAATCAGTGATTATACAACCACTATTGTTTTGGTGTTCTCCCTCTAAAGAGTCTATGCTAGACTTTTTCGCCTATGATAAGATTAGTAGGTTTGGTTTGGTTTGTTTTACGGCATATCAACCTCAATGGGTTATTTAATACCGACAACATTTTTATTGCTGGTATTTTTTTTTTCAAAAATGTATTGCTGGTAATATTTATTTTCCTCCAAAAATCTATTTGTGGTAATATTTTTCTTCAAAAATGTATTGCTGGTAATATTTATTTTCCTTCAAAAATGTATCGCTGGTAATATTTTTCTTCAAAAATGTATTGCTGGTAATATTTATTTTTCAAAATATGTATTGCTGGTAATAATGTATTGCTAGTAATAATTTTTTACAAAGTATTTATGGTATTAAAACCTATTTTTACACTTTCATAGTGTTTTAACCCCTTTTGTGGGGGTAACTATTTGTCCATAGCTGAAGCTCTAACAGGTGCTACCACCCCAGGTCATGGGGGACCTGAGAACACCAGCAATTAAGAGGGGGTTCCACGATCCTCAAAACCTCCTGATTAGAGGCCTTGCTTGTTAGACAGTTTACCGTCTTACCCAGGACGCGGATGTAGTTTTTGTCATACCCAGGACTGTATAAGATTAGTGCGACAGAAACTGTGAATAGATTGGGCGCTAGTTCATTCGATACACTCTCGCTAGTAACCCTCTTCTGGTGTACTTACTGTTTAATATACCGTATATCTGTAAACCTGGTTTTTGCTATTACTTAACCATTTAATTGGTTTCAACAACTACAATATCGCGCAGATAAACACGCCATATATCAGATCATATCTTTAATTAAATCTAATATTTTGAAAAACAAAGTAGAATAAATCCAGCAAATCCTTACCAATAATACAAAAAAAAAAATAATTAACTGTAAGAAACAATTAAAATGATAGAAGCTTTAAGAATAACATTAAAAAAATAATCAAATTTCAAAATAAACATATTAAATATATTTTGTGAACGGCACGTGAAGGCGTGAAGACGCAGCATTGGAAAATGATGAAACCAAGAGAGGGCAAAACAAAACAAAAAAAAAACAAAAACGTTTTCATAATGATTTTTTCATAAAACCGAAATTATTCAAACGTTACGACATTTAAGCCTAGCCATAATTCTACCCAGAAAGGGAACTTGGGAAATATCTTTTAATGTCATATCCATTTAGGACATAGCTTCATCATTTTTCTCCGTCATACCATTTCTTTACTATGTAGAAATTGCTAAAAATTATTGGAAAAATATACGGAGGGAGGAGGTGGGGTGGGTTGCTCGCGTTGCTTTCTCCGCGGCTTTGCATTTAATGCTGACCTTCTCGTCTGGCTACCTCCCTAAGAGTAAATCGGCTATTTAACCCAATTCTTGGAACGGGAGGAACATATGAATTCATAGCTTTCCTAAGGTATTTAGTGATAAATGAACATCGCTGACCCGGGCAGAATTTGAACTCGGATAGCTGATCTTATTTTCCCATACGATATCCATCACATCACCGTCATACCCGAAGTAGACAACAGGTCCTATATCTATCTATACATATTTCAGTCTTCTAGCATGTATTTTTTGTTTAAGTCATATAACTTACCTTGCGGCTTGCCTCAATCTTACATCTTTCTTGATTGATCTCTGATATGAATCTCACTTATCTCAATGCTATGACAATATTGATTGCTTTTATAGTTATATTACTATCTTCTTTGTTGACTCAAGCAATTTTGCTTGCTTGTCTCAATCGTATATCGATCTTGATGGTTTTCGTAATATTCTTTCCATCTTGTTTTTTTTGTTTTAATCATATATCTATTTTGTTTTGGGCACCTCGGCGTGGTGTAATGTTTAGCAAGCTTGTCCCGCTAGATCATTTACTTGCGACTGAAAAGTGAGTTCGAGCCTCATTAGGTGCCCCATAATTTCGGCCTTGTGCCATATCTAAGGTACGGTTAGAGACTAACTTTTGGGCAGCTCGATGTGGCGCAATGGTCAGAAAGCTTGTCTTGCAATATCAGTTAGTAGTGAGTTCGATCCTCACCGGGTAACACATATTTTCGGTCGCGCTTAGAAAATCACTATATCTATTTTACTTGTTCTAGCAAACTAATATGAATATTGCTTGTATAATTCCTTAATCTGCCTTGCTCGTGACATAAACCTGATATCACCTATGCTTGTCTCAACATTGCATTGATTTTTGTGTTGTTTCGATCTTATATAAATCTTGAGTGATGTCTCAATTTTACATCGATTTATTTTTGTCTCTTTCTCATATATATATATATATATATATATATATATATATATATATATATATATATATATATTTGCTTGCAAACAGGTGTAAATTTTCTTTTCATTTTTGTTTGGAAGTAAAGTCTGATGATCCGCAGTCCTTTTAAAAGGACTGTGGTGAAATAATTTATTACATGAAACCTTAAAGTGGTCTGTTTTTATTTAAATTATTTGCTCTGGATTTACATTGAGCTCTCTGGATTTTATCCTCCTAGATTTACCCATACGCATTACTTAGTTTTCAAAAACTATATATATATATATATATATATATATATATATATATATATATATATTTAAATAAATTATTATATTTATGCTCTACTTTTGTATCGAGCACTATTTTTTAAAAATAATAACTAAAATACTAAGGAACTTTGGATTATTTACCTAACCAGTTCTTTCCTTATATATTTTCATATATATATATATATATTTATATATATATATATATATATATATATATATATATATTAGATCTATGTTGTTTTTTTGTCTCAGTCTTACACATTTCTTACTTCTTGTCCCAAGATTATATCAACCTTTATTATTGTTTCCCGCTTATATCGAACTTGGTTGCTGTCCGTGTCTTCTATCTAGCTTCTTTGTTTTCACTATATTATATTAATCTGTTGGACATGGTGAAAACAGCTGTCTAGCTAACATACTAGATAACTGATTCGAATATGATCATCTCTAAGATCACAATGTAGCCTAGAACGAAGAAACGCATTACCTGTCGTTTCCAATATTGGTATATAAAATCTCAAGCTGAAATAGATTACTCCATCTCACCTACTCACTCTCTTTACGCACATATACGCACATATAAGCACGTACCCACACACACACACACAAATGAATATATATATATATATATATATATATATATATATATATATATATATATATATATATATATATATCAGTTTATGTTGTTGTAATCGGTCTCAGAAAAAACAAAAACAATATGTTGCAGATAAATAGTATATTGAACAGTAAATACAACAGAAATGTATTACACAACTTGGGAGTGTGTGTCGGTATATATCACCGTTCATCCCAGGCTTACTTTAACTTTATAGTAAGTGGAAGAGTCCACAATAGCCTCATTTGAGGGAAGACACCACAACAGTTTCATTTTAAAAAGACTGAGAAGGAACAGCTTTTTGTTTAATTTTTTTTGGTGTCCTTATATGTTTTTCTTTTCTTTTCTGGGCATAAATTATATAGAAATTGTCCAAATGTTCTGTATTTCGGAGCACTTTTGGCTATACTTTTAGCCATTATCAAGGATGATTTTATTTTTACTTTTAACTGAATGTATGGATTTGTTTATGTATGTATCTAGAGCTATAGGAATGTTTTTATTTTCCAAACATGGTCAGCATATTTTTTTTAAATATACACGGAGATCGACCAAACTCCATTCGCAAGATGCTCATTAATAATACAAATATAATAGCCTTATCCACATGCTAAAAAGACTAAAAATAATGGGAGTATTATTAATAAGAAAAAAAAGGAAAATTCGGCACTCAATAACTTCAAATATGAACACAGCCACAATATGCTGAGCGTGTTTGGAAAATAAAAACATTGAGCAAATAACAAAGAAAAAAATAATTTTTATTTTAATATATAATTATCTCCTCCAGTAACATCAACTCTGGACACGGCCACAATATGCTGACCGTGTTTGAAAAATAAAACATTGAGTTACAAATTAGCAGGTAAAAATAATAATCCTCTGTTTTAATATATAATTAACTCTAATGACGCTTTCTGTTCTGTTTTACAGAGAAACCTTGCATAAAGTATGCTATTCAGTTCTCCATGTTTTGCTGTAGAGGCGGTGGTTTTTTTTTTTTTTGTTTTGGAAGATTTACCTTGTTTTATATTGTTATTATAACTCGACAGTATTTTGACTCATCTGGACATACGATATTCTTCTTCAATGAGGTCTGCTAACCTCAAGTTCATTAACAAATTCGAGACGATATTTCATATCAGAAACCGATAAATAACGTTGGTCTGCTGACAGTTTCGAAATTATGCCAGAGTTGCTTAGTTTTAAAATGTTGGCTGTTATTTTTAACAGTTTTCAGAAAGTTACAATCGCTCTGGCGTCCTATATTTCCAGTTTTATTCTCACCGTTTTTCTCTCTTAAACTTTAAAATGATGTTAATTCCTGAGCAGTTAATCGTTTAAAAACGGCATAACGTTCACTACGTGATTTGTAAGTCACAATAAACCCGGCTCTAATTTCTAAAGTATATTCAATTACCTTCGACGTTATTCAGTTATAAGGAAATATGGTATAATTTAAAATTTAAAAAAGTTTCTATTATAACATTTAGCAGAAAGTATTAAATTCTGATTATGCCTGACTTTCAGTGGTTGATTTAAATAAGTGAAACAATTCAGATACAAATCAAAGCTAAACCAGTATCCTTAGCGATGGTTAGTTGATGGAACAGCAATTTAAGTAAGAAGGGGCTACCACCGGCAAAACATTGTAATTATTCTAAGTCGATTGAAATGATCGACATACACTTATGGATATAAATAACTATTAATATATTACTATTTATTATCTAATATTCATAAATTATACATGGAAAATTATAATTGTTTATAATTTCTACATATCATTAATTTCGTACATTTTTTTACTTTCTTCTTAGTTAAATGTGTATGCTATAAAACTAGTTTCAGGAGGATATATACGTAAGAATAATTTTGCATTAACATAAATAAAGAACGAAGTGTAAAAATACGTAGACTTTTATTCGATATGGACTAAGGAGACAAACACGGTGCTCTCATATATATATAGTTATATATATATATATATATATATATATATATATATATATATATATATATATATATTATTTTTTTATAAAAAAAATTATAACATAAGTATGTTATAAAAAATCACTACAAAAAATAGCCATTTTGTTTCAACACACTCTGTGTCTTATCAAGTGATGATGATGTTGAAAATAAAATAAGAATAGTAATTGTTGGTTATTGGAATTCATTCCGTATATACCAATTATATACAATATATATATATATATATATATATATATATATATATATATATATATATATATATATATATATATATTGTGGAATCATAGAGCAGAGTTCGAATCCAAGTTGAATCAATTACATTTACTTACGTGCTAATACCCTTGGGAAAGGTGTGAAATTATTCTTCTCCCCCACAGCTATGGGTTAAATAGCAGGACAGAATGGGTTCTATATGGATATATATATATATATATATATATATATATATATATATATATATTATAAAATGTTATATTAGAACATGCAAGTTGCTATTACAAAATTGCCTGTTTTGTTTCGTCTCATCAGGTAGTTAACATCTTGATGAGACGTGTTTAACGTCGAAACAAAATATGCAATTTTGTAGTAGCAACTTGCATGCTTTAGGTTAACATTTTAAAATAAATACTTATTGCCCTACATTGTATTGAGCCTTTTTTTAATATTAGTGTTATGAACGTTTGAATTTTATTCTTTTCGTTGTTTTACATTGATAATATGAGTATCCAATATATATAAATATATATATATATATATATATATATATATATATATATATATATATATATAGAATCCAAGAGGATAGAATCCAGGTAAAGCTCAATGTCCAGGACAGAGTAAGAATATAATATAAAAGTCTCAAACATTAATATTACATGGTTATAATCACGATCCAATTAATCAGACCTACAAATTCAAAAAGAAATCGGTAAATATAACTCCGATCTCCTATTAACTCATAGCTGGGCGAAAAATGGAGGATTCATATCTTCGTCAAGGTTATTAGCACGCAAGTGAATGTAACAGATTTGATTGGAATTCGAACTCAACTTTCCGATTCTTCAATCCGAGCCGCTATCCATTAAGAGAAAAGCCGCAAACAATTTTGGTTTTAATGTGTATTTTTTAAATATATATTATACTTTATTGTATGGAAAAAATTAAAGGCAAAAACGTTTACGGCTTCTCTCTTCTCTCTAATCCACTATCACACACACACACATGCATATATATATATATATATATATATATATATATATATATATATATATATATATATATATATATAAAGATAAAGGAAAACTTATCTTAGTCGAAGCGTTCCGTCCACTGAGGAACTTTATCAAGACACATTTGCTTTGATGAATTCCCTCACAGGAAGATATGCAGAGGTTAAGATAAGTTTTATCTTTTGTCTTTTATATATATATATATATATATATCCAGGAATATTAACAACTTATACTTCATTGGTTTCCACCGGTACGGTTTCTTCAGTCAGTAGAGGTTGCTTGTATTTCCCGAAACCCCATTTATTTATTTGAACATTCTCACCGGTAATTATCCGGACAAGGCTAAATTTGATCGGAAAAAAATGATTTATTGTATGTATATACATATACTGTGTGTAAAAGCAAACCGTGTGACAGCATAATTGTACATCCCACATAATGTTTAATATCTAAAAAAGCTACTATGAATTGAGTTATTTTTTCACGTTTTCAGATAAGACGTTTCACGATCTTTCCGCAATTTTTTCATAAGAATCAATGAAAAATCCTTCGAGTACTCCAGCTAGAAAGAAAACAGATTAAAATCTTTTTGTGTCAACCCCATTTTATACCCAAATGAACAATGGTGAGGGGATACCAACATTTATACACTGGCTTCCATTTTCAAAGTTCATACAAGAACCATCAAGAGAACGGCAAACGGCGAATAAGTTTAAAAAGAGGGAACAGTAAAGAGGAAAATGGATCAGGAGGCCACAACAGGAAGAGGGATCATCATTTAAACTCATAGCTAAAGAGATCAATTAGAAAAGAACCGACTAAATCCATCCATAAGACGTTTGGCAAGTGAGAGAGGAGTTTCACCTATGACAGTTCAATAGCAGCAAAATTTCTTTTTAAAATAAAATCGTACATGAAGATTGTGCTGTAATTTGTTACACCAGGACAAAAAGTTAAAAGGTTAAACGCCCGAAGTTCATCTTGAATATGTTGGAAAATGGTCCTGGAACTATATATATATATATATATATATATATATATATGAATTTATACATACATATATATATATATATATATATATATATATATATATATATATATATATATATATATATATATATATATATATATGAATATTCGTTATATATATATATGAATATTCATTTTCGTTTTTGATCGATATCATCACGATTCTTCTGTTATGCTTGGAGAGTAATTATACATTCTTATTGCTCAAAATAGAGTTCAGTAGTGTTATAAAAATATCGGAAAATTCCAGTAAGATATCATTAATCAACTTTAAGATACAACGGTTCCAAGTTCAATTTGACAAATGAACATTTTGCTTTTACAGGATTTGAAAATTTTCCTGTTACAACAGGCGTGTCTTTATATATATATATATATATATATATATATATATATATATATATATATATATATAGATAGATAGATAGATAGATAGATAGATTGTGTGTGTGTGTAAAATGAGAACAATTGAATCCAATTGCAACATTCGTAAAATTCAATTTAAATGAGGTTCCAATACAAAATTAACGAAATATTCTCTATTTTAGGATTTTACAGCAAAAACATGTAAAAAAAAACTACACAAATGCAATCATGTTTCGCTGCGCATTAACACATACTATCAAGCCTTTTATATATATATATATATATATATATATATATATATATATATATAGTGAGAGAGAAGAGAGGGGGAGAGATAATTTATATATATATATATATGTATGTATGTATGTATCTATCTATCTATCTATATATATATATATATATATATATATCTGTAATTTAAAATAAAAAGGGATACACTCATATTTGTGTGCCTATAATATATAGAGAAAGATAATATGAAAATAAGCATCAACTCTGCATTGTGAATGACATTTTCTAACCTCAGTTCTATTTTTATACCAATTTATATATATATATATGTATATATATATATGTATTATAGTCACATAAATATATATTTGTTCTATATTTTTAAATTTTAGAGAAATATTTGTTCTTTATTTAAAATTTTCAAACTCTGGTAAAACACATTGAGCCCTCATTTTAACAATGCGCATATATACCCACATTATTTCTATAAATCTCTTTCTCTCTCTCTCTCTCTCTCTGTATATATATATATATATATATATATATATATGTATGTATATGTGTGTGTATATATATATATATATATATATATATATATATATATATATATATATATATATATATATATATATATATATATAAAAGTTCGTGTGCACTTTTAAATAATTTATAGCTTTAAAGTGCACACGAATTTTATGGACATGCTGTATACATTTTTCTCTCTGTCTTTCTCTCTCTCTCTCTCTCTCTCTCTCTCTCACTTACTCACTCACTCAATTTCTGTCTATAGGAAGCATACACATGAAACGGAAATAATCACCAACACCGATTCACGCTCTCGCGAAGACACATTCATAAACTCCACACAGTTGTAACTAACCCGATTCGACATCAGCTTTATATTTGTGTTCGCTGCTAAATAGCCGGCTCTTACTCGGCCGCCTATGCCCGTAAGTATTTGTGGCCAGTTGTATATGGGGGTGTCCTAATGAAATTCGACATGGACATGACAGAATTTCTTGAACGTCGAATAATAAAAGACATTGAAAAAAATAACGGAAATGGATTCATATTGGTAGTAGAATAAGACAATAGACACCAGAGGCAGAACTGTTGTTTGCCTTCTAAAGACGGCGTGTGGTAGGAAGGGAGATATTCAAGAAAGAAAGATAGACAGGCAGACTGAAGTGCGGAAGAGTTTACTAGAGTCGATGAAGCTAGAGAGAAGAGGTGAATAGTTGGGAGTGGGTGTATCTGGAGATAGATAGAGAGTGAAAAGAAAGAAAGAAAGAAAGAAAGAAAGAAAGAAAGAAAGAAAGAAAGAAAGAAAAAGTTGAGTAAATGATGACGAAAAGAGGACAGAAGTATATAAGAGAAGACGGAAGGAAGGAAAAAGGAATAATAGTAAAAGGAAGTAATGGGGCAAGGTTAAGAAAGAAAGATTAGGAAAGGACAATGAGAAGGAAAAAGTTGCAAAAAAAAAATGAAAGAATATGAAAAGAAAATACAGGGTAAAGAAATGGTGTTGGACTGGAAAGAAAAAAAACTAAAAACGCAAACATAAATAATATTTAAAAAACAAAAACAAAGCGGATGGAGAAAAAAAAACATATATAGGTGAAAAACGCGTGAAATGGAAGCCAAAGAAAGAAATGGCAACATGAAGGATATTTGAATATTAATAAAAAAATATAAAGAATATAAGAGATGTAAAAAAAAATTGCAGAGAGAAAGTTTTAGAGAAAGCATATAGAAAGATGGAAAACAGATACTGGCATAGGGTAACTGAAATGGAGTATGAACAAAGATGAAGAAAGGTAGAAATTTAAGAATTAAAAAAAAGCAGAAAGGACATTGGAAACGGTATAATGGTGATAATGCCACTAAGATGCAACGGGTTGCTGGGAGTTGAAGAGAAAAGAAGTCTTTAGTGAGGAGAAAGCATAATATAAGGACAGATTTCAGGAAGTCAAAAGATAGCGATTGACGTTGCATTTAAAACGTAAAAATGACATTGGAAATGGTATTGTTTTAAGATGATAAAGACACTAAGATGCAAGGGGTTACTGGGAGTTAAAGAGAATAAGAAGACTTTAGTGAGAAGAAAGGATAACAAAAGAACAGTTTTCAGGCGGATAAAAGATGGCGTTTGACGTTGCATTTAAAAAGCAAAAGTGACAATGAAAATTGTTATTTTTCAAGGTGTTAAAGCCACTAAACTGCAAAGGGTTCCTGGTAGTTAAAGAGAATAAAAAGACTGGTGAGAAGAAAGGACAACAAAGAACATGATTTAGAAAAACAGAAGATAGCGATCTACGTTACATATATATATATTTAAGATTGAATGGAAGCAAGATGGCGGAGATGAGTTCCAAAAGTGAGAATTGCAAGAAAAAGAAAACTATTAGAATAGAACATACGGTTACATCTAACAATTCCAGCAATAAAATGACGAGGCTTAGTAGACAATTTAGTAGTAGCCTTAAATTCATGCAGCCGAGGTACCAAGGAGGGGGGGAGTTCATCAGAACAAGCACCATGAAAATATTTCTAGAAAAGACAGACGGAGGACACATCGCGGGGGTGGAAAATTGACTCAAACGGAGATGCCAGGCTAGTATCTTAGTAGTCAAAATCTAAAGCCCAGTTAGGATTAAATCAAAGAATTTTGGGCTTGGGTATTGATGAAGTCTGGGTAGGGAAGAAGGAGAACAGGAACAGGTTATTATTCATATCTGTCTAATTTTACTTGTTTTTTTATTTATATTCTGGGTGACGAACGACGCACAAGTAATTTTAACAATATCCAATCATATGGCACCATTAATGGAGAATAAAGTATAAGAGTCTTGTGGACGGGCTTACGGTGAAATTACGCTGAAACACGGGTTCTGCTTTGATCACTGAAGTCAAACAATGTCAAGCCCGGTTTGTCCTTAGATGGGCCATCGCTTGGGAACTCCGGGTCCTGTAAACTAAAAACGGGTACAAAACCGGGTGGGCAGAGGCGAGCAAATTCATCCTATAAAACCTTTCTTGCTTTGGAAACCACAGCAGTTATCACAATATTTTAAAGGAACACTTTCTTCTTATTAAGCATTTTCAATTTTCTTTTAATCGTATTTGTGTTACCTTTGTGGCTACTCATTTTTCTACGACCGTTCAACAAACATCATTTTATCAGAAATTAAAATAACATTCAGAAAATATTTGAAATCGTATTTCCTGTCCTTAACAGTCTGGCTTTCAGGATCAGAGCTTTACCGAAAAAAAAACGACTCGACTGTTGCGGATAATGACAATGTATAACTGGCGATATTAGCTTTATAAGAAATCACTCGGAATTCATTAAGCGAGCAGCCAGTACTACATTTGATATATATATATATATATATATATATATATATATATATATATATATATATATATATATATATATATATATAATGAAAGAACAGTAAGACACATAATCCGGTGTTCTTATAGATATTTTGTTTTATAAAATAGTGCTCAATGTAAATTTACAGAGCATTAATATTCTAAATTAATTGTTTTAAAATGTGGTTGAAAAAAACATATTTTAAATCAATTAATTTATAATTATATATATATATATATATATATATATATATATATATATATATATATATATATATATATATATATATATATGTTTAAACCGTGTGTGTAATGTACCAAAAAATTGTTAAATCATGTAACACCAAAATTGTCCAATTGTTAGTTAAAGATTTGAACCGTTGTAGCTTAGAAATGATTAAAGATATCTTACTCGAATACTCGGAGGTTTTGATAATGCAATTAGGCTCTTCTTTAGACAATAAGAATGTACTTAGTTTTAAGTTTAAATGATGATCCTTCTCGCTATTGTGACATCCTGATACAGTTTTCCTATCTACTGCTCTCTCTCTCTCTCTCTCTCTCTCTCTCTCTCTCTCTCTTTTTTCAGACTTATTTACCGTTCTCCTGATGGTTCTTGAATGGACTTTGAAGATGGAAGCCATAGCATGTTATTACCATTACTGTAGGCCTGAATGGTCATTCTCCTCTCCCTATTGCTCAGTTTGGAAGACATAGTGTGGCTGACAGAAAACGATTTTAACCTGTTCTCTTTCTAGCTGAATAACTTAAATATTTTTTCTGTGGTTCTTACGACACATGATATCAAGATGTCTAAACGTCTGATCTGAAAAACTGTAAAACAAGAAACTCACTTGGTTCAGTGTTTTTTTTTCCTTTTTTTTAGATATTAAACCTTTTGTTGGATGGAAAATTATGCTATTACACGATTTGGATAATTATGCTCTGACACACGGTATATATATATATGATAGAAAATATATATTTTAGCTACGCTATATTTGTCGCTAATTTTTTTCAATATGAGAGACAGAACTTATGTAAATGTAAAATTGGACATTGATGTCAACACCAATCACGTGTCTTAACCGATTGAACTACAGGATACAGATTCGATTACTGTCGGAGGACGAATATTTTCTATGAAAATTTCTCGGGCATTCAAGTCGGTAAATGTTATTAATACTGCTTATTATAAATAGAGCATTTACTTAAATGTTTGCATCTATAAAAAGAAGGTATAAACATAAAAATGTCTTAAAATAATTGTCGGACTTTTGTCCATTTTATAAATATATATATATATATATATATATATATATATATATATGTTATTTATATAATAATGTAGATATGTTAGTCAATAAAAAAATGTAAAACGAGAGGGTACCGATGAAATCAACACGAAAATGTATTAATATTAACCAGGTGACAGAAATAAAGCACGTAGTTTGAAGTTCGGAATTTTCGAACACGCCTGTGTTCTTTATTAGCGGACGCGGGAAATAAATAGAGGGACGGTGGAAACTTACCAACATTATTTGTTTCTGGAGGTGGGTAGAATCTGCTTGTAGGTGGAATTATTACGAAAAAATACGTTCCCTTTTTGATTTTCTCGTGAAATTGACCTCAGATTTAAAATTTGTGTTTGTTGGTATGGTAGTGAGATGTAGAACACACATATATATATATATATATATATATATATATATATATATGTGTGTGTGTGTGTGTATGTCATTCGCTGACAGTACTATTTTGCAACTTCTCAGTGCGACTAAACAGCCGAATGCCCTCAAGCCCGGATCGAAACCCAACTGATTTAGTGTCAGCTTCTACTACTGACCATATATATATATATATATATATATATATATATATATATATATATATATATATATATATATATATATATATATATATATATATATATATATATATATATATATATGTATGTGTGTGTGTGTGTGCGTGTGCCACAAGGTCTAATCATTCACCACGTCGAAATGCCCATAAATGTGGGCCTGATAAGACAAAGTCAAAAAACTATTAGCTCGTGCCTTTTTCTGACATAACCTGTCATGGATTTGGATCGGAATGAAAGATAAAACTGTGTTTAATAAAAACTCCTTGGATATATATCTATATGAGCACTACCTGTCTAGAAATCAATTTCTTGCGAGCTAGCTCTTTCTAAATCCTCGATATTTCTATTTTAGTCTGCTAATACAAACAACATGCAAATGACAAGTGGTAATTTTTAAAAAAATCGAAAATTACGAAAATTTTAATATCTAGGAAGTGTTTTAACAGCGGACAGAATGTTTCACGCCGAAATCCGTAAAAGTATTGGGATAGCGAACGATAGCTTCCAAAAGCTAAGCAAAGTATTAAGGAACATGAAAATTTCGTTAGAAACAGAGAAAAGAGTAATGAACTACTAATTCATAAATGTCTTCTTCAGTGAATGATGGACAACCTCTTCACAAATAAATAAAAAATCTTGAAACAATGTAAATGTGTTTTAACAGAAAGATACCAAGAATACTATGGACTGAACATGTAAACAACGATAATGTTTTAGAGAAAACAACATCAACATCAACATCAGGAATAAACAGTTGAAATTTGTAGGGCGCATAGTGAGGAAAGCGGGGTTGGAAATTTAACACTCACATGCAAGAGGGACATCGATAAACAACACACAAACTATCTAAAGAGCTTGAGTAAATGGATGTCGATGCAAAGTTTAGGAGAGATCACGAAAAGACAAAATTTATAAGGAGCTGCAAAGTACAGGAATTTTGTGGACAGAAATGATCACAACGTCCTGCAGAGGCGAAGCACATAAAAGAGAAGAATAGTCACCCAGAAATTCGTAATTAGTTTTAATTACAGACATTTAAAAAATAAAAAAAAACCGTTATTAATTCAAGGTTTCTTTTTTGAAAAAAAAGCGGGTATTAATTATAGTTTTATATAAATCCGATATTGTATATAGGTTTCTACCAATAACCTCTTAATCGAATTCCACCATAGTTTGTGTACACCATTATGCCCTGGGGAAAGGCATTAAGTTATCTCGTTCTTTCACTGCCAACACTGGGATAATTAGAAGTGTAGACTGGCTTAGGTGGTCTTAGGTGACAACCAATCTAAGAGAAGGAAATGTGTTAATTCTAAACCATAAAGAGTCATTAATGGGGTGCCACCTCACTCTTCATATAACCCCAACTTTGGATCATAAGGTTAATATTGGGGTTGATTCCAGTGGACTTCTTCCCCTTTTAGAGAGATACCTCTCGTCCTCCCCTGAATACCAACTCCTGAATAGTTTAGGGCATCTTGGGTAAGTCAGATGACTTACCCAAGATGCCATAACCATTCACATATAATCTGTGGAGAGCCATGATTGACTATGGCAATATATATATATATATATATATATATATATATATATATATATATATATATATAATGGTACCTTAAAAGTGGTCTGTTTTTCTTTAAATATATATATATATATATATATATATATATATATATTTTACTTACAAATGTCGAAAAATTTAGGGAAATCATTTGACTTGAATCGCCTGAGGATATCGAAAAGTTAAAACCATGGTAGCGTGATTGACTGATCATATTTAATATATATATATATATATATATATATATATATATATATATGTGTGTGTGTGTGTGTGTGTGTGTGTGTGTGTGTGCGTGCAGGTATGTAGTAAAATAGGAAAAACACGTTAGGTAAATAATCAGGGTTCTTTTAGTATTTTGTTTTTTATTTTTAAAAAGTGCTCAATACAGAAGATTATAATTATTTTTTTAAGGAATACTTTTAAAAGAAATAATTATAATACATACATATATATATATATATATATATATATATATATATATATATATATATTTATATAATCTGTAAAAACATCCAAAATTAGCTCACGTGAGTATAGCCTATTTCAACCGGCGCAATTATGCGTCAGTCTTCTCCAACCCTTTTATTTCGGAATCAGGAATTTAGAATCTAATTTAGGTAGCAGCCGAGGAAAAAATAGCGAACCTACCCAAAATGACGCTTAAGCTAGATAAAAGCCTGAGTTGGTATTCAGGGGAGGACGGGAGGTATCTCTCTAAAAGGGGAAGAAGTCCACTGGAATCAACCCCGATATTAACCTTATGATCCAAAGTTGGAGTTATATGAAGAGTGAGGTATTGAAACTAAAAGAAGGGCCGAAAGGGGAGTTTATTTATGACCAAAACTTTTAATTTTATATAAAGGAATTTAGATTCCTACCAAGGAACGAACTACTGTTAAAATATAGAAATAGGTTTAAACTTGTATAAGAACATAGATCATAACTTATTACTTGCTAAATCCCAAAAAACCTTATCTCTTATCTATCTATCTATCTATCTATCTATCTCTCTTTTCTATCTATCTATCTATCTATATCTATATCTATATCTATATATATATATATATATATATATATATATATACATGTTTATCTTTAAGTACATGTTTCGGTCCCTATTGCTCAAAATCTTTGTTTTTATTTTTTTCCATCTCACTCAGTCTCTCTCACACAAACACACACGCAAGCGTCCACAAACATACACATACTGAAACACGCACGCACGCACACACGGATTCTTCCATGGGCTACATCTATCCAGCAAATCATGTCTCTCCAAAACTTCCTGTCTTCCTCTGTTAAGTATCCTGCAACCGTTCAGCGAACAATTTACAAAAGCACTGGTGAGTGGCTCGCTGCCTTTCCCCTCTCTTTCTTGCCCTCAGTATGCCCTGTGAGTGTTAAGTTTTCCAAGCTCTCATTCTTTATTATGTGTCCAAAGAATTCGAGCTGTTTTTTTTTTTTTTTTTTTTCTGATTCTGAATATTTTCAGTGCTCCCACGTTACTGTGGAAAAATTGCTCACCCCCCCCACCCTCGGCAGTTTCTAACGGTAGCATAGATATGGTATAAGCTCGAAGGAGTAGAGCAGCCATTGAGGTTCAAACTCACTACTCAGTCGTAACTGATCTGACAAAACAAGCTTGTCACATGTCGAAGTGCGCACGTGATGATGAGTACAAGTGTCATTTCTCTTGGCTTTTTCTCTAAAACTTACTCGCTCCGTCCATGGCATTTTCAGTATGCTTCTATATAAAATAAAATGCTTAAATAAATAAAATAATATTAATTGTAATTATAATTATTATTATTATTATTATTGCTCTATCAAAAACTGCCTAAAAATTATTATCTTTCAGAAATAATCCCCTTTTTTTGGCGAAATATTAGGTTGGTGCAAAAATAATGACGTAATAATGTCGTTTTTGACGTATTTTTTAACGTCAAAAAAACGACATTATTACCCATTATTTTTGCACCAACCTAATATAATCTTTATGACGCATATACACACACGTTGAGCCTGGTACTGATGGGTTCATTTCATTTACTTACGCGCAAATACCCTTAAGAAAGTAAGAAACTATCTCTTCTCTTCCTCGCTATGGGTTAATTATTAGTAGAACTTGTATCAGTAAATCATTATTATCTCCAAAAAAATTCTTATAACCTAAAATATTTTTCTAGCTTTAAATAACTTGCAAATGGGTGATAAGCCGTAAAAATGATTCCATCAATAAATCAGAGTTATAAGCACACACATGTGTATGTAAACATTCAGATATAAATAAAATATATCTGCGAAAAGATAATATGACTAAAGTCAGTTTCTGTTTTTTGCCTTTATTCACACACACACACACACGCGCACGCGAGTGCGTATATATATATTCGGGAACATACACAAATATGCATACACACAAACAGAGCACACACACACACACACACAGACAAACACACGTACACACAAACATATATATGTGTGTGTGTGCGTGCGTGTGTGTGTTTGTGTCTGGAGATGTGTGTATGGGTGTGTATGTTTGTGCGATTATGTACGTAAATATGTTTGCATTTACATTCTATATTACACGCAGACAAATACGCAAACATATAGACACAAAAATAAATATTGCGTCATTGGTTCGTAAATGAAACACTTCCCCAACACAAATATAAGCATAAATAAAACACACGTACGCTTACATACACTCAGAGAGAAAGCTAGGCAGTCACTGCCTACACTAGCACTCTCACGTACACGCATATGCGCATACGTAAAGATGTGTATTTTAATAATCACGTACAATCACACTGGCTGCCTTTATCACACTTACACACACACACACAAATTCACAGACACACGCAGACACGCAGTGTTGTATACATTAATACCCACGCCTAAAATATTGCCTGCTTTTTGCCAAATGTCCCCATCAGTTGGTAAGTGTCGACGGATGTGCCTTAATGGGAAGTGAAGAGCTCTCGAAAATGGCGCCGAGGGCAGTTAGAATGTGATGGAGAGGAGCTGGGCGCTGAGTGATATTATAAGAGTGAAAGAAACAAAACAGCGAGGTGGACACACCACCGTCACCACCACATAGAAAGAGTCCAGAGGTAGCGTTGTCTGCATTAGCATTTGCAAACTGACTTTAGTATGCTCTTCATCGGTGTTTCCTGTTGAATTATGGCCGAGGAAAGCGATACCGCCGAGAATCCTGAGCCCAAACCGCGCCCGTCCGCGGGTTCGCTTCCTGCCAACAGCGCTGCGAGGCAAATTCTATTTGGACTTCTAGAAAAATACAGCGAATTTTTATGTTTTTCGCTGGCATGCAATTTTACTAAGTGGGCACAGGTTATGGGACGATGGAAATGGTGGCGGTGTTGCAGGTGATTATGTTGTTGATGTTGGTGGTTGTTATCGTCGTTATAATTGTTGCAGAGCTTATGTTTCAAGAGAAAGGTGTGTGGAAAGAAAAAAACTGAGAAGGAGAAGAGCGGAAGAGAGGAATACGATATAGGTGGGGGAGGGTTGGATTAAGGAAGAGACTGAGAAGATAATTACAAAGATGGCGAATGTAAACATTATTAAAAAAGTCTAAAACATATATATCAAAAATAATAATAATAATAATAATAATAATAATAATAAGAAGAAGAAGAAGAAGAAGAAGAAGAAACACATCGAAAATAACATCCGCAAAAGAGAGGAAAAGAATTGCAAAAATATAAAGTAATACAAATGAAGGAAAGTGTAACAAAAAAAAAGAAAAAAGAGAAAACGAGCAGAGAAGAAATAAAAATTCGCTACAGTTAATGATCTTTTAAAAGTACAAAAAACCAAAAAAACAAAACAAAAGAAAACAGTCGAAAAAACAAATATTTAGTCTCGCAAGCAATATTTAGGAAAATCAAAAGGAATTCCTTATTATAATACAGAAGAAATTCATCAAAACCAAATGATGCAAACAAAAGATCTAATCAAGAAAACGAATAAATTGACTATATGCATTATGAGGACAAAAGTATGGAGTCCAAAGTGAGGTACAGACTCACTACTCAGTCGTAAGTGATCTAGCAAGATAAGCTTGTTAACCATAACATTACGTAAAATATTATGTTTATAAATAGGGAAAATTATTATTTTTATAGAAGAAAAAAAAATTGCACCATGTTAGTAGTTAATATTCAAACAGAATATAAACATAAATATTTTCATGGCAATTATTCTTGTGAATTTTCCACTTTGGTTCCAATACTTTATAAATTCAAGTGCAGTACTACATTAGCGGCAAGGTCTCACAATCTTGCAGTTGAAATGGCTAGATATAATTGCAAATTCTACAGCAACAGTTTTTTCTCTCACACTTCTCGCTTGTGGAACTCTCTTCCAGTTTCTTGTTTTCCAGTCAAGTTTGATCTTCAAATATTTAAATAAAATGTCAAATGTTATCTTCTGCCTTCTTAATTTCTGTTCTTTTATTATACTCTCTCTTTCTCTTTCTTTCTCCTTAATGTTTCTTTGCTCGTATCATCATATACTCAGTAACCTCTTATGTATTAATGGCTTTAGTGTCTTGCTTGAAGAGAAATTTAAAAAAGAAGTCCAAGATCAAATGATATCGATCATACTAATTAAACCTGTATATATACTGCGATTGCTGCTGGTGATTTAAGGAGATATATGATCAAATATTTTTCTGCAACGACCATCAGGTACTGAGTAATAACATAAACATATATTAATATAATAATAATAAATTAATAATGAAAATTAAAAAAAAATAAATTAAATAAATCTCTGTGACTTTATTTTACTTTAATTCTTTCATTTTAAATTTTTTCTTTCCTTTCCCTTATCTTTTTTTTTATCTAATTGTCTTTTATTCTTTTATGTTATTTTTTATTATCTCTATTTGCTGCACATCTCCAACGGAACCTTTCGTCCATTTCATTTTTTCCTTCTCAGAATACTGTATCTCTGTCGATATATATATATATATATATATATATATATACTGTATTTTTGTCGATATATATATATATATATATATATATATATATATATATATATATATATATATATATATACACACATCAACAGAGATACAGTATTGTCTCTCACCACTCCTCGCTAACTCTCTGTTAAATTACATAATCTTAATCTACCCGTCAAAGTGTGAATCTTCATTTCATTTTTCGTTTCATCTATTGGAAGTGATGCCTGATGACCCAGCGTCTTTTTAAAAGGGCTCTGGTGAAATAAATTATTACAATGGAACCTTTAAGTGGTCTGTTTTCTCTTTAAATTATTAGCTCTGGGTTTACATGGAGCTCTTAGGATTTCATCCTCCTTGGGACTACCTATACGGATTACCAAGTTTTTCGTAACTTAATTTATATATATATATATATATATATATATGTGTGTGTGTGCGTGTGTGTGTGTGTGTGTGTGTGTGCGTGCATGGGTAGGGACAATATTGACTGACCTTTTTTTTTTTTTCTTTTACATATGGCTACAAGTTTACTAATCTGACAACGATCTGCTTTTTGATTGCTTTTCTCTTTACGCGAAAATTTAAAATGTACTTTTTACTGCCTAACAAGTTGAGAAATGACCCCAAATGCAACTTTAAAATTTTTTTTTTTCTTTTTTCTATCCCTTCGTTTAATGAATTCCTTGATAGCTTTTTCTTTCCCGACAAGTGGGGGATGATCTACCCTATAAAAGTTGATAACGATCACTCTCTTTGGTGTCCGGTAGTTGAACATTTGTCGAATGACATTCTATGCCTGCCTCTCACTATGTAAGGAAACGTAAAGTTTTTATCTTTTTTTTTTAATTACATTTTATTTCCTTTTCTTTAATTTCATTTTAAATCTCTTTGAATTTGTTTAACTTTCATTCTTCCATTTTAATATTTCTCTTTCCTTTCCCTTCTCTCTCTCTTTTTTTTTTTTTTTTTTTTGTAATAAGCCTCAATATTATAGTATGTCCGCTTCTGATATTTCTACTGGTAGTGGTCATTGGGACTTATACTAAGTTAAAACTTAGTATAGTCAGTGTCATCTCTATACTCATATGCTACTCCACTGAATACAGTATTCAATAATGAACTCTTTAATCATGGATATATGAAGAGATACTCCATCATCACTATCTCATTGGCAAGACGATCTCTCTGGTCTTGTTCGACTGTCCTCTTAGAGTTGGTAACTTGAACAAAATTACCCCTTAGCTGTCAAAGATAAAACGCAAATTTTTACGGATCTCAATGTTTACGAACAAATTTTCATATCGCATCGGTCGTCACTCGAATCAATAAGGGCCACGTACCTCAGAGAGGAACCAGTCTGGGATCAAAAAATCTGTCATTGAAACAAATTCTACCAAAAACGAAGAGAAACTTCGTCACCAAATCTAGACTATTCCCAAATTTGGAACAAGTGACCTCAATGCCAAATCAACTAAAAAGAAAATGAACGAAATAGTCTCGCAAAGAGTATCAAGAAGTCATGACATCATTATTCACCTCACTCGAAAATCCAGACAAGACCACCACGAGTCAAACATACCAAATATGGGGAACTATGGAAGCAAGTGAAATAAGACCTCATCTACAACCCAAACATGCTTGCTAATGTTCGCAATAAAAGACTCTCAAATGCAAAAATAGATAAAACTAGGTATAAGACAGAACACAATATCCAATCACAAACAGTAAAGAGATGAGGGTAGAAGCCATTGCTTGACCGGAAGGAAATGTGAATACAACAGAAGTCAAAGGAATTAATAATAATAATAATAATAATAATAATAATAATAATAATAATAATAATGACAGAGTGGGCCAAAATCTGCACTGGAAAATTTGCAACTTTCTGAAAGAAAATGATATGAACACCACCCAGACGCGCTTACGATGATAGGACCTGTTACAATTCTATGGGACTACACAATACACACTGACAGAACAATCAAAGCCAACCGCTCTGACATTGTTATTAAAGACCACAAACAAAAAAAAAGTGCTTCCTTATTGATATGGCTGTCCCTGCTGACTGCAATGTATCTTTGAAGATATTCAAAAAGCTGTCAAAATACAAGGACCTTGAAATAGAAATCTCAAAAATGTGGCACGTGGGAACATCAACAATCCCTGTTGTAGTTGGATCCCTAGGATTGGTTGGAAAAGATTCCAGTAGACTAACTGAAGGGATTCCTGGACGTCCATGCCTGAAAGAGATACAAAAAATTGTTCTGACAAGTACAGGGCACACTTTACGAAGGGCTGTATCTATATAATATCTTCTTTTTTTTTATAGAGGAAAGTGTCATGAAACCATTTCTAACCTTAGGTTCCTGCGCGGGACCCGGAAAGAAATGTGTATACACCAGAAATGAAAGGAAATAAAAACAATAATAAAAATAATAATAATCTTGGAACTGGAAACAAAAGGATTTATCCTAACTACTCAAGACTAAAAACTATTCACGAGGTCCTATGAGGCACATATTTTAATGAACTAAGAAAACTGACCATCTAATATCAGTGAGAGTTACCCAAGTGACAAATGAATTACAAGATTGACGCTATAGAGCAAGGAAATACCTGCTTTTGAAGACATATTTTCTTTTTCTAATGTTCACGCTGTACAGGACCCGAGAACCAGTCGAGGAAGAGGGCTACTGAAGGATTTTATTGTGTGCGTGGTAAGAGTCAAACTGTATGAGGATATGTAGGAAAGATAACGATTAACCCTAGACTTGAACAGATGAAGAATGTAGTGGTTGGGAAATCATCCTCTTGGGAGACGGTTCCTCGATGCATCGGTGCGTGGGAAAAAAACCTGTTCAAATGGAGTTTACGTCTAACTTGTAGTATATTTATTAGCATGGAGAAAAAAAAATGTATAAACACAAACCAACAGTAAAATGAAAATATAGCAGTGTTTTGGGGCTTCAAAATACATATTAACCTGCACAATACACGCCAATAGATCAGATTTCATAATAAATGATTAAAAAAGTTCGCATGGGGAATATTCAATGAAAGTGGGAGCTTTACATTTGTCTAGATTTATCTGTTGGTTAGGTAGAATTAAATATTTATGTGTATGGTCAAGGAATATAAATACGTATTTATTCTGTGCACTATACTATTTTTAATGCGGCACTGGTTTCGCTGGGGATCAAAAAGGAGAACGAGATCAATCTAATTTCTATGGCATCATGTGGCTCAAAATACAGGGAACTGATATTGCTTTGAATCCTTCGTTTGTATAGACTTTTAACTTAATAATTCCCTATTTATGTTTCACTGATATTTTCTGTACACCATTCATAACCTAAAAGAATAGTTGTTCAACTTTGGTCTGTTTACATGTGTCATTTAAAAAAGGCACTTCATATATAAATATTTATTCATGTAGAAAACGACAAAAATTTAAAGCCTGCGTAAAAAGGAAGATAACTTTTTATAATCTGTTTTAACTAATGTCCAGAACTCTGTGTTAATTCGTTAGTTTTGTGGAATATTTTGCATCAAGAAAACGTAAAATATTTGCAAACAGTACACTGATTTTCCAAGTTTAGCTGTGGCACAAGGCCGAAAGTATTGGGCACCCAGTGAGGATCGAACTCAATACTCAGTCGTAATTGTTCTAGCGGGACAAGCTTGTTAACCATTACACTGCCTCGAGGTGCTCTATTTGCAGCCAGTATATAGTCTATTGTAAGCAATTTACCTTAAATTTAGGTGCATAAGAAACAGAATAAGTTAGTATCAGAACTTAAACTTCTAGATGAGTTTGTCAATACGAACACAATTTCGTATAAGTTACTAAATCCTCGTTACTGTCATAAGTTGTAAGAATTCTTGAATTCTCGTTACAACGGTTACGAATCGCTTGAGTTTCGAATCCCTCGTCGCCATTGTTATAACGCGCTTAGAAGAGATTATCATATAAGTAATGTTTCGGCAGCTTGCTGTCATGGCTGTATTAATTAGTCTGAAGACTGAATCCAAATGGCTTCTATTTTCATCTCTGACCTGGAGCTCTTTATAGTTACAGATTATTTCACATAATCACTAAGGTATACTATTTACTCCACAACAATGTTAAATGGCCAGAAAACTATACAGTTATGTATTTTATCTGTGCGGCGAGACAGCAATTTTAAACTAAAAGAATTAAAAATCTGGATCATTACTTTGCCATGGACGTAGGGAAGTTGTAGAAAATTAAGGTATCAATAAGGTGTCAGTTAAAAGAGTGTCAGGATTAATCTCGAAAAGCCTAGGCAAAAGACTGAAAAAAACACAAATTAAGAGATATTAGAACCATTTAGACGACATTGTCATTGATGATAGCTTGAATATTGTTCCTTGTACCACGTTGATAGTCCAAGGTAGAACCAATAAAGAAGAACTCGGACACGGATATGGAATAACACAGATATATTACAAACAGGAATATATACAGTGAGGTAGAAAAGTGTTAGTACGAACAATCAGCTTTAGTAGTAATTGTCTAAACGCGACTTCGTTTTGGACTGCCTCTGACTCGACTGACTGACTCGCTCACTCTGACTGACTGACAGACTCCTGACGGACCTCACTCCAGACTTCACTCCAGACTTCGGACGGAACAGTATTTAGTCACCCCCCGACAAGGGCATCATGTGGCACAAGGCCGGTTTAACGTGGGGTCTCCGAGCCCGTGGTGTCTCCGACCCCGTGGTGTCTCCGAGCCCGTGGACTCGGCCAAAAATATGCCCTTTGAACCCGTATAAACGTGTTCAGGGTCGGTTTACCTCCCCGAAAAAGACTCCGCTCTTCAGCCTAGCCTCATTCGGGTTCCTCCCCTCCCGAAGGCAGAGAGTTTAACCGATCAGCCCGGTCAGCCGGTCGTCCGACTTCAGGCTGAACAGTATTTAGTCACCCCCCCACGAAGGAAACATGTGGGCACAAAGGCCGGTTAAACGTGGGATTCCGGGGAGCCCGTGGGCTCGGCCAAAAAATATGCCCATTGAACCCGTATAAACGGGTTCAGGGTCGGTTTACCTCCCCGAAAGAGAATCCGCCCTTCGGCGTAGCCTCCTTCGGGTTCCTCCCCGCCCGAAAGCAGAGCGTTCAACCGGTTAGCCGGTCGCCCGACTTCGAACTGAACTCCCTGCTTCTTCTTGAGGCGCAGTATTTATTACGTATGGAATAGTCCATTATGTTATTATGGGTAAGGTCCCATAACAAATAAGATGACTGCTGAAGGACTGATGTGAATTGTTGTCAGTTAATCTTCAGTGCAAACCACAAATGAATATAGGAGTGAGCCCTCAATAATAATAATAATAATAATAATAAGTGCCTCCTTATTGATATGGCAGTCTCTGCTGACTGCAATGTATCTTTGAAGATATTCAAAAAGCTGTCAAAATACAAGGACCTTTGAAAGAGAAATCTCGAAAATGTGGGTATATGGGAACACAAAACAATCCCTGTTGTAGTTGGAGCCCTAGGATTGGTTGGAAAAGATTGCAGTAGACTAATTGAAGGAATTCTTGGACGTCCATGCCTCAAGGAAATACAAAAAATTGTTCTGACAAGTACAGCCCACACTTTACGAAGGGCTTTATCTATGTAATGTTTTTTTTTTTTTTTTGTCAGTGGAAAGTGTCATGATGCCATTTCTAACCTTAGGTCCTTGGGCGGGACCCAAAAAGAAAGGTGAAAACGTCAGAAATCAAAGAAAAAAAATAATAATAACAATAATAATAATCGTACCAATCGTTAAACGATTACTGGGAACGAATCTGAAGACTGGAACAGCTCACCTTTCCGGGAAGACGTATAAAATAAGAAACAACAGAAATAAATGCACGAAAAAAAAAAAACTAATAGCAACATAAGGAACTGAACTGCCCAAAGTTGAAATTATCAGGACAGCGAACGGGGAAGAATTTTATAAATATCTACAAACAGTGGAACTGATCGTTGATCGAACACAGATAAAAGCCATAATCTCCGATGCTGGTTTTTAGACAGTGAAAATATTGGTTAACCATATGTTTTCATCTTACAATTTCCCGACAGTAAACCTTTTAGCATATTACGCCAAGTTTAGTCAATATATAAACATGATTGAGAAAAGACAGAAATGGAATAAGAAACAGGAAAGAAAGAAAGATAAAAATACAGTGAGATGGATGAAAAATAAGAAAGTAAAGAAAGAAAGAAAAAACGATAAAGACGATAAAATGCAGAGGAGAAGAGATAAATAGGAAAGAAAGAGAAAAAGAAAAGAAAAACGGTAGATGAACAAATAAAGTCTTACACCAAAACGCCAAGTACACAAAAGAGAAATACGAAAAATAATTACAAAAAAGAATAGTTAAAAAAAGAAACAGTAAAAATAGATTTTAAACAACCAAAAAAAAAACAAAACAAACAAACAAATGAAACCAAAAACAAACAAATGACGGATACCAAAAAGAATAAAATATATTTAAAGAAAACGTTGATTAAATGAAAGTAAGTGGCTTTTGTCTGACCCTGGCTGAAAAAGCTGAGCTTTGCCAAAATGCTAAAGGTCAATTGAAATAAAATACAATTTTTAATTCTGATTTCAAAAGCCCTCAGGGAGATCCTCTATACGTAAAAAAAGTGGCTCAATACGATTTTCTCCGGATTCTTCCCATTTGGACTTGTTCCAGCTTAGCTAAGATTAATAAAAATCAATAAAAGAAATGTGCCTCATGATGTATTCCCTACTGATTCAAGTGATCGGTTTTCGAGCCCAGATAAAAATCAAATGATCGAATAATGGTTTTTGAATGTCAGCAGCGCTTTCCTACTTAGAAATGCAAAAAGAAAGATGAAAAAAAGTGAAGAAGACCAGGATAAAACAAATGCTAATAAAAGAAACCAAAATAAGAGAAAAAAAAAAGAAAAGAAAAAAGAAGACAAAGAAGAAAACGCTGAAGATTAAGTGAAGAAAAAAATATAAGGAGACTAAGATCGAAAAGAAAATGAAGAAGATCAGGATGAAAAAATGTGAAGAAAATGTAGATGAAAAAGAATAAATCGATGGCGGAAAAAGAAAATGAATAAAGAGGACCAAGATGAAAAAAATGAAGAAGAAGAAGAAAAAATGAAGGATAATAGTAATAACAATGAAAGATCCGAAGACAACCATTAAAATGAAAACGAAGATGACCCGAAACAAATGAAAAAGATCAGGATATGCGAAAGAAAGTGAATGAAGATCGTGATACGAAATATGGCGAAGATTAAGATGAAAGAAATAATGAAAGAGATCACGATGAAAATTCAGAAAATGAAGATCAAATTGCAAAAAAGTTACAAAATGAAGGAAAACAACATAAAATAAAAGAAAGTAGATCAAACTAACGAAAAAAAGAAAAATGATAACTAAATTTTTTTTAAAAATGTAATGAAGAAGGCGAAATGGAAAAAGGTCAGTGAAGAAAATTGTGTAACCTAGAAAAGGTTACTGAATGAAGAATAACCAAAAAGGAGGTTGGAAATGAAATCTTTATAACATCAACAAAATACAATACTCGCCAGCGTCATGAAGTAGGTAAACCACTGCTAGATGTGAGCTATTTAGACAGCATATTACACTTACAATAGTGTCCAACGTATTTATGACGATTGGGACATACCTATTAGTGTTCATAGGTTCTTTATATAACCCCACTTCCCGCTTTTTTGAATTTACTCTGCACAGAATCAATATCATTTCCATTTCGGGTTAATGTCGATTTTCTTTGTATCCCTTCTTTTCCTCTTTCTTTATATTTTTGGGATTTTTGTCTCATGAGTTTTCTGAGGAATGGCCACATCACATCCATAGTCTCAACATCCACTGGAGTATCGTTCGCTTCATCTATATGACTACATTTGTTTGATTCAAGTGTCTTCTGTGCATAATTTTCGGTCCAATGTCTAAATATATAATCCTACCGATCCTTTTGATGATAGTTCCAACTTTCCAATATCTCATCCTCGTCGCCAAAATGTTATGACCTAGAAAAGGTTACTGAGTGAGGAATAACCAAAACGGAGGTTGGAAATGAAATGGTAAAGACAATGAAGGAGTCCAGGATATATATATATATATATATATATATATATATATATATATATATATAAAGAAAGAACAGCAAGATATATAATCCGGTGTTCTTATAGATATTTTTATTTTTACAAAATAGTGCTCAATGTAAATTTACAGAGCATTAATAGAAAAAAAGTTACTCCAAAATTCGCTTGAGGATGAAATGGAACTAATGTCTTTAATTTAATCACAAAATTAAATTCAGGCTTTTAGCTTCCATTTTTGAAAACATGGTTAGAACTGTGTAGCGAAAAAACATATTTTAAATCAATTAATTTATATATATATATATATATATATATATATATATATATATATATATATATATATTAAAGAAAAACAGGCCACTTTAAGGTTCCATAATAATAATTTATTTCACCAGAGCCCTTTTAAGGGACGCTGGATCATCAGATAACACTTAAAAGTGAAATAAAAGATGAAATGAAAATTCATACTTTTGACGGGTAGTATCACGTTTAATGTAATTTAACAGAGAGAGGTAGGGAGGAGGTGGGAGAGACATGGCTCTGGATTTACATTGAGCTCTCGGGATATATATATATATATATATATATATATATATATATATATATATATATATATATAACAAGAACAAATTCGAAAGGAAAGGCACTATAAGGAAAATAGCTCTTAAGAAAGCCAAAATTGCTGGTTTGAATTTACAACTTCATTTGTGAAACCGATTCGCTATCATCCATTTAGGTGACGTGTGCAGGGATGACAAAGGAGACGAAATGAATGGGGTGTTCCGATGGATTAAGATTAGCGTAAGAGTTTGGCCATTATGTCTGAAAATAGCAGATCATATTTGTCCACTAAATAATTAATCGCCACTACTGCACAGCTTATGGTTGCTAAATATCCTTTCGGGAACAGGTCATCACGGATTAAACTAAGCTATAGACACTATGCCAAATTTTATTATTCAAGTTAGTATCGCCAAAATACAGTTATTATTGAACAATCCATCGTGTGAAAATGTTGAACAATCCATAGTGTGAAAATATACTTAGATTTAAATGACAAATTTACCAAGTAAATTTAATCTTCTAATATATGCTATAATAAATTTGAGCGATTGATTTGTTTTTACAGCTTATCAACCCTTTGTGGCTGATTTAAACATATTTTGTGTTGTAAAATGAATTTTATTTTTTGCTTTATTGGAGTGAATATTGCATTAACGCATTGTTAGATAACAATAATTTTTCGAGATGCAAGTTCTGCAATTTAATCCATAGCAGTGGAGAGATGCAGTGGATTTTTGGAAGCACTTAAAACCAATGTAGCGTGATCGGCTGATCTCCTAATTTTTTAAAAATTGGTTAAAATTTTAAAGTTCTGCATGTTAGATATTTATTTTATTTCATTTTGTTTTTACATGGATTGAGCACTTTTTAATACTACGGTTTCCAGGTCTATTTCTAACCTATAACTTTTATAATATATATATATTATATATATATATATATATATATATATATATATATATATATATATATGCTCCTGAAAATTTATTTCGCTTGAGCTCTGTTGAGAGGAAATGTAAGTTTGTAAATAGTGGCTATTACGGCTAATAATTCAAGACTCTTCGGTAAAGCGAATCGAGATCTCTCGCTCACTGTGCATTTATCTAAAAAGAAATACGTTTAAATTCACCTTGATTCCTGCCATGCGCCAACGGCTTTAGGGTAGAATCTCCGACTGACGCCAATTCAGCCGGGTTTCGATCCTAAATAATGGCAATCAGACATCTAGCCACATTGATGATTTGTGATACAGTGAAACAGTCTATCTGTGGATGACAATATATATGCTCCTGAAAAAATTATTTCGGTTGAGCTCTCTGTGGAAGAAGTGTGAATTTATAAACAGTGACTATTACGGCTAATAATGCAAGACGCTTCGGTAAAGCGAATCGAGTTCTCTCACTCACTGTGTGTTTATCTAAAAATAAACACACTTAAATTCACCTTTATCCCTGCAATATGCTATAAAGTTATTAAAAAACGCTGGAAATTGCGAAAAACGTTGAAGCGCACTTATAAAACAAGCAAAATATATAAGCAGTCCTAAGAAAAGAAAAAAAGGGTATCAAAATGTTTGAATGAAGACCATGGCATAGCGGATAAAAGCGTTGGTCTGTGAATATGGTGAATTCAATTCCTGGTTTTAGCAGTGTGTTTAATACAACTAGACATGAGTAGTGGATTAATTAAAGGGTCTCAGGTCGGATTTTTCTGTACGTTACCCAGATACACCTGAGGACGTTCGGGATGGCACAACGACCGAAATTTTGTGATAAGGACCATAGTCTGAATGTGTAAATAATGACTTATAAAATGTGGGCAATCTTTAACATTCGTATCCAGAAAAAAACAAATACATAGTTATTTTGTTGTAAATTCTCAAGAACCAAAAAAGAACTGCTTAAATTCAATTTCATCATATATTTAAGTTTTATTTTAATTTCATTCATCGCTTTTTAAAACAATAAATATTGCCGAGTAGTGAAGGTAGTTAAAATAATATCCATTTGACGCACTGATTTTTGCGAATATAAACAGGGAGAAAAAATGACAATTATTGTGTAAATATCTTCAAATACCCAAAATGCCAGATATATATTTACGCTTTATTACAATTTTAATCTTCGCTTTTTAAAACCATAAACATTGCCGAGGAGTGAAGGTAGTTAAAATAATAGCGGTGTCAAGGGAAAACATCCATTTGACACACCAAGTTTTGCAAATGTAAACAGACAGAAAAGATAAGAATTATTGGGTAAATATCTTGAAATACACAAAATGCTAGATTTCAGTAAACACCACAGAAAATAATTTTATGAAGATTGATTTCTCGATATTAATTTTTAGTGATGAATGTAATGATGATACATTGTACGGACGAGAGATTGTGGCCTTCATCTCAAGTGACAATGAGCTTGACGTAGAAGAGGAGAGTTGTGTTAATATTATGGACTGGTTTTGAAAGTAATAAAATTACAGATCCCTTCAAAATATTGTAAGTTCTTACAAAAAAAACTCTTTCGAATGCCATAGGCCACCATCTTGAAGTTTATCACTGAAGTGTACATACATGCAAGGCAGTCCTGCTTCCCATTATATAAAATAAATATTGCCGACCTTACTAGAATTATTAAAGTTTCCATATACATTGGAGTTATAATATTTTTTAAAATGTGGTTGAGAATGGAAAACAGTATTCAATCAAAGATACCTTTTGATAAAAGAAGTCGCTGCAAGTATTGAAGAATAAGTCTGATAATGGTTAAAGAATTGAAAGTCATAAAAAACAATAATTTATGTAGGAATATTCTTTACAGTATTAAGTAAATACGAAGATAAGTAAAGAAAATATCTGCACTTTCGCCATAATATATCTTTAGGTTTGTCCCACTGCCTTCTGCACATGCGTGCTTATAGATATTGTGGTCACGTAATGTGGATTTGAGCTTCATCATACCAATTTCCTTGCTGTTGTTACAGTGTAAACATGGCCGCCTCGCTAGCAGTGTGCACCAAGGAGGAAAAAGAAAACAGTGATCTGATTTCTTTGGTCGGAAAGCGTATCAAGTGCTGAAATTAACCAGAGGCTTTTAACACAATACGGCAACAGTGCACTACCGCGTAGAAGTGTGTATGAGTGGATCAAGAAGGTTAAATATGTCCGGACAAGCGTGAAGGATCAGGACGATCATCAGGCTCCACCATTAACGAGACGATTGAGCTAGCTCGAGAGATGGTAATGGCGAACCGGTAAATAATATGTTCTCTGCAGATTCCAAAAAAAATGCGTTTTGTTCCTCGTTGGTCTACATTGTTAGCGGAGCGGTCATGTGTACTCTGTAATAGCAGAAAGAAGAGTACCACCTATTAGCATGCATGAGCAGAAAGGAGAGTGACAAACCAAAAGATACGAGTTCGAATTCCGCTCTAGTTCATTACATTCCCGTACATGCTTGGGAAAGGTATAAAAACGGTCTTACGATGGATTAAGATTCTCCCCTCCCAGCTATGGGTAAATAGCAGGACAGTTAGGGTTATCTAGACATGGGTGGCAACCTGTCTCGAAGAATAAAGACTCTGAATTCAAACAAGCCTGGAGAGGATTGGATTCCGTCAGGCTATCATACCCAATGTACATGTGGTGCCTCTACGACTCTAATAAGGGACAAACGAGGGTAAGTGAAAAAGTAAAGGCAATTACCATGCAACCGTTTTATTTCCACTGATGAAGAACAAATACACATATCACTTTTCAAGGAGCTCCCTTAAACTGCGATTCACTTCTGGTATTGTTTAACGATATCCTTCATCTGTTGCAAAGAGAATCGTTTGCTCCAGTTGCTCCAGAAGCTACATCTGCACTGCTTGCATGTTTGGACAGCCAATGCGCACAAACTTTACGAGGCCGCAAGTCATCATGCACTATAGATAGTACAGATCCATAACTGATGATCTTGATTGCCGCCAACGTGATTCAACGGTCTTCACTGATCAAGGGTTCCACCCTCTGGATGTGTACTTCGGTGCGTGATGTTGGTGGACGGCAGCATATCTTCATTCAATTATGTTTCATTGAATAATATAGACATATTGTGTATATTTATTTGGATAATGTCCTTTTCCAGTTCTCTAATCAGTTACTTGATATTAAGATAAAATAGATCAAGCAAGGCGCCGTAGTTTTTATTCATACCCAAGTACTTTCGATCTCCTCCAAGATGATATTCAGGGGTAATTTAGAAAGACAATTTTTTTTTTTTAAATTGTGAGTAAATCTACATTTCTTTTTGATGGCGATTTAAAAAAAAACACTCGTGAAAGCACTCTGTTTATATTATTTCAAAATCACACACACGCACGCGCGCACACACGCACATATATGTATAAATATGAAAGCTAATATTGAAATCAAAACTCAGAGGCGACAAGCTGTTTCATGCTGGAGGCAATCGTCAGGCCGTCTGACGATTGCGTCCAACATGAAACAGCCAGTCGCTTTTGAGTGTTGACTTCAATGTTCACTTTTACATTTATATTTACATATGCTCTATCGCTGATATTGAGCACTTTATCCCATAAATATAGCACACATTAAAACTATGCTTCTCCATTCATATATATATATATATATATATATATATATATATATATATATAAATATATATATATCGCCCCATCACTTGATAAGGCACCAGAATTATTGAAACAAAAATTTTTTTTTTTCTAGTCATTTTATAACATAATTTAAGTTTCGAATAAATTATATTTGCTCTACTCTGTATTGAGAACTTTTCTGAATAGTATTTTTTTATTAATGGAATTTATTCCGTCGCATACACCAATCCTATATATATATATATATATATATATATATATATATATATATATATATATATATATATATATATATATATATAAAACAAGCCTGTACAGGGATTAAAACGGATACTACATCAAGTAGTTGTACATAGCACTTTTTCTTCGTTTTTGCTGCGTGCGTGTAGGCAGTGGATGTTTATAGCTCTCTGCTACTTCATCTCTTTTGATGTTTTTGACAATGTATGCATTTTTCACTTTCCCTCTCTTTAGATCGTTACTTAGACAATTCTCTTCTACGGCTATCAATAAATACCGAAAGTACCAAACTCTCCAATACTTCTCCGTCATTCTCTGACCCAGAATTTTCAAACATTTCTTTCTGATTCTTACAATAATTACAATTTATTTATTTCCATTTTCCTTAAAACTCATTCGTTGCTCAGATACCCCGTTCACACTTTTAGAATAACCCACTTGCTGCATTAGGTACTCTCTTATAAATGAGGTAGATTAGCTGGCTTGCCGTCATAAGGAGATACAAGAAGGCAGCCATGTTCGCAGGTAAGTCATTTAACTTCTACAACTCTCTTCTCAGAATTATTCTTAAGAACCAAGTCGGCGTTGTTTTAAGTCCTTTCTTCTGTAATTCAATGTCATATAGGTAGATTGATGTTACACAGCCGTTCGGCATTCTTTCGTTTGTTTCTAACAATTTTCGCCTGCTACTTAATACATTATTTAGCTTTGGGGAGAGATATTTTTTAATTCCATGTACCTTGGGTGAATCTTATTGTAAAAAAATGTATAAGAGACAATGAATTAATTACATTTATGCCGATCTATGTTATCATTAGTCCGGGGTATGACGAGGCTTTTTATCGGGAGATTGGAAATTGTGAGGAGCATGGAACCACATCTTAATTGCTTTTGTTTCCAGGTCCAAACTGACCAAAGGTTCTAGCACAAGTTTTTGGCCTCTAAATACTAGCAATATATTCTTACGTAAACATTACCAACAATAGCTATTTATAGTAAAATTACCAGCAATACATTTTTAAAGGAAAATAACCTGTAATATATTTTATAGAATAACGAATAATACAATTTATCTGTAGCTGATGGCCGACAATTCCGTTCAAAATATATTCCGTTGAAACCATAAAATTGCATTCAGAATATCTAGACTTCGGCATTAAGTAACCCATAGAGGTTGATATGCCGCTAAACATAATCAAACAAACAAACGCAGGGTTAAACGAAAAACAAGTTATTTAATAAATGACAATGACTGACGTTGTTTTTACCAATGTGCAATCACTTTTCAAACCGATGCAACTGTAATAATAATGGATCCAAATGGAGTAAACTTAAACACGGTTGTGGGAAATGGCGTAAACGACATATTCCTTAAAGCAAATTGCCTTTAAGTTGCATTCGGAAAGTTAAACCTTCACTTGCTTCCTAGTTCTAAGGAAAAATTAAAACAGAAAGCATATGCATCTATAAGCCAATGCAAAACGAGGAAAAAACATGGCGATACTGCTGGCGGTAAATTTCCCGCCAAATAACAGAATTCCTGTCATTCAGATCGGTAAATATGGCTTTTCTGATTTGGTCTGGCTTTGACAAGTGTCGGCTAGCGTGTTCGCTAATAAAGTGGCATTGTTCCTCGTTGTTATTGTTTGTTATACGTTAGCGTGTCGGATCGTTCAGAAGCGTGCAAAATATTAATGACACCATTCATAAACACATACACAAAACGTCATATATATATATATATATATATATATATATATATATATATATGCATGGGAAAAGAGTGAATTAATGCATCTATATTTGTATAAATTTATTGTGAGAAAGCCCGAAGTTTTGAGATGGAGAAATAAAAGTATAAATGCATTAAAAACAACGATATGATCATATACAAAGGCGTCAAACGAATATATGCTAGAGATATGTATAAATGAAATAATAATAATGGCACGTAAAGTACATTTGCACAAATAGCTACAACACCTATATATATATATATATATATATATATATATATATATATATATATATATATATATATTTATTTTAATGCATATTCATGTCTAAATTTGATACAAGAAGAAAAATAATCAGAAGAATTCTAATATGCGTTGTTTATAAGCACGCATACACAGGTATATATTTGATAAATGTAGTTGCATTAATCTGAGTGTATATATATATATATATATATATATATATATATATATATTCGAGAGAAAAGGGAGAAAAGAGAAAGTGAAGCATCGTCTAAATTGTCCGAGGAATTCTGAACATGCAAACATAAGCAAATTATGTGATGATTTTATATATAAAATATAATTATTACGGTATAAATATCCCTAAAGTTGAATTGGAAAATTAAGGCATATTCATTTGCACACACTCTTTCATTAATTTTTATTCTAGGTAAACACACATACTCGCAAACACGCACAAAATCTTAAATTCATGTCTCACTTTGTTCAACGTATACGTGTCTACGATTGTGTGCTTCTGACATCGGATTATTTATATATGAACACACACACAGACACGCACACATATACACACACACATATATATATATATATATATATATATATATATATATATATATATATATATATATTGGCATATATGAGTACTTTTAATATAAATCTTGTGTTGAAATATTCTATAAATACAAATAATGATTCATTGGAAAATTAAGCCGCATTCATTTGTCCTCACAATTTCAATTATCTTTATTACGCAATTTATATCTATGTGCGTTGTGTCATATAATATATATATATATATATATATATATACGTGTGTGCATGATTGTATGTGAATGAACATTTAGCATTTTGCTTATTTTGAACGTATCTCTGTGTGTATGTCTGATATTATGTCAGCTCTGAATTATACTACAAATATGGATAAGCGTATATATATATATATATATATATATATATATATATATATATATATATAATATTTTTTTAAGAAATTTTTTTCGTCCTTGATTTCTAAGGACGTCCGTTACCACTGACGTATTTCGCATAGAAGACGTGAAAATTTCCCTTCCTCTCTGCCGTGCGACGATAAATTAGGGGTAGAAACTCTGACTGTACCCAAATTGGTCGGGTTTCGATCCGGGCTTGAAGAGCTGTCATACGTCAAATCAGTCTCTTGGTGGATGACAATATATATGCTACCGGTAAACCCGGTTGAGCACTTTTGAGGAAAGGGTGATTTTAAAAACAGCCGCTATTAACGCATTACTCTTCTATTTATTATATAACTGATATACAAAAGTTCAACGCATCATGTAAGATTTGAATATTAAATCGCTGAGATGGTCGGACTTAGTCACATAATGTTGAAAGACCGGTTCCCGTACGATTACCGAAGTTAAGCAACATGGCCAATACCTAGATGGATGAGGCTTGGGTATACCAGGTAGAGTAAGCTTCGATGTGCCGATTGTGTAATGAATAAGGACTCAAAATTCTCAATCGCAGAGCCGAGTTCCAATTCCGGTTGGGTTCGTTATATTCACTTATCCGCAAATAACCTTGAGAAAGTTATTAATCCATGTCTTCTCCCCAACAATGGGTTAATTAGTATGACTTGTATCAGTAAAACCATCATTATCTCCAAAGAAACATTAGAATAACGTACAAAATAATTAGATTTTGGCATCAAATAACCCATAGTTTCAAATAGAGCTAAACATAAACAACCACCCTACCTGAGATGTTCACCACCACAAAAGAGAATATACCCTAGTGGGACCCAAGAATCTATATATAAGAATCATATATATATATATATATATATATATATATATATATATATATATATATATATATATATATATATATATATAAATTTTTGTAACTCTGTATATTTCTGCATTACACCCTAATCTTTATTCGGTAAAAAATTCATTGCTAATCATGCATTACTTTTTAAGTAATACACATATTTGTCTTTGTTGTTTCCGTTCCTTATATTATGGCCGCTACTGTATATATAGAAAAATAAAAAAAACATTAAAAAATTAAAATCTTCACAAACACTGGGTTGTATATTAATATTCCTTCGTTTTCATTATCATTACATTTAGATTCCTCGACTAGTTTTGGTCAACTTAGATATATATATATATATATATATATGCTATTAATAATAAATTTACATTTTCCACAGTTTTTGTTGCAGCACTCGCAGATATTTTTTGAAAATAGTTTTGATTCAGTACCAAACGTTGAGGAAAATATATTGATTAGTTATAATATAAATTTTATTTACATCGAACACTTTTATTATATATATATATATATATATATATATATATATATATATATATATATATATATATATATATGGAGTATGCGGACATTTTTTGTACTCGTAATGTCCAGCAAAGAAAATATTTTTTACAAACATGAGAAAAATTGCATAAAATCTTAATCGCAGTGTCCTGTCAGTCGTCATTAATGATCCTTGTATTGTCTGGATTATATACATAAACATATATCTAAGAAAAATAAATTTAATATTTCATCTTCCGTTTTCTTCTATGCGTATATATAATTACATCAACGATAACATCAATTTAGTCAGATTAAGACATAAATGACAAAGACTTCGCACAAAAAAGATTTTCGTAATACACACTCAGGTACACAGTGTGTATGTGTCTATGTATATCACACGCATGCCTGCTTACATCTAAGATGGTATTAGGTAAGACGAAAGGAAGCCACCGCTTATATTTATATAATAATCTTGATGTCTGCTGTGAATGAAAATCACTAAGAAGACTCAAATGGATCATTGTGAGAAAGAAGGAAAGAAAGAAAAACTTTAAAGACTAAAACATAAAAAAAATATAAAATGTAAGCTAAAAGTAAGGGATTGATATTAAATTACACGAATTTACATTAATATACGTTTTCCTCTTTAGTACCTAGACTTCATAAAATTAACCATGCTATTCGATTGGCGGGATGATTTCATCGTCTTATAGTTGAAATGGCTACATATATGCTAAAAATTATCTCTCGCCCACTTCTCGTTTGTGGAACCCACTTCCGGCTTTTTTTTTTTTTTTTTTTCCAGTCAACTTTGATCCTCAAAAATATCTATGTAATATTAATAGTTACCTTCGGTCTTCTTGATACCTGTTCTTTTATTGTACTCTATATCTCTATCTCTATCTATCTCTATCAAACTCTTTAGCCCCCTTGCTTCTTAACGGATTTATTGTCATGTCTGGGGTGAAATGATTAGAAAAAATGTGTATGGTTAAAAACTGAGAAAATAAAATAGGAGAAAAATAATGAAGAAATGCTTTCTGCTTTCCAAATGTGGAAAGCAAATTATAAACGTGAATTGAAAACGGAACGGCACATTTCGAAATAAAGAGCAACAAAGTTGTCAAGTAGAAGTTACCAATAAACGTGAGGGAGAAAAAAATTTTTTTTTTTTTTTTTTGTGAAAATAATACAGACACCAATTCACTAGATTATTTCCCTTTGCACCACTTATACAATGTGTCTGAAGTGGTTTATCTACCATTATTTGTTTTCAACGGGGTCGCCAAATATTGTAATGATAGGGTTTCCATTGTTGTTTATTTCCGACGGGATCATCAAATATGTATCTGTTGTATTGTCACTGTTGTAGTGATTGAATTACCAATATGTGTAATGGCTAAGAAAAATGTGATTAAGGACAATGCGTGAAAGCAATGCAATTTATACTTGACGTAAATAGCACATAGAATAAAATACAAAACTGAACTGAATGATTCTAAAACATAACAATTAGATTTATTACTGTTTGATGTACAAGAATGCGAACTGAAAAGGTAGGACAGAGTCGTGTCCCTTTGATTTGGAAATATTTGTACCAGAGTTCATATTAAGAAAGTTTGAAATTGTGAGTTGTAAAGTTGGTAAAAGTTCAGGAGTGATTTCAGTGTTCGTGAATGTTGGTAATTATCTTTAACGTCTGGTCAGCAATGTCTAAGACGGGAGTCGGTGAAGGTTACATCTTGGCACTTGTAACTACTACTCAAAAAGTTCACACGTGTTCGGTTTATATAATGGTCAAGTGGCTCCTAGCATATGAGCGGGAAAACAGATTGGTCGCGTGCAGGCGGTTTGATTGGTCGGAACTGACCAATCAGCAAGCCAGATTGAAGGTGAATGACCAATGAATACTTTTTATATTGTATGAAAATTTGAGAATTTGGCTTACGAGATAGGAAGAGTGCATTTCCTAAAAAGAGGTAAGGCTGGTTGTGTTGTGGAAGATTCCACATAGATCAATTGGTCATGATTGGAATCATACATTCATGTGTCACTGATAGTGTAACTGTGCCAACCTAAGGAACGTTGTTATGGTATAACACCCGTTTATAGTGGAATAAATATTGGAGTCAGAATATATATTAAACACAATCATAACCACCGCTGACAAGTTTCTCCTTATTTACGAGGCCAAGAAGTACGTTACTTTCTTTAATTTACAATCCTACTCGCTACTTTCATAGAAACTGTTCAGATAAGCACCATTCTCTAGTCTCACCAGTTCGGATATTTACAGCTATGATTCGCTTTGCCACATAAACGAAGTTGAATCATTCTCATTTCTCCGATGCTCCAAACGTAAGAAAGTTTCCCTCTGGCAGCATTAACCCCCAAGAATTGCCATTTTGGGGAGCAAATTCCCATGTCGTTAACTTCCTGAACATTCCAATCTTGACCTATTCAAGTCAATTAGCATCTTTCCTCCTAATTTTCATGCCTGAGCAGGGATCACTTGAATTATTTTTTTTTTGATCATGGGTAATATTAGCTTTCTAGTTTATCTCGTGATAAAGGGGCGCTCTTGAGTTAGCCAAATGGCGAAAGTAATGACTTTTGTATTGGTCTGTGTGTGTAGCGTTAAGTGATCTTTTAAAATATGTGTCAACATAAAAAAGGATCGGGTCGATGTCTTTTTTTTTTCTTTCTTTTTTTAGTGTCAGTTATTATTAGGTAAAAACAAATCACCTTGTTTAATGCTGAGCCAATTTTGTATATCTCGTTTTAAACTGGAAATGTTTTCTCTGTGGAGAATTTCTTTATTTTTAATTTCCATTGTCTTACAAGTTGTTAAAATATAAATATTCTTTAATAGTCTTTTTTTAAAAAACAAATGAAGTCCGACAAAATTAATAATTAAAATTGTTTTAGTGATAAAAACACTTTTTATGTATTTATGTATATAAATTAAGACTAGAATATTTTATTTTTAATGTTTCTGAATAAGGAATGTTACTAATCATAAGACATTTTGTAATACGTCATATTTCCTTGGCACCATACAATATTTTTTTTTCATTTAATTTTCTCCTGGTTTTAATCACTATCAAACAAAAATGTTAATATTTCTCTTTAGAAGCATACGAAGTACACACGCACAAATTATAGTGAATACACGCAGAAAAGTTTACACGGACACTCATATGTATACTAACGCCATATAGAGTACTCACCACATCCGCATTAAAAGAAAAATATGCGCAATAAATTAATACCTATTGTTTTGTCAAGTCTCGTATAGAAAATCGTAGTCAATTAAGTTTTTTGAAGAACATTAATTAATATAAATTTATTTTACCGAATAGGCAATATTCTATATCACGAAAAGTATTAAATGAAACAATACATGAATATATATATATATATATATATATATATATATATATATATATATATATATATATATATATATAGTACTCTTTTGGAAAAGCTCGGATAACTAAACTTGCAGATATGTCAGGACAAATCGATACCCGAGGAAAAAATTGGAAATAAAAAAAGGAAAGAACTAAAAAAAACAAGACGAAACAAATCGCTAAGTGCTTAGTCCAAAGAAAGAAAAAAAAAAAACGAGTAGAAATGCTAAAACGTAGAGTACTCAATACGCTTAGTAGAGCGATAAGCTCGAATAAATCCTAATGAGCCAGGGGCAAACCTACATCGGTTTCATCTAAACGGATCTCCAGGGGTATACTGACCCAGTTTTTTGCCTGGCACGTTAGGATTTATTCTTATATATATATATATATATATATATATATATATATATATATATATATATATATATATATAAGAGAGAGAAAATGATAAATAGATAGATAATTTAAATGCAAAATCAATCGTTTTCTTGTCTTCGTAATTCCTGTTTTTAAAGATCTCCCATTAATAATGTTTTTATTTTTCTCATTCTCATTCACACTTAGTAACTCCTTTTGCTTGGGGCGAAATGATTAACCTAAAAAAATGATTTAAAGAACTCGACACGATCCGTAAAAGAGTTAAAAAAATGATATTTAATCTTTTGATGATGTTCTAAATTATTGGCTAAAATATTCTCACATTCTCATCAAATAAGATGTAAAATCTCTTCTGTGAAACTGGCAACTTCTGTATTCCGTGTCTTTTCTGGATTTGAGTTCATAATTCTCCCCAACTTCCTATCCTTTGTAGATCTTAGTAATACTTGTCGTTTTGCTGTCCATCCTAATCACTGTTCTGAAAGTCATTTACACACATTCGTAAAGTACTTTATTCATTGTTTTCTTCTGTTCCTCGTGTCATCAATAAGTCCTGTGTATGGTGTGCATTCATGTGTGTATGTAAATATTTCAAATTTGCTAAATATAAAATATTCAGTATAATATGCTGAAATGTTAAATATGTAGACAAATTATTTAAACTTATTTTGTATCAAATAGCATAGAATATTTGCGTAAGTGTTTTGAAAATCTTATATATTTATTCTAAAATCTAGCATGCCAATTCCTGGTTTTTGATTAACAACTAACACCTATGGGAAGATATAAGTGAAATTTCTTTCGCTTTTGGTTGTTCACATATTATTTAGAAATATTATTTAGAATTTTAGTTAGAATGACTAGGGATAATGTTTCACCTTCCAGTAGAATCGTTTGTCCATCGAACGGCCTTTATGACCCAAATGGATGCAAGCACTGATGTTGATGCCAGCTTGATACTGACCGGTTCTATACTCCGAACCACGCTCATAGCTTGGTAGTGAAATTTAGGATGTCTTGGTTTGATTGAATTGATTTTGGTAAACCATTTCCTATCTGGTTCGCACAATCTGGTAACACCATTGGTAGGTATTCATTATTCTGCGTAACGTACTTTAATTTTTTTATTTTATTTCGGATTTGATAGTTTTGGGGTGAAACACGCTAATAGCGTTTCTCCTCTCTAAGAACGTGTTATGAGATCTTACCCATAATAATAATAATAATAATAATAATAATAATAATAATGGACTATTCCATACGTAATAATTACTGCGCCTCAGGAGTAGGCAAGGTGTCAGTTAGTCGAGTCAGTAGTTCAAGTCTAGTCAGAGGCTGTCCGAAACAGTCGCCTTTCAGAAAATTACTGCAAGACATTGGAATAGTGATACTGGTCGAGACTACGTTGTTCTCTCTACTAAACCTGATTGTTCATACTAACACTCCTATTTCTCTGTATATATTCCTGTTTGTAATAAATCTGTGTTATTCCATACCTGTGTTCGAGTTCTCCTTTATTGGTTCTACCTTGGACTATCGCCGTGGTACAAGGAACCAGACCATAACAGAACGATAAGGCGGGAAATGGCCTCAATGATGAAGAAAAGTCTGTCGTCAGCAAAGAAAAGTCAGTCGACTCAGTACTTTCTGAGCGACTGTTCGGTTGAATTCTCTTCCTACGGACGGGAGGAACCCGAAGGAGGCTACGCCGAAAGGCGGAGTCTCCTTTGTGGAGGTAAAACCGGCCCTGAACCCGTTTATACGGGTTCAATGGCATATTTTTGTCCGAGCACACGGGCTTGGAATGCCCACGTTAAAAAGGCCTTGTGCCACATGACACCCTCGTGGGTGGGTGACTGAATATCATCAGCAAAGAAAATGCTAAAGACACATCTCTTCATGTCATTGCGGAGAAGTCAGGTCGTCATTTCGACACGCTTAGACGAAACGTGAAGATTCTTTCGCCAATAAAGAAACGATCCGATTGTAGAACCTCCAAGATTGTGACAGCTACAGATTTAAGGAATCTTATCTGAAATTTAATGGGAAACCCGGACAAACATGCAAAGCCATTTACACAATCGCTGGAATTCCTCATTCATCGTCAATCTCAGGTCTTCGGGACCATGGCTTCCGTGGTATTTTGCTATAAAAATGGCAATGAATAAAACACTAAAAAAATTTATAAAAATATTTTTTTATAGTAAAATTACTAGCAATACAATTTTATAAAAATAACATTATCAACTATACATTTTATTATCTACAAACTATATCTAAAAGAATAAAAAACACGCTTACCCCGAAAGTATAAAATTATGAACAAAATATCTGTAGTTGAAAGCATGAAATCGCGTACAAAATATTTAGAATTCGTCATTAAATAACCTCTAGAGGTGTTGCTATATCGTTAAATAAAATCAACCAACATAATTCGATGAATGCGTGTTTAATAAAGCAGTTATCGACAGTGGGAGTGAAATCGGCATTTGGTACGTTCCCGCTTGCAAAAAATATCCTTTACATTCGTCTGACACCAACGGTTTAAATAGAAGTGTAGTCCGGGCTCTCTAGCCTTGATTGCCATCTTTGAATTCAAAACTGATTGGGCGATGGGCTGGAAACTCCACCTCGTAAAATCCTACTTGCTACAGAAATCATATTACCAACGACATCTAGTAAGAGGAGGGTTGGCCCTATTATTTACAGGGGAAATTTGAGCTAAGGAGAATGGAAGAAGAGAATTCTTAAATTCACCTGAACTGGTCATGCATTAATTTCGGCGGACCACAATTTATAGGTGCACCTTCCAAAATTTCGAAAACCAGAACCTGGTATCTTATCTCTCCTCAGACCTAGCCCAGTTGGTTCAGCGAAGGCTTGTAAAATTCAGTACGGCCAAAACCAAATTACTAACATTCCACTACAACCGTGCAGACCCCGAACTTACACCTATCATACAGGTTGGGTCATCTCTCAAGCAGGCCGTTGATTGAACGTCTATTGGAACTCAAGTGGAACTCGTATATCCGATCTACTGTTAAAGACACGGGAAAAAATACTAGCTTTATTGCACCGCTCCAGTAAGTATATAACTTCCCATGCTGTAATCTATCTTTACAAAAAGCAGATCAGATCAATAATGGATGCCATATCTGAGCTAGATCTGCTCAACCTTTTTATGCTCGTATTGATAGAATTCAAAATCATATTTGCGGAACTGTGGTTGATTAAAGTGTCGTAAACCTCTCGCTGTTATATCGCTATTAACATGGCATGTGTTCTGAAGAGCTATATTTGTTGGTCAGCCCTGCCCTTTGTAATTGAGACCAACCATGCCACGTACACAAGGATGAATCTATTAGTAACAAGTGCCGTATTTTCTGGCTTACAATACGTTGCGCTGTAGCCTAATATTGGAAAAAAATTTCTTAGAAAAAAAGTTATTCTCACACGACACATTCTCCCTGCGTCCCCGACACATTCTCCCTGCGTCCCCGACACATTCTCCCTGCGTCCCCGACACATTCTCCCTGCGTCCCCGACACATTCTCCCTGCGTCCCCGACATATTGGCGCCACGTATTATTTACGTTAACCACTCTGACATACTAGTCAAGGGTTGAAATGTTTCCGCCGCTGCTAGTAAACAGAGCCTGTTTAAACTTGTAGGTCGGCTCTTAGAAATTTTATAGTCTTGGAAATAAGTTGCATCATATAAAAGGCTGAATAAGATAGATAACATTATAACATATGTTCACTATTTACATCATTCGGACTATTGTCCGAATCTTTGTCGCCATATTTATTACAACGTTTCGGTCGTTGTACGCTCCGGACTTATTCAGGTGGTTGGAATGTCGAACTGAATGAAGCATTTATTTCGCTCACTAGTTCCACGTGCTATGTTTAATGGATGTCAGTTATCAGTCATCTCCTGTTAATTCCCCTCTCCAAGTTCTCCACTGCCTTAACCAGGTAACTTTGGGTCCTGTTACTGGATCTAACCAACGTCTTTATCCTCTGTGCCATGTGTCCTTGAGGACATCAGTGTATGAATTTCTGGGTATTATAAACCTAATGTATTCAGCACCATTTTTTACCAGCTCATATTGCAATTTTTGCTCTTATCATTTCATGTTTTTACCAGAGCTCATATTGCTATTTTTGTTGTTACTATCGCGTTTCTCTGGCAAAGAAATCCACGTTCCTTTTAGTCAAGCCAATTAGGTGACCTACCAAGCTTACTTGAGCCTTGGTTTTGCCTAATGTTCGTCTTGGAAAACGCACGCGTATTTTTCAGGGTATTATTTTAAGAAAAAAGTGCGTCTTGTAAGCCGGAAAATAATCTAATTTCCAATTAAGTAGTTTCTTCCCAAGAGATGCTACTTTGTGGAACAAACTCCATTTCGGATATTTTCCCAATCATTAAAATCTTGACTTCTCCAAGTGTACGATTAACGGTTATCGTTCCTGCATAATTCCATGAACTCCACTTCTTGTACGTTCATACAACACCACACATGAAGCCTCTAGTTTGTGTGGCTCTTGGGCCATGCATTGGTTGAACATTAGTACAAAAACACCGATGCCCCTTATCGAGGTATACCATACTAAAGCAATCAACGATATTATAGCAGTCATGAGAAGAGGCTCTTATTGAGTCCTTACCTACAAACACTCTTCTGAGTTAATCAGCGTCGAGGTATTTCGTCGATGGGACAGGTCACAGGTAGAAGTCGGTTTTTGCCAATTCTGGGTAATATTTACTGATTCTATTTCCCATGCTGACAACCGTTATGCCACGCGGTACCCCGAAATGAGCACACATGGCCTCACACGCATACATGCAAATAAACGTACATTTATAAAGAGGCATACACGTTTAAGAGATAGCTAATTTTATACTACTTTTTACTGCAACTGCGATGTCGCCTGTGTAAAAAATCCAGCAACAGATTGACGTCAGCAGTGCTATTTTTGGTGACTAGATCCAAAATAACTGAAAATGACATGTAAAGGTAGACATGCTTTATTATTCCAGTGATTATTTATGACAGCGAAAATCCAATGCTATGATAAAAAGTACGTTCACAGAAACCCGAAAATGTACAGTCCATGCCGAGAATAATTCATCAGTCATTTCGACACATATAACAACTAGCGACTTTGAACAACAAAGGATTCACATATAAGAGTGCTGGACTGTCACCTAATTTGCTTGACTAATAGGGACGTGGATTTATATGTTGAGTCATTACATTATAATGTTAGTTATACAACCATATAACAGAGATTATGATTGATTTCAATATGAGAGCGGTGTGGTCTTGTGCATTGTGTGTAAATTTGAATTTTATATAATTTATTTTTGTTTTATTTTATTTTAATTATCACTAAAAAAATAGTATCAGCTGCTGGAGCCACGTTATAGACTAGAACTTTTCAATTATCTTTATACACCGATGCTATAAATTAATTAGACTTGGAAGAGTATAGAAAAAAGTGTTATGCTGATTGGTCAATAATAATAATAATAATAAATAAATATCAAAATACACGGACCTTGTAATCGAAATCTCAAAAATATGGGCACATCAAGAATCCCTGTTGTAGTTGGAGCCCTAGGATTGGTTAGAAAAGATTCCAGTAGATTCATTGATGGAATTACTGGAAACCCATGCCTCAAAGAAATACAAAAAAAATATTTTCAAGAGTACAGCCTACACTTTACGAAGGGCTTTATCTATGTAAAATATGTCTGTTCTTTTTTTTTTAATTGGTCAGTGGAAAATGTCATGATGCCATTTCTGACATTATGTCTCTGGGCGGGACCCGGAAAGAAATGTGGACACAAAAGAAATAAAAGGAAATAATAGTAATGATAATAATAATAATAATAAAATGGCATTGACTGCCCAGTGGAACTGTCAGCAAAGAAGCTTCTTAGAAACGTAAGAATAATCCGAAAAAAAAAAGATGAACATTGAGAGTTAAAGGAAAATAACATGGTGACTAATGTTGCTAATTGTGACCCGACATTCACACATTATAGATCAGATATTATAATTTTTATGATGGTAACAGATAGCCACTGCATTGTTAAGAAATGGATAGAAGAATACACAACCTCAATATACAGAACTACTTACATATTAAGGAGGAGAATATACATAAAATAAATCCATTATCCTATTACGGTAGTCGCATGTCCAATGGATGAACTAGGTTCCATGAGTGAACTAAACTGGACATTAACAAAAAAAAAATCACCTTAATAATAATGGACAAAACAAGTTTAGTATTAATTGGTGAAATAAAATCTATAGCCAGAATGAAAATGCAAAAAGGTCGACAAACATATCGCAATAGTTAGCAAATTCTTTTCGCGAAACAATTCGTTCTCATAATTATTTTGATCTTTTCCAGGGATCCCAGCTATGCAGACATTGTGTCAGTCAAATGTAGATGCAGAAAAAGCATAAATATATCACATTAATAACAGTCTTATATTAATTGAAAGGATTAAGATTTCGGAATAAAAATACAAAAGTTACTTCATTTAGAGATATTTAAGGCTAACCCACCACCTCAGTGTAGTTTGCCCTGTGTCTTTTCTATAAAAAATTTTCATGCTGTTCAATGAACTCTTCTCAGGTGTGTTGTATTCATGAGTTTATCCGCAGTACTAGATTGGCCGCTAGGTCTCATTATTTTACAGTCAATATTGCTAGATGCAATCATAAGTTCTATGCTAAAGTATTTTTCTATCACACTTCTCGCTTGCTGAAATCGCTTCCGGCTTCTGGCATTCTAGTCAACTTCAAAAACTTAAATTCAGTGTCTCCTTGAATCATGTTCTTTTATTGCCCAATCTTCGTAATAATTATTTTCTCAGATTATTTCATGCTATATAACTCCTTGCGTGTTAGTGGCTTTATCGCCTCGCTTAGAGTGAAATGGTTAAAAAAAGGCACTATGATCTGTAGGTTTGTCGAGATCTTAATATCGGCCACCAGAGCATGCTAATGTAAATTATTTTAATAAAATGATAATGTCAAATTGTCGCATTCCTCGGACCGAGTTGGGTTTTCAATTCGTTTCAAAGTTTAAAAGGGGAAACTTGCAAAGAGAAAAATTAGGTTTCTTATGTGGTTTCACCGAACACAACATTCCACCATTTGCAGGATTCTTTTATCCAGGAATAGAAAAATTCATTTTTTTTTATAGGTGATGAAAAATGAATTTCGCATGTCAAACATAGAATAGGACTGGTTATCAGAGAACGAAAAACTAGTGCCAACACAATTACTAGGTTTCAATCCTAAGAAGTACGTGCTTTGTGTCTAGTTGAAGATCAAAGGTGACGTTCATTACGTCAGTTAGCCATTATTAACTAAATAATTTGATTTTATGATGATGATATAACACAGGCATTTTATCTTCGCCCAAAAGAGATCTGTAAGAGATATAAATGAAGATGATGTGAAAACCTTACACTGTAAGTGACATTGAAAAATAATATTATTATGCTTACTATTTTCTGTTTCTTAAAATAAAATGCAAAGTGGTATCTGTCTGTAAGAGCGGTTTCGTCAGAGAAGCTAAATTGTTGGCAATTCTGCAATAGTCGGCTGAACTAACAATTTAAAGAGGGTTTTCATCATCATCCTTATTCCTCCATATGATTGGTCGGAACTCCGTTGACAATCCCTTTCCACACAGTTCGGTCCTGCATTGCTGTCCCTAGATCCCCAGGGTCCAACATTGTGTCTCGAGTTATGATGAAGACACATCCAGAAGGATGCAACAGGAGTAAGTAGGAGACGATTTCCCTGTCCGCTCGGTGGCAGTAGCCGGCAAAATGTAATCATTTTTGTTTGAGCTTATGAGAGATTGGTCTCAGTTCTTCATAAATTGTGTTAAGCCTTGCATAGGATCACCAATTGATGATCTGGATTCTTTCTAAGTAGATTTGTATATGTTCCATCCTATCGTCTTTGAAGACGAACAGATAATGCCTAAGTTTCTGATCCATACAATGTGTTCTTACTTTAGCTACAAAAATGGTTTATTTATTTTCCAGTGTGGAAATACTTAAAAAATATTAGCTTATATATTACACTGTATATCGCCGCAAGGTGGGAGTGCGGGTGGTGTAATTGATAGCGATTTGGAATGAGAAACCGGAGATCGAAACCATTCGGTTTCGTTGCATTCAATTACGCACAAAGACAATTGGGAAGTATGAATCCACCTCCTTCTCCAGAAATGGCTTAAATATTACGACATATATCAAGAAAAATAATTAGTATTCTCAAAATCCTGATAATACAATGCTACTTCTATGTACCGTTTCCATTAAAAATGTTGGCGATCGTGGCTTTCCACAATTCCTTTCCCTTTTGTAGCTCTTAATGTTTTTGTCTTTTTGTTATCTTTATTTTTTCAAAAGTAACAATTTAGGGCAACCCGTACACTTTTCATGGGCATATAAGTTAATATTTAGTCAGCCTGATTTTGCAGTTTTCGAAACAACAGCGAACCAATTAGAAGAAAACTTCCACTTCTAAGTGTTTTCGATCGGTGAAACCATTTGCGCCCGATTTGGTTTAAACCACGCCGAAACTAACGACGGTTTCTCCTGCAAAGTAGGACGCAGGTTCAAATCCTGCCGGAAGGCTCATCTTTCTTTTTAATGAGATTGCTCGGATATTCAGGCTGGTGGACGAAAATAAATTAAAATACAGGTTAATAAATAAACGAAGCCTCTACTTAAGTATGGGTATCCGCTAAAAAGCATTTAAATGATAAATTTGTCGGTTTGATAAAAAAAAAAGCATCCACTACCACTTTAGACATCACTTCTCAGACTGCGAATGTCCTTTGTTTGACTTAGGCGTCCCCCAGGTCCAGGGGAAGGAACGGGTAATTATCCTACTGCGGTGACGTAACGTGTGTTCGTAGGGGTAGATGTGAAACACGTGCTTGATAATGTCTAATTTGATATTTGTGTAAGTGGTTGTAACGAATCCGACTGGAATTAAAACTTGATTTCAATACACCATCTGCACACCCAAGCTTACAGCACCTGGTATTCTTAAGCTGTTAACAGAAAAAAAAATACTTGCAATTATTTTTGTATATTATTTGTATATTTTTTTTTTATTGAAGTATGTCTCAGGGCAAGGGTTTTTAATACTGAGTAACCATGCTCGCTCGACTTTTCGAAGCTTGCGATCTTTATATCTATTTATGCCTATGTGTGCTTTTCTTTTATGTGAGACGTATGCCGATTTCTACATCCTGTAAAGCGGAGTTTACATTCACATTAAGTTTTCTTAGGTATTTATGCTTGATCGAACCAGTAACTGATGATTATTTCTATAATATACTTTCCTTTTCACACAGCAAACACTATTTTATTTTATTTATTTTACTAGCACTTACAAAATATCAAAACGTTTGTAACTGTCGATTTCGAATCTTTTTCGTTTTTGCATTATTAAATAAAATTCGGTAAATCTAATTCCGAATCTATTTGCCAAAGATCTACGACACTTGTTCCCTATAACTCTGATTCGATCTACGCATTCTACTTCAACGGAAAATCTGTTCCTCTAATAAAATCAATGCAAACAGATAATCGGAAAACCTTAGATAACACTCACACAATGGGAGAGAAAAAAAAGGAGAGAGAGAACACTTACAGAAGAAGGTAAATGAGAGAAGAAGAGAAAGAAATGGAGGTGGCTAATATTGAATCAAGTTCAAAATGGCCAATATTGGATGGGTCAAGATTGCTAGGCAGCCTTACGCGAGTTAATTATGGTATTGCCTTGCGGGCGGAAATGTTTTGACGACCAAAACTTCTGAAGCCTTTGCAATAGGAAGACGAAAGTAAAGGAAGAAAGTCATCAGAATGTGTATTCCGAACAAAATTAAGAAGACATTGACAGCTTTTAGGAGCCAATCCGAACAATGCCGGGCGAGCGAGTGAAAAAGACATTGTCAATTGAGAGGATGGGTTAAATGTGGCGCTGAATATGTTGTAGGCATTGAATTTCAAGCAAAGATAACCATCCGTTGTATTAGATGAATGATTTGGGCGTAAGTTCTCTGAAAGTTCCAACGAACTAGGAAGGCGTAAAAACGTTTCTCTTAGCTGTTAATACAAGCAAGGATTTATAGTGCGATTAGTCAAGGATATATTAAGAGATTTTATCAAAATATTGTACCATTAATACGGCCATTCTGCAGCTTGGAAATTGATGTAATGGAATAACTTGTTACCCCAATTAGTGACTACACTATAGGTAGTAACTACTTATAAATATATGTAAGTCAACGAACTACAGTCTCGCTGGAATCTTTTCCAGTTGTGCTAGTCGAACTCTCTGCCTCCGAGCAGAGAGGATCCCCAGACGAGGCGATGCCGAAGGGTAGTCTCGACTCGGGAAACGTTTTATACAGGGTCTACAGGGAGTTATGGCTGGGCGTACGAGATGCCCCGGCATTGAACCCGGCCTTGTGCCACATCTGATTGCCTGGGGAGGTTAGTAAATATACTAGCTGGGATCTGTTCCAGCTGTGCTGTCAAACTCTCTGCCCAAAGGCAGAGCCTCATCCGGGTTCGTCTCTGCTTTCGGGCAAAGTCTCGTCCGGGAAGGTAGACAGACTCGAACCCGTTTATGCGGGTTCTACGGGGAATTTTTAACCGATCCTACGGGCCACGTTAAACTCGGCCTTGTGCCACATCTACCATCGTGGTGGGGTAGTAAATAATGACTATATGCGATCTGTTACTTAGCTCTTAGCTATTGTCGAACTCTCTGCCTTTGGGCACAGAGGACTCTGACCAGGCTATGCCGAAGGACAGTCTCTCGTCCGGAGAGGTAGACAGACCCGGACCCGTTTATGCGGGGTTCACGGCGAAATTTTGGCCGAACCTACGGGCTGGGATTGCCCCACATTAAATCCGGCCTTCTGCCACATTCTACCCCGTGGGGAGGTTGGTAAATATTACTAGCTTGGATCTGTTGTGTACGACTCTGACTTAGGCGAGAACTACTGACCGTCTAATAGTAGCACTCACTACTCGATTGACTTGCGACGACCTTGTACATAACTGTTACCTTTATTCTTATTGTACTGGAATTTTTTTTTACTATAAACCTTTACTTATTTTATCCACCTTCTTTTTGAAGTGTATATTCCTCTTAGCACAGAATATAAAAGAAATCAGATGTAATTTTTAAGATAATAAAAAAAAATATGACTAAATTGTTGTTACCTTTCATTCGACCGGCATATTTCGGGAAATAAAAAAAGGTGAAATTCACTATCAAAACAGAATTCGATAGAGCAAGTTTCATTTCCGTTAAACGGAATCTCGACATTCCAACCGCCTGAAGAAGACCAGGCGTACTACAGCCGAAACGTTGTAATAAATATGGCTACAAAGATGAGGACAATAGTCCGAATAATGTAAATAGTGTACATAATACCTCATCTCAGAAATATAGACAGGTAGATGTGAATATACTAATATATATATATATATATATATATATATATATATATATATATATATATATATAATATTAGACTGAGGTAGATACATACATACGTACATCAATACAGAGATTTAAATATGAGACAAAGAGAGATGCGTACAAACAGACGTAGATATATTTGTAGATATATATATATATATATATATATATATATATATATAGATACCAGTATCTCACTTCGCAGTTTAATAATAGAAATCATTTATTCTATCCAGAAAATATATATTCAACGTAATCTCCTAGATAGTAACAATAGATTCAACCGAACGTTTGTTGGCAAACTTCAAATAAAGAACATTATATGTTGAAAATATCAGATCAATCGCTGTTATATACAATGTGAGTATCGAATGTCTACAAATAAACTTTCAAATAATACTTGTCTCATGCTACAGCGATTTTGTTCCTAATACGCTCACACACTCATATATTTATGCATATATGTATGTATGTGTGTGTGCATTGCCTTTTTATAATCTGCTGATCGAATCATGCTACAAATATCGTAGATAAATTGGACGATATATTTCTTAAAAGAAAAAACTAAATTCCGCGACAATCTTGGCTCAGAGAATTCAATGACAAAGTTGAGATTGAACTGAAAGGAAAACGTAAGGAGTCTATGGGAAATGAGAAACAAAAAAAAAATCAATTCTGATACCATCATCATGTCCCATTTCGAAACTTTAAACCAATGCTCAATTCCCCCCCCCCAAAAAAAATAAAATAAAATAGGCAACAATTGCCAAACTCAAAATGTCATTTATTTTCAATTATAAATCTCTCTTGAGTAAACAAAATGAAATTGAGAGAATTTTTTTCTCTTAAATGGAATCTTTACATATAACTCCCATCTTATTTTCTCATCTATCTATCTATCTATCTATCTATCTATCTATATATATATATATATATATATTGTGTGTAATGTGTATGTAGATGCCTGTATATGTTTATCTAAATACCTGTAAGTGTACGCTTTTATTTGAAGACGGTAAAATTATTTAGGGAGATGCAAAAGCTGCCAGCGCTTTTCGACAAAATCCTTTTTGTCTCGAGCATGACGATAAACTACATCCGGTAGAAAGGCCTCTGGTCGGGTGGTTTTAAGGATCGTGGAACCCCTTAATTTTTGTTGTTCCAGGTCCACCCAAAACCGGTGTGGTAGCACCTGTTAGCTATGGGCAAATACTGAACGCCCAAACTGGGGTCAAAACACTATGAATGTATACAAATTGATTTTTTTATAGGAAAAATACCTGTAATACATTTAAAAAGAAATACTTTCAGCAATACATTTTTAAAAAAGAAATATATTAACACATATTCTGGTCATACGGACCTATCTTAAAATGCCGACCAGATTTTTAGGATAGGTTTTAAGATCTTCAAATAAGAGTACACTTATTATATATTATCATATTTGTAGGCCAATATTCAAAAGATTTAAAATACTTCGATTCGTAAACGTAATTGTTCCATTCTTAAGTCCCAAAAGTTTTGCACAAAAGCGAATATAAAGTTCAAGGATAGCGTTCGAAAATATTTTGATTTTTTTTAAATACGAATTTAATGAATTTGTAAGCATAAAGGATTTGTTTTTTTTATATTGCTTTACGGTATATCAACCTCAATTGAGGATTTAAGAACGGAACGATTACGTTTACGAATCGAGGTATTGTAGATCTCTTGAATATTGGTCTACAAATATCTTGGTAATATGCAAAACATATCAATGTACTTAAAATGTGTGGAATTAAAGAATCCGTCTATCTCGGGATGTCGTGTCAGATATACCTTGGGAATTCGTATAATTACAATTATCGGCGAAAAGATACAGTTGTTACTGACAAATATTCTGGCCGACCATGAAGGAATTTTAAAAAGCATTATTCATCATTATGTCGTATTTTTGAAAATGGGTCGAACCGAAAACATTTCAGCAACTCCATATATCAAAAAAGTTATTCAAATAAAGCGTACTGTTTTTAAACACAAAAAAAGAAACTCGTAGACAATGTAGTAACGGACAGTAGGATTGATTAATTTGTTTATTTTTTACGGCTTATCAACCCTTTATAAGTTATTTAAATTTGGACAGCAAGGATAATTATTTTCTTACAAGGGAATGTTGCCGTAACAATATTAAGTGAATAACAATGGTTGTTCTTTTTTTTTTTTTTTTTTTTTTTTCAGATTCAAATTGTACAATCCTACTAGCATTGAGAGATAATTAATTCATACCATTCCCAAATGTATTTGCACGCAAGTGAATAAAAAGTGTCTGACAGGAATTCGAACCCAGCTCTCATAGTTTCTCATTGCGTACCGCTATCAATTACAACACTTGCACATCCTGGAAATCAGCAACAAATAACTAAACAACAATATCGAGAATATACGGTTATTGGCAAGAGGAACAGCCCATGATGGAGGTTACGAACAGTAGATATCAAAATTAAATCAGTACATTAATATAGGAAGTGTTTTAACAGTCGACGGAAAAAGTGACACAGAAATTCGATGGCACGTTGGAATATCGAAATATGTCTTATCAAATCTAAACAAATTATTACCAGACAGGAATTTTCAGAAATAACTGTGGAAATGTCATGTAATATAAATCCTCTTATAACGCAGTAAATGATTGAAAATTTCTTCACAGATGAAGACGAGACGTGAAGATGTGTTTATTTAGAAAAAAAAAATGCTTAGAAATGGAGAATATGGGTAACGAAAAAGTATTAATGATAGAAAGAGAGAATTGTCAGTTGGGATATATATATTAAGTAGGTGCTGATAATAATCCCGAACCATAAAATCTCGATTCTTGAAATCCTCAAATTTGATATGCCGAATTTATAAGATACCGAAAAATCAGAATCCCGAAATTAAAAATCCTGAAAGCTCCGAATCCCGAATCTTTGGGAGAATTCGGAAATTTCTTTAATTCTAAATATTTACAAAACAGCGTTTAAATAGTATTTATACATTTGAAAGATTCGAAATTCATTAAAAACTATAAAACCAGAATATGCTATAGGCGATGGGGGAATTTAGTTGGGAATGCTCATGTCGGTGTTTATATCATTATTGGGGAGTTTAAAAAAAAAAGAGCAGCAACACGTCGAAAACGAACGTGAACGCATTCTCCGTGGAGAGTCTTATCCAAAATGGAAAAAAAAAATGTTTTACCATGATGAAAGGCTTACAAATATAGTTAACGATCGTGAAAACCGATCAGATCTTATGGACTATCTTTAGGGCTATTGCATTCATTATAAATTATTCATATATTCGTGTTTTATATTTTTTTAATGAAATTTGAATATTTCAAATATATAAACACTGTTTAAACAGTATCTTGTAAATATTTAGAAATAAAGATATTTCCTTTTTCTTTTCCTTTTCTCCCAATGACTACTTTTTTCGGGATTCTGATCTTTCATGATTTTAAATGTCGAGATTTCAACCTTTCAGGATTTTGATACATTGGGATTTCTATTTTCAGGAATTTTGATTTTAGGATTCCGACAATCGGGTTTTTAAGACATTGACCCAAACAAATATTAAGGATAGAGATCTTGACAATCATAAGCCATCAAGAGGGCTAGAGTAAAACCTCGGTCTGGTTCTCCGGCTATGTATATATCGAGATTATCGATAAAATCAAAAGGTTCTGTAATCCTGACCTCAACATCAGTCGCTTTTCCACTGTCATGACGTGGCTTCCCTCTGTCTTTTCTATAAATATTTTCATGTCAATTTTTCTAATGAGCTCTCCTCCTTGGTACCTCGACCACGTGAATCTAACTGTATTGGCTAATAGGTTTCGTCGTTTTACTGTTGAAATAGCTACATCGAACCGCAAGTTCTATCTTAATAGTTTCTTCTCTCTCACTTCTCGCCTATGGGTCTCTCTTCCGATTTCTTGCTTCCTTGACACATACAGTCTTCAAAAATTTAAATGCAATGTCAATCACCATCTTCTGTCTTCCATAATCCTGTTCTTTCTCCTCTCTAAAGTCATCTCATTATCTTCTACTGCCAGTAACCCCATGCGTCTTAGTGGCATTATGGCCTTCCTGGGGTATTATGATTAAACATGAGAACAAAAAAAAAATGATATAGACTACAAAGTTATTGCTCCTACGCACACAATAGAAGGCAGAACAGGGATCAGAATAGAAAAAAAACCCATTAATGTATGTGTTTCTAATTATATTGTTTCTTTACCTGTAGTAATTTCAGCTCATTCAACAAATAGCTATACACAGATGTTTCCTCAGAGATTTCGGGCGAGAAAACAGTGTTTGGCAATAATCTTCTAAATTGCGAGATATGCTTCCACTAAAACAAAAACACTCAAATGGACAGTTACGTATGAAACATGGAACGGAGAAAAAAAATTGACAATTATTAATTCCTGTTTTCTTTCATTTTGTTTTCTATGGATTTTCCGATGTCCCTAATTTAACAATTTTCTGTTACTTCTATTGTTCCGCGACTTTCATTTAAAACATTCATTATCTCGCGCATACTGATTGGCCAAGGCGCAAAACGTCCAATCTGAAAGGAATTGGCACTTTTCCATGCAGCACGAAACAGCCCATTGCTAATCAACTTTCCCGCTCGGTTGCAGCTAATGGGAAAGAAATCCATAAGAGAAAATTATTGGATAAATCTTATCATTTATTGTTATAGAGATGAGTGTCACACTAATAATAATACTATATATATATAATGTTACAGTATTTTGGATATGTGTACTAGTGAGCCAGCCAAAATGAGCTGACTAATTTTATAGTTCACCAATAGAAGGGTTAACTAATCAGAAAGCTCAAAATATTCAATCCGACGTGTATAAAGGCAGCCATTTTGTATTTTCTCCCAAAATATTTTCACTGCCAAACTCTGATATCGAAGACATAAACAGCTGCTACTTTCTCCGAATCTTCACTGCCAACATCTGATATTGGCATCACATTACGGACTTCACTGGATTCTATA